>CM029530.1:47005429-47382105 GCA_017141395.1 Laodelphax striatellus
TCTCTTTCTTTTCTCTCATACCCATTTTACCCCATACATTTTGCACTTCTCTAGTAGTATTTGTTTTTCATCTTCTACTCATTTCTCCATTTCCTTCCCGACATCAAGTTTCTGCCACTACTTTCATTTATCTTCCTCCTCTTGAATTCTCTATCTTCTTTCACCTTTTTCTCGATCCTTTTCCTCCCTTGTCTTTCTTCCTTCTACCTCATATCATCTTCAACATCAACATCATCTCTGATCTCTCCCTTAGGGTCTTTATTAATTTCCTCTTTTCCTGCTATTCCATGTCTTTCCCTCTTCATATTCTCTTTCCTCTTTTCCTTCTTCTTCTTTTTCTCCTCCATCCTCCGTTCTTCTTTATTTCTCCTCCTTTTTCTCTTTTCTTCTTGCTTCTTCTTCTTATTTTACATCTCTTTACTTTTCTCTTCATCCTTCTTCTCCCAACATTCTTCTTCTCCCTCTCCCCCTTCTTCTCTCTCATCATCTTCTTCTTCTTCTTCCTCCATCTTTTCCTCCTCCAACCTGTCCCATCACTTTTTCTTCTCCAATATCAGCCATTCTTCATCTTCCATCACTTTTATGTCCTTCCTCTTCTCCTCCCAATTCCTTCTTTCTCCATTATTCCATTCCTCCATCTTCTCTCTCCTCTTTTCTCATCGTTCTTGCCGTCTTCTAACTGAAATCCCAAGCGATTTGGAGTAGGAGGCCCCTGCCTGCAGCTTGGTTTGTAGTGGCCTATACAGCCAAAAGGTTCAAGCCAAGTTTGGGCTTGAAGGTGTTTGCCGTAATGCTGTGAAGTGAAGTAGACTTCAGGCATTCCGAGAGTAGTTTCAAAGCGGCATTCCCTGGCTCTCTAGAAAGTAGCCTATATCTATCTACAAAATGTACCCATACTAAATACCTTTATATCCAGAAAATATAATCCACAATATGTAAGTCTATCTATATACTAAATACATCTAACTATCAACAGAATATACACACAGTTTATATCATTCTATCTATCAAAAGTGTCTATCCATGTATCTAATATATCTATATATACCTATGTCTATGTATCTATCCATATACCTAATATACGTAGTATAATTATACATGTATTTATCCATATATCCAATATACATGGTATACACAATACACATGTACAAGTCAATGCATGAAATATACACGATAAGGCTAGGCGTACACCGGTTATTCAAGACAAGGCAATACAAGATTAGTCACGTTCAGTAACAGTAATTCACATAGTTTCTTATGAAGCAGCACACACCGATATTGATATCACAATAATTTCCATCTTGGGCACCAATTACTGTTGAATGATATTGTTTTAATAAACACAGGGCTGGTGCTTTTGCATTGATGGATATCACTAATGTCGATATTATTGAGCTTCTGCCATAATATACGCCATCATATACATCTGCCATCATACTAGGACAGTACTCACATAACGTGTTCATAAAGTCTCTTAGGCTAGGCGTACACCGGTCAGTCAAGACAAGAGAAGACAAGATTAGCCACTTAGTCACACCACATAGTTGCTTATGAAGCAACACACACTGATTAGTCATTGTATCACTATTCACATGATCGCTTATGAAGCAGCACACACCGATACAATGACTAATCAGTGTGTGTTGCTTCATAAGCAACTATGTGAAGGACTGTTACTAAACGTGACTAATCTCGTCTTGTCTTGCCTTGACTAACCGGTGTACGCCTAGCCTAAGTAAGCTGGCCTTAGTAATATAGTATATATCTTTCTACAGAATATATATATCTACAGCCTAGCGACTGAAAACGTTCATAGACTGTATTATATCTACAGCCTATCTACCAGGAACGTTCTCAGAATATATATTTATCCAACCGAATATATTCGCAAAGTAACTTGCCGCCTGTGGTAATACACGGTAGAGAATATTCACAGGGCCTGATGTTGGCTGGTATGGAGTTAGTTGGTTAGTGAGAAGCGAGTGAATTAGGAAGAATGGAGAGCTCGAATAATTCTCGACCGTCGGCAGCACAACTAGTAGCCACTCTCTATGCAAACTATTTCGAATTGCAATGGATTGTTTCGAATTTATTCTTGAGCTAGGTTGTATTGGGGTTGCTGTAGAACCTTTTTTGGAAAGTATGTTCCCACTGTTGTAATGAACTGGTTCTGAAATAGAATTTTGGATTGAGAAGGGATGTGTTTCAGGGTGGGTAACTTTAGTAACTGAGGGTCAGCCATTGTTTAATTGTTTCAGTGGTTTACTGATTGCAGTGTAGAGTTAGATACTCAGGTCAGGCTATCAACAAAATTTGAGGTTTTATATCACTGATTACTTTTCCTTCATCTAAACTGCACATTCGATCTAAATGAAGGTTCAACCCGAATTTTAAGCTTCATTGTTACTTACTCACTTACTTAACTTGACTTAAATAATTTATTAAGTTCGTTAACTGAACCTGTTAAGTTAACATAATAATAGTAGAATCGGTGCACATTATAAAAATGGAATCCATTATCCATTGGAATTTATTATCCCAGTAAGAGAGAGCAATCAATTCTTATAAATTATTTTCATGAAACAATAGTCTTAGTGCCGATGGACTTTCTACACAGAAAGCTTCTTGTTCTTCTTCTTCTTCTTCTTCTTCTTCTTCGTCTTCCTCTTTCTCTTCGTTTTTCTTCTTCTTCTTCTTCTTCTTCTTCTTCTTTTTCTTCTTCCTCTTCTTCCTCTTCTTTTTCTTCTTCTTTTCTTCTTCTTCTTCTTTGTCTTCCTCTTTCTTCCTACGTTTCTTTTTCCTTCCTCTTCCTCTTCTTCTTCGTTTTCTCCTTCTTCTTCCTTCTTCGTCTTCCTCTTCCTCTTCGTTTTTCTCCTTCTTCTTTCCTCTTCCTCTCGTCTTCCTCTTCTTCTTCTTCTCCTTCTTCCTCTTCCTCTTTTTCTTCCTGTTCATCTTCTTCTTCTTCCTCTTCTTCTTCTTCTTCTTCTCCTTCTTCGTCTTCCTCTTCGTTTTTCTTCTTCTTCGTCTACTTCTTCTTCCTCTTCACCTTCATCTTTCTCTACGTTTTCTTCTTCTTCTTCTTCTTCTTCTTCTTCTTCTTCTTCTTCTTCTCCTTCTTTGTGTTCCTCTTTCTCTACGTTTTCCTTCTTCTTCGTCTTCCTCTTATTCTTCGTTTTCTTCTCATTATTATTATTTTCATCCTCTTTTTCCTCGTTTCATTCTTCTTCTTTTTCTTCTTTCTTCGTCGTCTTCTCCACCAGGAAAAAGTAGATTTGTCGCATATTACTGAATACAGGAATAAATTGCTACCAATAAGCAGCATACAGCTAGGTAGGGTTGCAGTATTGGGCCTGAGAAATGACTGGCTGTGTATTCGACATGAAGGAAACGCTCTTCTGTGTACAGACAGCCACAAAGAACAGTAATAGGCGAGCGGTTGGTTCAAACGCGCTGGCTGATTTTTAATTTGCATTCACCTCAAATAACAAACAGGACCGAACTTCAAAGAGCCTGTGAGGGCGCCTGCGCGTCGGTGAGTGTCGTCGACAGCAGTGCAAAATTAGAAAATAATGATTTCCTGATTTATTTCGCATGTACGCTTCTTGTACGGTTTTTCTGTAATGCTTTGTGTTTGACAAAAGGTGCTGACGTTTATGGAAGCCTTATAATGTCTGAGGTTTTTATTATTCACTCTGTGACACCAGTCAATATTGAATGACATTGTTTATTGAGCTTTTACTGTTTACAAATTTGTTAATATTTATATTGACATCACAATCATGGTGAATGACATTTATTATTGATAGAACCTGTGGAACCCATATAACTAAGGAACCCGTGTACTGTCGGTAGTGATTTTCATCAGTCAGACTACCAATAACTGTTGAATAATAATAATAATAATTCCGTGTAACCTGGTGTCCAGATCTGATGTCAGAGTTTTCAGGTCACTCCTAATCAGTTCAGAACTGATGAATGATATTGTTTTAATAAACAATAGGGCTGGTGCTTTTGCATTGATGAATATCAATAATGTCGATATTATTGTGTCTCTTCTTCTGCCATCATACACGCCATCATATCTTACATCTGCCATCATACTAGGACAGATTGGTCTCATCATAATAATAACCTGTTCATAAAGTCTCTCTTAGGCTAGGCGTACACCGGTTAGTCAAGACAAGACAAGATTAGTCTTTTGGAATTTGCACAGATACTTGATAGAAGTTTTAACTCCTAATTTGTGGAGTGTCACAAGTTCAATATGGAGGGAAAAGTTTTCTTTCAACCATTGAACAAAATGTCGGCTAAAACGTTCTGAAAATTGTTGGTTCTGAAATTGTTGTCTGAAATTCGTTCACTTGAAGAGTGGGAGATTGACTATACCTCAATACTTGTCCACCAATCAGAAGAGAGCAGCCATATCGGTGGGAGAGGGCATATTTCTGACCTTTCTTGCTATTGGTCCGTTTGTTGTTAGGCCAACATGACCCAACTGCTGCTGCCATCTAGCGGAAGAATTCAAAACCCAGCGCCGTGATACCGGTTTCAAACTTTCAACCAATGAGAAACGAGGAGGCGTGTCCGTGGATGTGAGCCTATTCTTGAACTTGTGTGTGATTGGTCCTCGTTCTTACTCCCAACTAAACACGGTTCTAATGAACTGATGTTGACTTGGAAGTAATGGCTTCATTCGTCATAAGTAGAGCTCTGGATGTTAGGTAAAATGCCTTAATTTCGCATATTCTGCCTTTTTGGGTGTTAGTACCTATTTCAATATAAATAGCTTATTTCATCCTATTTTATATGTTTTACCTATATGATTATCATTTTTTAATTTTTAATATTTGAAAAGTATTAGATTATTGAAGAAGAAAATCCAGCGTGCATATAAGAAGTTGCACTTGATAAAAAGTCTATGATCTATAGAGAAGATATAATATTACATTTGCAAATTCCCTAATGCAGGCTACAAATATTCTTGAGCCCATAAAATGAAGCCTTTTGTAGTCAGAGTCGTCTATTTATAAACAGAGAATCATTCTCTGAGAATGGTATGCATGCGTGTGCTATAGGCTACGAGAACCTTGGAAATGAATAAATAATGTTTATTTCAATCCATGAATTAACATAATTAATTTTGTCTAACGGAATTTTTGCATGAATAAAGCTAATATTCAATATTTCATCATTTGAAGGTAACCCTTTTATTGAATCTAGCTTTAGTTCAAATACAATAGTGTGCTTCAGATATGCAACAGTAACAACAGTTGACTTAGAACTTCATACTGGAAAATATTCTTTCAGAAATAAAACCAAATTTAGAGTAAAAAAAAAACTTCAAGGAAAACATATTAATCATGTGCAACCAGTAGAATATAAGTTTTTCAATTTTCTTGTATTATTTTTTCACATAAATATATAGATTACACTATGCCTTTTTTTTATTTTAAAGTGCCTATTTTTGTGTTTTTTAGTGCCTTTTTGCCTGCCTATTTCAAGTATTATAAATGCCTGAACATCCGGGCTCTAGTCATGAGTCATAGATTTCCTTTTCGATGACTCACTATTATTCAGGTGAATTATCTGAATTAATCAATCGATTATTGTAATAATTGTGGGTAATAATAACTCACATAGCCCTCAAATAGAAAATAATAACCAATATTTTAATTGTAGTTTACTATATTCAGGATTTTTTAGGTTCGATAATTCCTTTCCTCAGACCTTCTACAAGTTGTATGCAGCGTGGAAAAATGAATTTATTTTTTTTTATTCCTCAAATTACTCTTACAAAAAATGTTTATAGTTACAAAAAATATTTACTCTTATGTGTGAAAAAAAGCAATAACTCTGAACTTACTTCTTAAAAAAAATTCTAATGGTAATGGATAAATAAGAACTGGTCAATGTCGTAAATAGAAGATAGAAATTCAAAGTTATATATGACAAAGGATACAAAGGGAAGTTGCATTGCTTTACTTTCTGGAAAATTTGAAATTGTTATTCATTCATGAGGGTATTGAGGGTAAATTATTGAAAGTAGATAATAGTGTCCACTCTACCATAAAATGTTTAATACTGATGAACAACGAATAACAAAATAGTACGTTGGCATTCAGGTATAAAAAGACTTTGATGGATAACCTTATGTTCAACCACAGAAAATGAGAGGTAGACTACTACTCAATGATAACTAATAAATACTAATAATTAAATTGATAATTAATAATAACTACTTAATTATCTCTGGTTTAACTTACTATCAGCCCTCCAATTTTTATAAGCATATTTAATTTAATTTTCCTATTTGAGAGGCCCTTAATTTTCTTACTTTGTATACCTGTCTACCAGTTCAATCAGGTATTTATTTTTTATAAGCATTGTGGGACTCCTTAATTTCCGTATTATGTATACATGTACTACCAGTTATCAACTGCTACTGTCTAAGCACTACCTATTTCAATCAGGTCCTTTTTATTCAGTACATACCGACTACTATCTAAACAGTGCAGTTGTGCAGTTCTAGAAAAGAAGTTGAGGCGACTGTTCTTCAGTGCTACTGTCTAAGTAACTATTACAAAACAGTACCTATTACGCTATTACATTCAGGTTCTTTGCATTCAGTACCTATCGACTACAACTATCTAAACAGTGCACTTCTAAAGCAGTGCACTTTTATAGTGTAGGCAGGCGACTATTAGGCAGGCTATCTGTAGTGGCTCTAGCCGCTGCGACAGCCCGCCGTGCGGATGGCGGTACGAAACAGGTGGCCTTCTGTTGAAACAGGCATGACGACCGGTGACGCAGACGGCAGTCGCTACCGCACGCGGCGACGCTGGAACCGCAACGGCACCGCAACGGCAACTGGCAACGCCGTGCCGGAGGCGGCAGTGATGGCCCCCGTGGTTGATGGCAGCACTGTCATCTCCGCCGCCTCCGCCTCCTGACATCAGGCCACCGCCCCCGCCGTTTCAACCGCCCCCGACCCAGCAGGCCCCGGATCAAGGCGGGCCGTCCGCATTCAGACGTGGATCTAGAAAACTGCGCGCCATGTCTGCGCTCATGCACGTCTATCAGTCACCTGCTGACACAGACTGTCTCTCTATAGATACTTGATTGTCTATCTTCTTGATGTACTCTCATCACATAAACTCTGATTCACCCTTCTATCATCTCTAGATTCCTCTATAGACTTGTGATCTATAATCTCTTATTTATAGACCCTCCTCTATATTTTTGATCGTCTAGATTCATGCCTGTCCTATCTAGATTCTTCATCTGTTTCAATATGTTGTTGTATTATCATAATTATCTTCAAATTTTTCCATAGCTAGATTTTTTAGATTGTAGAATAGATTCCTTATACCTCTCCTCTTGTCAGTCTAGAATCTCTAGAAAATATGTTAGCTACTCTGTTACTGTGAATGTTCTTCTATAGCTAGATTTTCTGAATTCTATATTTGTTTCACATCGATTCCTCATATCCCATTCACTCTTCTTCACCCTATTTCAATGTGTGTTAGCTATAGATTCATCTTCAGCTCGATATTTGATTACTTAGATTCTAGATTAATTTTCTAAGAAAATACTCATATTTCCTCTACTTGTATGTCTAGAATCAACTTCTGAACTATTTATTTTGTTTTATGTAGGTGCTAGTTTCTCTAAATTCGGTTTAATGTAGATTCCTATCACCCCTTACACTAGAATTCACCCTCTACTCGTCTTTTTCCATGGATTCTTCTTTGTCCGACTACTAAATTCTCTGAATTGATTTTCTATATATTCCTTATAACCTATTTTCTCTAATTGACTGTTTAATTATCTGTAAATTTTTCTTTCGAGACACTGGATTGTGAAGATTCAGTGTTATTCTATAATAGAGAATCTCTTATAATTATTTTATCACAATCTCACAAAACTATATAGAATCCTCATAAACCCTCCAGATAGATGTTACTATAGCTAGATTACATCAACTCGTCATTACTCTTGCATTCTCAATCATTGTATCTCTCTTCTGTTGTTCATGTTGTATTATAGTGCCATCTCTCTTCAATTCAGCACACATTTCGACTGTGTTTGCTCTTTTCGACTCCCTGTTGATGTTCGTCTCCTATCTTTATCACTCCATTACCCGCTATTCTAACCATCTCTTCGTTTTCTAATCAAATCCAATCTTCTTAATCCTTATTGCATAGGGCACGATGATTGTATGAATAATAACTGAGATTTTTTGAAAATTGTTATTCCCTATGACTTTTCTATTAGTGACAATTTCCTGGACAGTTTTAGTGGAGTTTGATTGTCGTGGGAATGTGTCATCCAATGCCTGAGGTTGAATGTGGATCGGTTTTTAAAGATTTTCATCGAGAGAATGAAAACTTTTTAATGTTTTTCAAGGTTTCCATGGACGCTCGGCATGAGGAGAATACTTACTTTTGTCGTAATTTGGAATGCGGTTTTGCTAATTCTATGAATGTATAATATTGAATACTGCGATTGCTGACTTGGTGTATTAAAAATTAGAAAAACTCGGATAGATGCCTTGAAAACGAATAACTAGGGAGATTTGTCTTGAAAATGGGAAACAATTCCCAAACTTCAGATGGATATTATCTAGTTTACTTGATTATAGGAAAAACAATTTACTTCATAGAAATGTAAAATGATTGATATAAAGCAGGGGATATAAGTCTAATAGTGAATAGAAGCGGAGAATTTCGAAGAAGGTCAATAATTAGATCAATTTTCAAAATCTATTAATTAACAAAACTTGCATAGAAACCAGATTTGACTTGAACAGGAAGATTTTTATACAATAGCGAAATCTATTGAGCTCTGAAAACTAATTGAACAATATGTCTCAAAAGTAGCAAAGCTATGTTTTATGTTCGTCAAATGGAAATTTCCTATAGAATAGAATTTTAGCGAAGAAGATTTTATTTATTTTGAAGATATGTTTAAATAAGAAGATTAGTGAGCCTGTAGTTCAACAGGCTCGCTAATCTTCTTCGCTAAAATTCTATTCTATTGGAAATTTTCATTTTAAGAACATTTTAAGATTCAAAAATGCTCAATCTGATCAAATCCTTACATTGATGATTATATTGTGTTACTTTTCTCCGAATGTAATAATGGCAATGAATGTTGTTTTTTATTTTATTAATTCAATTAGGAATTTTACAATAATTGTGAAATCCCCAATTGAATTGAGATAATAATTATATTGAGAAAACTTATTTATTTGTGAAAAATGTAGCCTATAACTGTATTAAATTATTATCGATATGTCTACTATAAAAATACCTTCTGTGGATCATCGCTTTTATTGCTCAACTTTAAATTGCATTTTTATCAGTTCAATCACGATTTATCATTACTTCCTGTAGTGTCAATTGATTTTCTTCACTAAAACCTCTATTTTGAAATATTTTCTCTGGTTCATCATTTCTATCTAAAAATTTTAATAACCATATCAAATTCAGTTACTATTTTTTCATTTAAATTCATTTTTGTTGACTATGATTATCATTTTCTAGTTTTTTTTCAGTTTATTAAGGTTTATTACGATTTTTGTACTGTGTAATTTTGTTAATGAAATTTCTGATTTCTAATAACTCGGAATTCTTGTATAATACATCTATTTTCATTTCCATTTCCAAACTATTTTTTTTTTAATTCAATCAAAAGCAATATTACTGCTATTCACATAGATGAATTCAGTAGAGTACTTATTTCAATTGACTTATTCAAATTTTTGTTTCAAATGATTTTCTGTTATTGTTGTAATTGATATTCTGTGACGGCTGGGTAGTGATAACTTGATTGATAGATTTTATTAATTTTATTTTCAGACTGACAAGGATGAAAAGAGGACACCATCCTCCTCTCTCGCTTGCGATGACAGCGGAGAGACCGAATGCGCGATTCGCAACGATTTAATTGAAATAAAATATTGAACACGTTCGACCAAATATTGAATTCAAGTATATCAGAGTCGCTAGCTCATGGAACTAGGCTTATATCAATACAAAGACTGCTATCAAAATACAAATTATCATTCTAGTTAACAAATTTCAATGTAAATAATTATCATTTGTAAATAATAATAGTCTACTTAAATGTAATAATTATTCACCCAAAAAGTATGGCTGTGTATTGCACGATAAGTGAAAGTGATAAGTTGATAATTTTATTAATCTATTATATTAAAAAAACTTTTGGCACATTCCTTTCTACTGTGCTTCCACCACTGCAAGATTTGATGTGAAATCTAGAGGAAACTCACACTGATACAAGTATGTTGCAATGATACTGTATTCCCAAACGATACAGTATTACTGAGCAAGCAAGCGGCGCTTTGCGCTGCACGGGGTAAACTAGTTTGGTTAAGAAAATAAGAAAAGTGGTTAGATGAACATATTTTTAGAATACAGCTGATATGAATGAATTAAAATTGTCTATTCAATTGCTCCTAATATTATAAGAACAATTGATTTAGCATGATCTATTTTTGCGCATTGTTCATTATTCGATGGCTACCGTACTACTTCTGAATAATTTATGTTCAAGTACCTATATACTGTACGGAAAATGATAATCACTTATCTTTTGAATAGTACTCAATGAATGAAAGCTGAAAGTTAATTTTACATGAAGTATTCGATTTTTTCATCAAAATTGTTGGTTCTTGGAAATTTTAATTATGAAAGCGTTATTTATACATGTTCGTTCACGATAATTTTAATAATCAATTGATGGACATAGAATTTCTATAAATTCTACAAAATATATTCATATTTTTCTATATTTGCTATCATTTTTCTATCCGCTATCATGAACGTGTTGTACGGTACTAAATTGTTGAAGGTAATTTTGACTAACAAATTTAGAAATTGAGAAAACTTATTTATTTGTGAACAATGTAGCCTATAACTGTATTAAGTGTTTTATATTATGAAATTCTGAACCTCTTGAACTAGATTGCAACCGATTTGTTATTATTCACTCCATATCATCTAACAATATTTTTCATAAGATAATATTAAATTCTGGTAATAATCATAACAAACATGATAAATGGATGAACATACAACTACTGAAAAAGCTCTAATGATAGAAATCAGACACTCTCTAAAGTGTAAACTTTAACCCAGATAAAGAAGTTTCCACGTATTCCAATCAATACCGAATATGATCAACCAAAGTTTATGGGAAGTTCATGGCCACTACTTTTGGAAATTTTTCGAGGTATTTTAATAATAATAATATTCACTTATTTAATAGCATATAATCATATTTCAGCCTCCAATACTCGGAAAATTAATGTATTTATAAGTATTAAACACATGCTTATCAACATTATATACCTATCTTGATTTATTGTAAATAAATGAATGAATGAAATACTGTATATTGTAAATATTGTATTATCATGAAATGTTTCTATAAAAATGTTAATATACGATAATCCTATATTATTATATGCTGAAGATACTATGAAGTTTAGCATAAAATACAGTTTACTTAAGAAAGAACGACAATTGAATATAAATATAATATAATGTAAACCGTACACATGTGAAAAGTAAAGATTATATTTATTTTTAACAACTATCTCATTATTTGAAATCAAAATCATTATTTATAATTATAATATCATTGTGTTGTAAAGAGAGACATTTTCATTGATTTTCAAACTCAATAAGGGAAATGAAACGCTTCATATAGAATTAATATGGAAACTAGCATTACATGAATGTATAATAAAACGTATGTGTCTCTTATCAAATCCTATGTGATTTTCATTGAGATTAGGTCAATTTCAGCCCCAGTTCTGTTACAATATTATTATGAAAGAGGGATCAAACGTTTTAATTTCTGTTGTACATTACGGTTATAAGGTACAAAAATCAGGTAAGGTCTTTTGATTGTGGCTCCATGGAATTTGATACTTTAGGGCACAAAAGTGGATTATTGTTATTCCTCGATTAGCCAAGAGAATCATTTTGATTGGAGTTCATACTTAACAGATGTTTGTACAACTGGGATTAAGAGGAGATAATAAATTATCCCATAAAAAGCAATGGTATACACTCTTCATTTTTTTAAACAGATTTATTCATCACATTCTTGTGCTATTTCTTATCACATACCTTATTGCTATATAATCTAAATAATTATTCTTCTATCAAAGATAAAAAGTCAATACATTTTATCTGTGCTTCTACTCATAATTAATCAGAGTATTTTTGAGTCGCTCCAATTTCTACAGTGCAGTCGAATTTCTTATCAGAATAAGAAGCTTCAAGTTGATGATTACCTAACTCACTAATACCTAGTATAATGTTATTATCATCACACTTGACATTTTCGCATTCAATTTCTAAATACGATTCAAAATAGGTTTTTCTTTAGCCATTCAAAAATTATTTTCATTTTTCAGTTTTACCTATAAAACTCTCCAGAATCACAAAGATTGAGATCATCCACAGTCATAGGAAATTTCAAGTTCGAAAATTGTAGAATGCTGGATACAGTGCAGTGAATGTGGTGATTGAAAGTGTTGTATAAAATTCTATAAACGAATGAATTCAGATATTTTTCTGGAGTGCAATCAATTTTATCAACTACCTACCATAATTTCAATCGATATTGACACATCTATTAATACATAATATGTGGACTATATCTATATCAGTAGGGCCCTGTTGATGTGATCATCAGTGATAGGACTGCATTATATATTTTTCTTAGAGTGAATGAGTGTCAGAGAATTCAATACTGAGAGTGTTTTATTGGATAACCTTAGGTGAGTTTATTTCAGGTCTTAATAGAGCACCGCTATTAAACTTTGCCTGGACCCCGCAATTTCTAGGGCCACCACTGGAATTGAGTGTCCCTTATTGTAGAAAAATACTGAAGTGTTACTGGAGCCAGGTATTTTTAAGAATTCCACAAAGTGAATATAGTATTGATAAATTTGAATATAGGCTAGGGGCGGTATTAAGTAGTAAGGTTGTCTAATAATAATAATGGATGTTTAATATTCATTCAATTTTCGGATGACGAATAACTTTCAATTAAAATTTTTATGGTAACGGGTGATGTTCTGTTGAATTTTTTCACATAAATACTGTATATAACATGTAAGATGTAAGAGAACATATTTTAAAAATAAATCAACAGAACATCACCCGTTACCATATAAATGTTAAATGAGTTATTCGCCATCCGCCAAATTAAATTAATATTAGCCTACTATAGGATAGATGTGAAAAGAGTAATCTGGAATCAAACATTTCATACAACTACTTAGTAATTAAAAAATGTTCAATCTAATTGAACAACATCAAATTTAATTAACAGGAATTATTATGATTTATTATTCACTGAAATTTGAATATTTTTTACAGACAACTGTTAGTACGCAATGCGATACCATTCAAACTTGCTGATCTTGGCAACTTATTCAATGCTGATTTCACTAGCTTTGACAGTAGAATCTGCCTCAGCTAGTGATAAAAAAATTGACACGTCAAGGCTACAAAAGTATCTGATGCAATTGACAATTGACAATCGTAATCGATCAACAAAGTTCATTGTTGACACACTGTGGACTGGTCTGAGACTGGCGGTACCAACCTCCAAGTCAACAACAGATGATAATGCAATGTGTCTGGAAGCTCTGGAAAGCTATGTTGACGCTGTTGTGAATGGTCGAGAGTTGTGGGCAGTTGAAAGTGAGTGGAAACAAATTCATCATACTTATTTGAGTATTGAACTGTTTTTCTTTTTTCATGTTGCTCACAAGAGTACAAGACTTGTGTCTAATGGTTTAGTAATAAGGTGAGGTGTGAAAAAATGAATGTTGGACGGATTGGGAATTGAACCCATGACCTGAGCAGGCCACTATAGGCCTACTAACGCCTTATGTCAATCAGCAATGATTTCAGTTTTGGAGATAGTTCTACATCTTTTTTCTATTGTTGAGTGGGATACAATCATTTTTGAAAATGATAATGAATTGACTTTATTGAGTACATTGAATAGAAAATAATATTGAATGGAACTCGAGAACTGAACGTAGAATGTAATTAATCGTGACTTGTTATAATCTTCATATTTCGTTACTAGGTAACAACTCAGATGATTGTATCACATGATTTGAAAGATACAACAATTAGATATGACGTGTCTTCATAAGTTTTATCAGTTATTGAACGCTGAATAATGATTACTAGTACAATACAATAAAACTCCAATATTTATACAATAAAAAAAACTACTACAATAAAAATGAAATGGTAAAAAATTTCTAAATAAGTTTTTGGAAAAAGTAGCCAAAAGTGTTCAAAACGTAGAACAAAACATAACTAAAAAGAGATTTATGTTTCTATCTGACACGAATCTTTAGTTCAACTATCTTAGATATAACATGAATATTGGGTCAACATTATCAGAATAAGGTAAATTATTTCTCAAAATACAAATAATTTAGCATGAAGAATTAAAATGGCCGCAAATAATGTGTGTAATAAGGCAGTTGCCAGTACCCTCATTATGAAACAAAAACCTAATATGTGTAAAAATGCGAATTAATTTTTCAGGTAGCCTAATAAATATGCAAAGTTACAAAGTATAAAAAACTAACTAGGCTATAATACACACATTATAAAATAATATCAATCATATTTTCGTCAATTTAATTGACGAATACATAATAATAACAACTATTATTTCAATTCAAAGATGAACGATCAGAAGTATAATTTGAGAAGAAAAACTTTAAGGGGTGGTTTATGAGCTCGGGTTTATCTCTATTTCGAGGCTAAAAACCTGATTTTGCGCCGAGTGTTAAAAAACGGGTTTATGAGCTCGATATTAGCAATTCCCAGGCGTAAAAGAGCAATATTATCGCAGGGATAGAGGCTTAAAAGTTGGGTTTATGAGTCCAACAACAGATCATCTGGAGTCTAAAAGATAAGCTAAGTGGACTAGTAAATCCCGAGCTCATTAACCCAGCCTTAAAGTTTTACTTTCTTAAACCTGAGCTTTCCCGATATTTTCCAGTGTACGACGCCTCATCAGGTATCCAACCCGGATTTCTGACCGGGAATATCCAGGATATTGGCTCCTATGACGAGTGTATTGAAATATCAAAGCCTGGTGACCAAAATCTGAATGGAAAGTATTGTATAGTCGTAGTCAATGTTAATAATACCGTGCCATTTGTTATGGAGAGAAGTATGGCTGAATCGCAAGTGACTTATGCACTTTGTATACCCTCGGTATGTAGCGCTGAGCTTATTCAGGATGTATTGAATGATGGAGCGAACCTCCTCAATACAACAGGTTTCAAGGTTGATGAACAGGAATGCTATACAAGGATAAGACGGCCTTTGGATGCATCAGATTGGTTTGCTATGTAAGTTCTCAATATATATTTTATTATACAGTCTCTGTATTTCATTCTTATATTTTTATTCAAATCGATTATTCATCAATTCAATTAAGTTATTTCTTTACATTCAACCAAAATCCAACTCATCAATTCAATATGGGTAAATTCAAACTAAATTCAATAACAATATTCATGAAGTACTATCTATTCGAATCGATTATCTATTATCTTTTATTCAAGTTTTTGTCATTCATATTTTATAAAAATCTACTTCATAAACTTAACAAATTAATGTTTTAACAATTAGCCTACCTTTGTAATTATAATTAACAATAATTAGATTAAAATTACAAGGTATAATAAGATTAATACTCTTATATAGAGAAATTGAATTAATTTTTCCTGAGGGTGATGCCTACATGCGCACCAGGCTTTTGCGTGGATAATAAGAAGGAAGATGCTGAGAGATGAATGTATCTACAATTTAGTCTCAACAACTTTTTATAAATCCGTTCCACACAAGATTTATCAAATTGAAAATCAACATTGGTTGATGATTTAAGCATTCATTTGTGTTGGGTGAATAATAAAAGTACAGTAGCCTATTCATGTAAGTATACACTATACAGTACGGTATTTATTTTGTTTTTGACTTCTTATTTTACTGGAGAGTAACTTGAGTGAGTGTGGCATTGTATATGGCTGATAGGACTATTCTATTATATAAATTTATTCCTATTATCAATATTGATAATATTTTTTGTTTATTTTTTCAGTTCTATTTTTGGATTATTGATAAGTTTTGCAATCATCGCCACTCTCTACGAAATTTGCTTCCATTCATCATCACCTCTCTGCAGTAAGCTTATTTTTTTCTGAATATATTTGAAAACATTTTTCTTTATTAAACCTTTTTTTTCATTATAAGAAACTGCCATAAAAAATTATTCACAATCTCTCTATTACAAGAATTCAAATTCATGGATCAGCTTCCAATTCAAGACTCTTGAGTAAGACAATGTAGAAAGCAATACCATCAGAAATGAACTGATTAATTACATTTAATAGCACCAACAAGTCCTCATATATTTCCTTTTTCACTATATTCGATGCTCAAGAGTCTTTAAAAAATGAGGCGATGTTTATAGAAAAAATATCAGTTCATTCTTCAATTTACATTCAATACTGTCAAATTCTCATATAATTTTCCTTTTTATAGAATATGATGCTGTTATTTCTATCATATATTATCATTTCTAGATACTGTACTGTGTCCCTATATTTTTTTCTATTTTTGCAGTAGTTTCCATCCCAATAATTATAGAAATGATATATTTATCACTCAATTACATATCAATATTTCTTGAAAATTATCAATATTCAATGCAATAAACGGATACACTGTTGTTCACAGCAAAAATGGATTCCATAATAATGTCGTTCTCACTACGCAAGAACCTAAACGAGCTGCTCAAAGTATCAACCAGCCGAGACTCAATGAACTGCCTGTTTGGTTTGCGCTTTATGATGATTGTGTGGATAATTGGTGTGCACCGGTTCTCTCAGCTCCGCAGTGTACCAGCCATGTCCATGTTTCAGCACCATATATTAGTGCAGGACTGGACAAGGGCCGCTATTGTCAACGCTTACATTGGTGTTGACACTTTTTTCGTAATCAGTGGCACTCTGTTGGCGTATTCTTTTGCTAGGAAGATTGACTATTATCGCGAAAATTTCTCTGTTCTCAAGCTGTATTTGCATAGGTATTTCAGGTAAATATACTTTTAGTTTCTGTTCATTTATTATTATTATTTTTTTTTTATTCTATTTGCATCGGGTATTTCAGATAGATATGTTTTTAGCTTCTTTGAATTTTCCTTCTGCGCCTAGCCAATTGAATTAAGCCGTTGTGAAATGACGACATTCTAAAATAACAAATGCAACAAGATTCCTACGGCGGCTCAATAAATTTAATGTCATGCAATTGACCGATCAACTTATATTTTCTATCAGAGATGTTCTTGATTTTTTATTCAAAAGGTACGTATTGATAGAGAGTGGTTAGTGTATGGAGGAGGCCGCCTACAGAACCAGGTCCTGTAAGGTTGAATAGTTATAGAAGAAAAGATGAATAGGTAGGCCTCTACTCTTGATTCAATACATATTTACAACATGTTCAATTAAATTTAAGATAAAATGATCGGACCAATAGCTTCTTCAGACCAACTTCAGTCCTGAAAGTAACGTTATGTTAAAGAGCAAGTGCATGCTCTTAACATGAATTTCATGATAAAGAGCAAAAGACAAGTCTTAGAATCTGTAATAAATGTAATTGAAGTTCACTCAACGTAATTATTTGAATAATTAAAACAGTCGAATTATTTTAGTTTGTTGAAATTATTTAGGCTACTATATTATAAAACTTTTCTTCAGTTTAGAAAAATTTCGCAGGCTACTTGCCTATGAAAATGGCCTAACTGTCCTTTTAAAAATGATTAATTAGTTAAAGAATCATCTATTCTTTAGGAGGTAAATTAATTTTTATTATCAGTGATTATATTACTAATAGATTTATTATTAGTTCAAGAATTGATACATTCTATAGGAGGTAAATTAATTTTTATTATCAGTGATTATAATACTAATAGATTAATTATCAGTTCAAGAATTGATACATTCTATAGGAGACATACATTCTGATATTCTATTAATACTAATAGATTAATTATTAGTTCAAGAATTGATACATTCTATAGGAGGTAAATTAATTTTTATTATCAGTGATTATAATACTAATATTTTAATGAATACTAATATTTTAATGAATACTGATATACAGTATACTAATATGAATTGCAAAAATGGATCCATTCTGTTCTAGGATAACACCAGCATTGGCTGGTCTGATCCTACTCTATGCAACCGTATCTGATTTCTGTTGTGAAGGTCCGTTGCACAAGCAATTTTATGACTCGATGAAAAAGCCCTGTGTGAAAAACTGGTGGACCACTTTGCTATACATCAACAACTATTATGACAGTGATGTCATGGTAAGTCATTTCAATCAACCGAATAAATTAGATCATTCAGTTCAATCAAATTTAATTTTTTCAACTTCTTCTAGAGTGACACTCAAATTATTACAGTATAATTGTACTCAAATCTTTCTATATTCATTTTTTTATTACATAATTCCCTCATTCATCAATCTATCAAGAGTTAAATAATATACTCATTACACAGGAAAGAAAAAGCCTTTCTTGAATTATTGTCTATTCATTTTCTTTGTCACTTGTTACTCTCACCTTATACTTATATTATTCATTCATCAATTTATTAGATCAGTTGAACAAATATTTGAGAAAGAGGAACAGAAAATCGCTCAAAATTTCTCTCATTCCTAAATTTAGCTAGGCTACATTTATAAGTCGTTTAAATATTGAGATGTGCAAATTTCCGTTTTCATCAAAGAATATGAAAAAATAATCTGGAAGTAATTAGGTACCGTAGGCTACTCATTTTCAATAGGCTATGTGATTTTTATCACATAGGCATATTCCATGATCTATAAAAAAACGAGATATAGGCAATATAATAAACAAGTTTATAAATAGTGGTTGATGTTTTTATATAGACTATACCATACCATATGCTACCATACCATACTAATTATACCATACTATACTATACATACCATACCATACTATACCATACTATACCACCATACTATACTATGCTATACCATACCATACCATACCATACTATACCATACTATATATATACTAATTATAATTATACTATACCATACCACATACCATATTATACCATACATGCTATAATTATACTATACCATACCTTATACCTATATATGCCATAATTATACTATACCATACCATACCATAACCATACCATATACCATACCATGCTATACCATACATACTATGCATAATTATGCTATGCTATACTACCACCATACTATACCTATAATTACAAATTATACTATACTATACTCATACTATACTATACTATACTATACTATTATGCCTATACTATACTATACTATACTATACTATACTATACTATACTATACTATACTATACTATACTATACTATACTATACTATACTATTATACTATACTATACTATACTATACCATACTATACTATACTATACCATACTGCTATACTATACCTATACTATACTATAAAAACATCTATATTATAAAAATGAGATGGTGTCAATCTGTCTGTCTGTATGTATGTAGGTCCATCACGCCTAAAATACTTGACTGATAAAGCTTAAATTTTGAACAAAGATTGTCTATATACCAAGGAGAGTCGTAGGTCTATTGACATATTTCAAGGATAGTTTTAAGGGTAGTTTTTAAGGATTTGAAATTCAGCTCTAAGCATTAATAAGGTATAATGTTGAGATCAAAATCATATTATTTTTTTCAAACTTATTAGAGGCTTTGTGATATTATACCATTATGTTGAAAGTATGATCTAGGATGATAAAAACATAAAAAGTGACGCCACAATTTTTTTTTTTTTCGAAGATGATGCCCACATGAGCTCTAGGCTTGTGCGTGGGTAATGAGTGGGGTGATGATGAGATATGACGACTACTTTTTAGACAGTCGGGACCGACGGCTTAACGTCTCCTCCGATAGACGGGAGTGGCCGTATTTGTCAAAATCCTTTCCGTCAACCAGGCTCGAACCCTGGCCCAATGGATTTTATCTGACTGCTGATAACTTAATCAGTCTGACGCCTTAGCCGCCTCGGTTACGAACCACTCCAGAATCCATCAAAAATGTATCCCAAATTTTCCTTCAGTAACCTCATGGACAAAAATTTCCATCTATCGAATAGGCCTAATCATTTACATTTTTCCGGGTCCTATGTCAAAGTTAACATGCAAAATTAATATAGCGGGTTTTGAGTTTTATACATCTTTAAAATTCCCTCTAATAACGTGGTCGCAGTGATTAGATATTTCACACAAATATCATTATTAGCCTCAACGGGATTTCTGAGACCCCGTAGCGAATCACGGGTGACCTGCTAGAAGTTTGAACAAGTGTGATGTAGTGAATACTAACTTTATACAGTACAATATATTCAAGTACATTGTATTGTTTGTATGGAAAATAAATCATTCTATATTCTATTTATTCTATAGAGGCTCTAGATTCAATAAGCCTGAGTTACACCAAGCTACTTTACTAGCTGCTAGCGAAACAGCTGAAAAAAGTAGCAAGTGTGACATGGGCAGTATCTTCTAATAGCTAGATTATATTTGTTTAGAATACAGTATATTATTTTGGGTATTTTTAATATACTTTTGCAGTGTGTTGTCCAGACCTGGTACCTTTCAGTGGATATGCAACTTTTCCTGCTATCTCCGATTGTGCTCTACCCGATGATCTATAAGCCGAAGATGGTTGCTCATTTGTTGGCCAGCTTCTATGCTATGGCGTTGGCTGTATCGCTACTGCAGCCATATTTCAACCACATAGCGGCCGGCTATTTCATTGTCGGGTGAGTGTTTGAGATAGAACCTCTGTTTCTGTCTTCTTCAATAAGAAGAGAAATTATTCTCCTTTTATCATCTTTATCTTCTCTTCCTCCTTTTTTCTTCCTCTTCCTCTCTCCTCCCTACTGCCTACTCCTCCTCCTCCTCCTCCTCATCCCTTCTTAAACTTCTTCTTCTTCTTCTTCTTCTTCTTCTTCTTCTTCTTTCTTTCTTCTTCCTCCTCCTCCTCTTCCTCCTCCTCCTCATCCTTCTTCTTCTCTCCTCTTCTTCTCCTTTCTTCTTCTTCTTCTTCTTCTTCTTCTTCTTCTTCTTCTTCTTCTTCTTTCTTTCTTCTTCTTCTTCTTCTTCTTCTTCTTCTTCTTCTTCTTCTTCTTCTTCTTCTTCTTCCTCCTCCTCCTCCTCCTCCTCCTCCTCCTCCTCCTCCTCCCTCCTCCTCCTCCTCCTCCTCCTCCCTCCTCCTCCTCCTCCTCCTCCTCCTCCTCCTCCTCCTCCTCCTCCTCCTCCTCCTCCTCCTCCTCCCTCCTCCTCCTCCTCCTCCTCCTCTCCTCCTCCTCCTCCTCCTTCTCCTATTCTCCTCCTATTCCCTCGCTCCTTATTTATATCACTCACTGATGTAATGGATTGACAGCTCAATTATTATTAGAATTGGTTCACAAAGACTACTATGGTAAATTCTTCAAGGATGTGTAATAGTGTGTAAGCTTACCGGTTAATTATTGTATAAGTAGGAAAATATTGATGGAAATTGTACATTTATCAATGTTTTGGAATATTGACACATTATTGAATCAAGGAGTTCCCTGCTGATTCGTTACTTAAAATCAAATGTTTGCTTTCATCATAATGTTTTAAAAATACTTCATAAAATATATTATATTTATTCTGTGATTGATATATCACTCCTAGAACATTAAATACAGTAATGATTGTTAGTTTCTGAGTGGCTGTTGAGAAGATCCTTCAACATTTATGCCATTTTGATGTATAATAGTGAGTATATAATATAGTCTCCTATTATGAGTAGGCCTATATAATTATATTGAAGCTTGTTCAGTTTTTCAATGCACCTAGACTGACAATGAATCACTACATTATTATACAGCTTTTTACCATGTTTAAAGTCTATAAGAATTCATCCATTGTAAAGCACCGATGTTGATATTGTATATAGTGGATGAATTATTATACATTTAACTCTATGACAAGTTGTCACTAAATCTAATGAAATTAATTATTTTTCAATCCAGGTGCCGTAACAAAATGAACCAGCTATACGGTAGGCCTCCAATTAACATTGTATCTTTTATTTCTGATTTAAACAGTAACTAGTATAGTAGTTTTGAGAAGAAAATTAGAATTTTTCATGAAATTGTTTTTTAATTTTCAGAAAATACGAGGACCACAGAATTTTCTTGGACAACTATGTACTAACACACACACGTGCAGGCTCATGGTTACTGGGGTTCGCTCTTGGAGTTTATCTGGATGAGTTCAAAAGAAATCCGAAAGTTATTCCAAACAGACTCATCAATCTAGGATGGACGTTGTGTTTTCTGGGACTGTTGGCAGTGATTTTTGGGATCCTGCCTTTTCAGCAGGATAGTCATGAGTACAGTGAACTGTGGGACACTCTGTATAAATCCTTGCACCGGCATATTTGGGCGATATCAATATGTTGGTTGATATTTGCTTGTTCAACTGGTCATGGAGGTACTGGCTAATAAACATTTTTCAATATAATAGTAGGCATCAATAAAATACAAATAGCTCGTTTATTTCACTACAGCACCTGAACTGACAATACATAACATAGCCTAATTAGAGTTTTTTTACAGTGATCAAAGTGTATGTAGTGAATATATTCACCCACCTATTTCATGGTAAGGAAAGCCAAACTTGTAGAAATATACTCCCCAATTATTCCTTCTATCACATCCCACCCTGGAACCAGTGTTTCATGTACTTTTTGTAATAGCTTTTTTCTCAGATACCGGCACGGTATTTAATGTATTTTATTAAATCCTGACGCTTGTGTGATCCCAAAGATTATTGAAAATTAAAAAAAAATTTTGTTCAGCTTTTTCAAGGAATGGATAAAAATTCACAATCTAATCTTATAACATTCTTGAACTTCTTTTCCAATTTGAGAAAAAATATTATAATAATTACTTCATACTATAAAGAATATTGTGAACAAACTTTGGTGTCAACTTGTCAATCTTAATATTGTTTCTTCAATCTTACTTGTTTCTTTTTCAGGTTTTGTCAACACATTCCTATCATGGGGCCCTATTTTTCAGCCTCTTGGAAAACTGACATACTGCATTTATCTGGTGCACATATTGGTTTTAAAAGCACAAATGTGCGCTCAGCGGACACCGAGAAATTTTTCAGACATCACAAGGGTCAGTATAGCTATAGCTTCTTGTAGAGTAGAATCACTTAGAAATTAATTCACACCGATCCCGGCTAACAAATTCCAGGTTTATTTCACATGAACAACAGCTTCATAGTTTATATAGTTTAGCATAGGCCTATAGTTTGACTCAAAATTACAACACAAAAATAGTGTATTTTTCAAAAATAAGGAGCTGCATTGAAATTTCTATCTTGAACATACTGTATCAAAAATATATGCTCTACTCTACCATAATAATTATTGCGATGCACTCAAAGCATAATTAAGATCATGCATGATAGTAGATCATTCTTCAAATATTGCGCAGTCTCAATAAATAAGTTAGTAGTAGTTCAATAATATTTAAAACCGTGTATTCTTTCACAGATTACAACTGCATTAGGAGACGTTTCAGCATCAGTACTATTGGCTGTGGTTTTCTATGTGTTGTTTGAAGCTCCTGGATGTTCATTGGAGAGGATATTCTTAGGTTCAGGTAAGAATGCTTTCACATTAGGTACCTCAGAAATCAGAAATCAGAAATTGTATTGAAAAAATTACACAGAACAAAAAATTATAATACAATAAATTTGGTGTCACATGGGTTTAAAAAACCTGTGCGTCACACCTACTTTTTGTAGTGGAACATTCGAAACTCCAACTTTTCTGGCATCAATCACTATTGATATCAGCCTGAATAACAAACATTTTACAGTCATGACAAACTCAGAAATTCTAAATAGCTGTTTTTTCTTTGTCAAAATTAGAAAGATATTGTTGCCAAAGTTGAATGAATGAATTTTAGCATAAAAATGACAAATGAATGAAACACCATTGTTTTTTTAGATATATTAATGTTTTGAGTACAGGAATTGAATCATTGTAGGTACCTATTATAGGAATAATAGGGTAGCCTATACATTTTTGGCAACTTCAACTTTCTAAAGGAAAATTTCTTGAAATATGTGGCTACCTTCAATGAAATAGTACAAATTTTGAATACTGTACTATCTCTATTTACTTATTTTACACACACAACAATAAAACAACATAACATACATTAAGCTATATACTATACTAGCTGTTCCGGCGAACTTCGTATCACCCTCTTCACCCCCCCCCCCAAATGTCCCCCTCTTCTCCTACCCATAAATGTTCCCCCTTCATGCCACCCCCAAAAAAATGTCATCCCCCAAATGCCCCCCTTCATTCCCCCACAAATCCCCCTTCATGTCAACCCCCTCTTTCCCACCAAATGTCACCCCCTCTTCCTCCAATTGGCCCCCTTCATGTAACCCCCACCCCCAAAAAAATGTCACTCCCCAAATGTCCCCCTTCATGTAACCCTCAAATAACCCCCTTCATGTCACCCACCTCTTCCCCCCAAATGTCTCCCCTTCATATCACCCCCCCCTCCACGAAAAAATGTCACGAAGTAAAAATATCTATATCCACTCGCTTTATTGATGGAAAATTAAAGGAAATCTGCAATATACTAATTTTTAAAGCGAGTGGATAATAATCAATATTAATCAATGCTGAAAGTTGCCAAAACGTCTCGGAATCGAACCCGCGAATTCTGCGTGGAAGGCAGAGTCGCTAACCAACAGGCCACCGAGGTCATCTTTTGGAAGGCCTATATTGTAGCATCTTCAACTACACATCAATCTTATAGGAGCATTATTGTTTGGACTGGATCAAAATGGATGTCATGTTTGATAGGTTAGGTCATTAATTTACTAATTATCTATTAATTAAAAAAAGATTTTCTTATATTCTAATACATATTATGTTAACCAGTGCTTTAACAATTCGAACGAATCCAAAATCATCTAAATCGGCTCAGCCGTTCTCCAGTTATAAGCGAGCGTACAGACACCAACTCTCTTTTATTAATATAGAAGATTTAACAATATTGCAGTCCAATCAAATAATAGAATACATTACTCCTCTTCCCTTCTCATTTTCATCCTGTTTATATGCATCTTCATCCTCTTAGGTGGCTGTAGGCAGCTCTCATTTCATGGATTGTCTAATATGGCTGGCTTAATGATAATAAATGAATGGTGTTTATACCATATTTAACAATATTTCAGTCCAATTAAATAATAGAATACATTACTCTCCTTTCCTTCTCGTTTTTAACCTTTTTTTGTTCATCTTTGCATATTCATCCTCCCAGAAGGCTGTGGGCAGATCTCTTTTTATGGATTGTACAATATATCTGGCTTTGTAATAATAAAATAATGATGTTTATACCATAATTATTCAACAATATTTCAGTCCAATCAAATAATAGAATACATTAATCCCTTCCCTTCTCATTTTTATCCTGTTTATGCATCTTCATCCTCTTAGGTGGCTGAAGTCAGATCTCATTTCATGGATTGTCTAATATAGCTGGCTTAGTAATAATAAAATAATGATGGTCATGCTATATTTAACAATATTACAGTCCAATCAGATAATAGAATACATTACTCTCCTTCCCTTCTCGTTTCTATACTTTTTTTGTTCATCTTTGCATTTTCACCCTTCCAGAAGGCTGTGGGTAGATCTCTTTTTATGGATTGTTCAATATATAATGATGTTTATGATATATTACAATATTTCTAGTCGAATCAAATGATATTTTATCCTAATCTCCTTTTTTTTGGCTGTAGGCATCTTCATTTTCATGGGATTGTCTTAATATTTGGCCAATGATAATAATTAAATGGTGTTTATACATAAGAATATTTAGTTCCAATGTATATATATAAATAAATATTATATTTTAGAATATTTATTAATATTTACATTACTCTTTCCTTCTCGTTTTTAACCTTTTTGTTCATCTTTGCATATTCACCCTCCCAGAAGGCTGTGGGCAGATCTCTTTTATGGATTGTTCAATATATCTGGCTTTGTAATAATAAAATAATGATGTTTATACCATAATTATTCAACAATATTTCAGTCCAATCAAATAATAGTATACATTAAACCTTCTAATTTTTTTCCTTTTGATGCATTTTCATCCTATTAGGTTGCTGAAGTCAGTTCTCATTTCTTGGATTGTCTAATATAGCTGGCTTAGTAATAAAATAATGATGTTCATGCTATATTCAACAATATTTCAGTCTAATCAGATAATAGAATACATCACTCTCCTTCCCTTCTCGTTTCTATACTTTTTTTGTTCATCTTTGCATTTTCAACCTCCCAGAAGGCTGTGGGCAGATCTCTTCTTATGGATTGTTTAATATAGCTGGCTATGAAATAATGAAATAATGATGTTTATTCCATATTTGACTATATTTCAGTCCAATCGAATAATAGAATACATTACTCCCCTTTTCATCTTATTTTTATCCTGTGTATGCATCTTCTTCCTTTTAGGTGGCTGTAGGCAGATCTCATTTCATGGATTGTCTAATATAGCTGACTATGTAATAATAAAATAATGATGATGATGCTATATTAAACAATATCTCAGTCCAATCAGATAATTGATTACATTACTATCCTCCCCTTCTCGTTTTTAGGCTTTTTTGTTCCTCATTGCATATTCTTCCTCCCAAAAGGCTGTAGGCTGATCTCTTTTTATAGATTGTCTAATACAGCTGGCCTAGTAGTAATAAAATAATGATGTTTATGCTATATTCAACAGTATTTCAGTCCAATGAAATAATATAATACATTACTCTCCTTTGCTTCTCGGTTTTAACCTTTTTTTGTTCATCTTTGCATATTCATCCTCCCAGAAGGCAGTGGGCAGATCTCTTTTCATGGATCGTTCAATATAGCTGGCTATGTAATAATAAAATAATGATTTTTATACCATATTCAACAATATTTCAGTCTAATCAGATAATAGAATACACTACGCCCCTTCTCTTCTCATTTTTATCCTGTTTATGCATCTTCATCCTCTTAGGTGGCTGAAGTCAGATTTCATTTCATGGATTGTCTAATATAGCTGGCTTAGTAATGATAAAATAATGAAGTTTATGCTATATTTAACAATATTTCAGTCCAATGAAATAATAGAATACATTATTCTCCTTCCCGTCTCGTTTCTATACTTTTTTCGTCCATCTTTGCATTTTCATCCTCCCAGAAGGCTGTGGGCAGACCTTTTTTTATGGATTGTTCAATATAGCTGGCTATATAATAATAAAATAATGATGTTTATACCATATTTAACAATATTTCAGTCTAATCAGATGATAGAATACACCACTCCCCTTCTCTTCACATTTTAATCCTGTTTATGCCTCTTCATCCTCTTAGGTGGCTGAAGTCACATCTCATTCCATGGATTGTCCAATGTAGGTGGCTTAGTAATAATAAAATAATGACGTTTATGCTATATTTAACAACATTTCAATTCAATGAAATAATAGAAAACATTTCTCTCCTTCCCTTCTCGTTTCTATACTTTTTTTTTCATCTTTGCATTTTCACCCTCCCAGAGAGCTGTGGGCAGATCTCTTTTTGAGGATTGATCAATATAGCTGGCTATGTAATAATAAAATAATGATTTTTATACCATATTCAACAATATTTCAGTCCAATCAAATAATAGAATACATTGCTCCTCTTGCCTGCTCAGTTTGATACTGTTTATGCATCTTCATGCTCTTAGCTGGATGTCGGCAGCCCTCATTTCATGGCTTGTCGAATATAGCTGGCTTAATGATAATAATAAAATGAATGGTGTTTATACCCTATTTAAGAATCTTTCATTCAAATGAAATAATAGAATACATTAATATCCTTTACTTCTCGTTTTTAACCTTTTTTTGTTTATATTTGCACATTCAACCCCCCAGAAGGATATGGGCATCTCTATTTTTGTGGATTGATCAATATAGCTGGCTATGTAATAATAAAATAATGATTTTTATACCATATTCAACAATATTTCAGTCCAATCAAATAATAGAATACATTACTCGCCTTCCCTTCTCATTTTAATCCTGTTTATGCATCTTCATCCTCTTGGCTGGCTGAATTCAGATCTCATTTCATGGATTGTCTAATATAGCTGGCTTAGTAATTATAAAATAATGAAGTTCATGCTATATTTAACAATATTTCATTCCAATGAAATAATAGAATACATTACTCTCCTTCCCTTCTCGTTTCTATACTTTTTTTGTTCATCTTTGCATTTTCACCCTTCCAGAAGGCTGTGGGTAGATCTCTTTTTATGGATTGTTCAATATAGCTGGCTTTGTAATTATAAAATAATGATGTTTATACCATATTCAACAATATTTCAGTCGAATCAAATGATAGAATACATTACTCTCCTATCCTTCTCATTTTTATTATCCGATTTATGCATCTTCATCCTTTTAGGTGGCTGTAGGCAGCTCTCATTTCATGGATTGTCTAATATAGCTGGCTTAGTAATAATACAATAATGACGATTATGCTATATTTAACAATATTTCAATCCAATGAAATAATAGAATACATTACTCTCCTTCCCTTCTCGTTTTTATCCTTTTTTGTTTATCTTTGCATTTTCATCCTCCCAGAAGGCAGTGGGCGGATCTCTTTTGTGGATTGTTCAATATAGCTGGCTTCGTTATAATAAAATAATGATGTTCATACCATATTAAACAATATTTCAGTCCAATCAAATAATAGAATACATTACTCCCCTTCCCTTCTCATTTTAATCCTGTTTATGCCTCTTCATCCTCTTAGGTGGCTGAAATCACATCTCATTACATGGATTGTCCAATATAGCTGGCTTAGTACTAATAAAATAATGACGTTTATGCTATATTTAACAATATATCAGTCCAATGAAATAATAGAATACATTACTCTCCTTCCCTTCTCGTTTCTATACTTTTTTTTTCATCTTTGCATTTTCACCCTCCCAGAGGGCTGTGGGCAGATCTCTTTTTATGGATTGTTCAATATAGCTGGCTTTGTAATAATAAAATAATGATTTTATACCATATTCAACAATATTTCAGTCCAATCAAATAATAGAATACATTACTCTCCTTCCTCTTCTCATTTTTATCCGATTTATGCATCTTCATCCTCTTAGGTGGCTGTAGGCAGCTCTCATTTCATGGATTGTCTAATATAGCTGGCTTAATGATAATAAATAATGATGTTTATACTATATTTAACAATATTTCAGTCCAATGAAATAATAGAATACATTACCTCCTTTCCTTCTCGTTTTAACCTTTTTGTTCATCTTTGCATATTCATCCTCCCAGAAGGCTGTAGGCAGCTCTCATTTCATGGATTGTCTAATATAGCTGGCTTTGTAATAATAAAATAATGATGTTTATACCATATTCAACAATATTTCAGTCCAATCAAATAATAGAATACATTACTCCCCTTCCCTTCTCATTTTTATCCTGTTTATGCATCTTCATCCTCTTAGGTGGCTGAAGTCAGATCTCATTTCATGGATTGTCTAATATAGCTGGCTTAGTAATAATAAAATAATGATGGTTCATGCTATATTTAACAATATTGCAGTCCAATCAGATAATAGAATACATTACTCTCCTTCCCTTCTCGTTTCTATACTTTTTTTGTTCATCTTTGCATTTTCACCCCCCCAGAAGGCTGTGGGCAGATCTCTTCTTGTGGATTGTTCAATATAGCTGGCTTAGTAATTATAAAATAATGATGTTCATACCATATTTAACAATATTTCAGTCCAATCAAATGATAGAATACATTACTCTCCTATCCTTCTCATTTTTATCCGATTTATGCATCTTCATCCTTTTAGGTGGCTGTAGGCAGCTCTCATTTCATGGATTGTCTTATATAGCTGGCTTAATGATAATAAATAATGATGTTTATACCATATTTAAGAATATTTCAGTCCAATGAAATAATAGAATACATTACTCTCCTTCCTTCTCGTTTTAACCTTTTTGTTCATCTTTGCATATTCACCCTCCCAGAAGGCTGTGGGCAGTTCTCTTCTTGTGGATTGTTCAATATAGCTGGCTATGTAATAATAAAATAATGATGTTTATACCATATTTAACAATATTTCAGTCCAATCAGATAATAGAATACATTACTCTCCTTCTTTTTTGTTCATCTTTGCATCTTCATCCTCCCAGAAGGCTGTGGTAGATCTCTTTCATGGATTGTTCAATATAGCTGGCTTAGTAATTATAAAATAATGATGTTTATACCATATTCAACAATATTTCAGTCCAATCAAATAATAGAATACATTACTCCCTTCCCTTCTCATTTTTATCCTGTTTATGCATCTTCATCCTCTTAGGTGGCTGAAGTCAGATCTCATTTCATGGATTGTCTAATATAGCTGGCTTAGTAATAAAACAATAATGAGGATTATGCTATATAAAACAATATTTCATTCCAATGAAATAATAGAATACATTACTCTCCTTCCCTTCTCGTTTCTATACTTTTTTTGTTCATCTTTGCATTTTCACCCTCCCAGAAGGCTGTGGGCAGATCTCTTTTTATGGATTGTACAATATATCTGGCTTTGTAATAATAAAATAATGATGTTTATACCATATTCAACAATATTTCAGTCCAATCAAATAATAGTATACATTAATCCCCTTTCCTTCTCATTTTTATCCTGTTTATGCATCTTCATCCTCTTAGGTGGCTGAAGTCAGATCTCATTTCATGGATTGTCTAATATAGCTGGCTTAGTAATAATAAAATAATGATGTTCATGCTATATTCAACAATATTTCAGTCTAATCAGATAATAGAATACATTACTCTCCTTCCCTTCTCGTTTCTATACTTTTTTTGTTCATCTTTGCATTTTCAACCTCCCAGAAGGCTGTGGGCAGATCTCTTCTTATGGATTGTTTAATATAGCTGGCTATGAAATAATGAAATAATGATGTTTATTCCATATTTGACTATATTTCAGTCCAATCGAATAATAGAATACATTACTCCCCTTTTCATCTTATTTTTATCCTGTGTATGCATCTTCTTCCTTTTAGGTGGCTGTAGGCAGATCTCATTTCATGGATTGTCTAATATAGCTGACTATGTAATAATAAAATAATGATGTTGATGCTATATTGAACAATATCTCAGTCCAATCAGATAATTGATTACATTACTATCCTCCCCTTCTCGTTTTTAGGCTTTTTTGTTCCTCATTGCATATTCTTCCTCCCAAAAGGCTGTAGGCTGATCTCTTTTTATAGATTGTCTAATACAGCTGGCCTAGTAGTAATAAAATAATGATGTTTATGCTATATTCAACAATATTTTAGTCCAATGAAATAATATAATACATTACTCTCCTTTGCTTCTCGTTTTTAACCTTTTTTTGTTCATCTTTGCATATTCATCCTCCCAGAAGGCTGGGCAGATCTCTTTCATGGATCGTTCAATATAGCTGGCTATGTAATAATAAAATAATGATGTTTATATCATATTCAACAATATTTCAGTCCAATCAAATAATAGAATACATTACTCCCCTTCCCTTCTCATTTTTATCCTGTTTATGCATCTTCATCCTCTTAGGTGGCTGAAGTCAGATTTCATTTCATGGATTGTCTAATATAGCTGGCTTAGTAATGATAAAATAATGAAGTTTATGCTATATTTAACAATATTTCAGTCCAATGAAATAATAGAATACATTACTCTCCTTCCCGTCTCGTTTCTATACTTTTTTCGTTCATCTTTGCATTTTCATCCTCCCAGAAGGCTGTGGGCAGACCTTTTTTTATGGATTGTTCAATATAGCTGGCTATATAATAATAAAATAATGATGTTTATACCATATTTAACAATATTTCAGTCCAATCAAATAATAGAATACATTACTCCCCTTCCCTTCTCATTTTAATCCTGTTTATGCCTCTTCATCCTCTTAGGTGGCTGAAGTCACATCTCATTCCATGGATTGTCCAATATAGGTGGCTTAGTAATAATAAAATAATGACGTTTATGCTATATTTAACAATATTTCAATTCAATGAAATAATAGAAAACATTTCTCTCCTTCCCTTCTCGTTTCTATACTTTTTTTGTTCATCTTTTCATCTTCACCCTCCCATAGGGCTCGGGGGAGATCTCTTGTTGAGGATTGATCAATCAAGCTGGCTATGTAATAATAAAATTATGATTTTATATTATATTCAACAATATTTCAGTCTAATCAAATAATAGAATACATTTCTCCTCTTACCTTCTCATTTTTCTCCTGTTTATGCATCTTCATCCTCTTAGGTGGCTGTAGGCAGCTCTCATTTCATGGATTGTCTAATATAGCTGGCTTAATGATAATAAATGAATGGTGTTTATACCATATTTAAGAATATTTCATTCCAATGAAATAATAGAATACATTACTCTCCTTTCCTTCTCGTTTTTAACCTTTTTTTGTTCATCTTTGCATATTCACCCTCCCAGAAGGCTATGGGCAATTCTCTTCTTGTGGATTGTTCAATATAGCTGGCTATGTAATAATAAAATAATGATGTTTATACCATATTTAACAATATTTCAGTCCAATCAAATAATAGAATACATTACTCGCCTTCCCTTCTCATTTTAATCCTGTTTATGCATCTTCATCCTCTTGGCTGGCTGAATTCAGATCTCATTTCATGGATTGTCTAATATAGCTGGCTTAGTAATTATAAAATAATGAAGTTCATGCTATATTTAACAATATTTCAGTCCAATGAAATAATAGAATACATTACTCTCCTTCCCTTCTCGTTTCTATACTTTTTTTGTTCATCTTTGCATTTTCACCCTTCCAGAAGGCTGTGGGTAGATCTCTTTTTATGGATTGTTCAATATAGCTGGCTTTGTAATTATAAAATAATGATGTTTATACCATATTCAACAATATTTCAGTCGAATCAAATGATAGAATACATTACTCTCCTATCCTTCTCATTTTTATCCGATTTATGCATCTTCATCCTTTTAGGTGGCTGTAGGCAGCTCTCATTTCATGGATTGTCTAATATAGTTGGCTTAATGATAATAAATAAATGGTGTTTATACCATATTTAAGAATATTTCATTCCAATGAAATAATAGAATACATTACTCTCCTTTCCTTCTCGTTTTTTCTTCTCTTTTTGTTCATCTTTGCATTTTCATCCTCCCAGAAGGCTGTGGGCAGATCTCTTTTATGGATTGTTCAATATAGCTGGCTTTGTAATAATAAAATAATGATGTTTATACCATAATTATTCAACAATATTTCAGTCCAATCAAATAATAGTATACACTCGTCGCTTTCCCTTCTCATTTTTATCCTGTTTATGCATCTTCATCCTCTTAGGTGGCTGAAGTCAGATCTCATTTCATGGATTGTCTAATATAGCTGGCTTAGTAATAATAAAATAATGATGTTCATGCTATATTCAACAATATTTCAGTCTAATCAGATAATAGAATACATTACTCTCCTTCCTTCTCGTTTCTATACTTTTTTGTTCATCTTTGCATTTTCAACCTCCCAGAAGGCTGTGGGCAGATCTCTTCTTATGGATTGTTTAATATAGCTGGCTATGAAATAATGAAATAATGATGTTTATTCCATATTTGACTATATTTCAGTCCAATCGAATAATAGAATACATTACTCCCCTTTTCATCTTATTTTTATCCTGTGTATGCATCTTCTTCCTTTTAGGTGGCTGTAGGCAGATCTCATTTCATGGATCGTCTAATATAGCTGACTATGTAATAATAAAATAATGATGTTGATGCTATATTAAACAATATCTCAGTCCAATCAGATAATTGATTACATTACTATCCTCCCCTTCTCGTTTTTAGGCTTTTTTGTTCCTCATTGCATATTCTTCCTCCCAAAAGGCTGTAGGCTGATCTCTTTTTATAGATTGTCTAATACAGCTGGCCTAGTAGTAATAAAATAATGATGTTTATGCTATATTCAACAGTATTTCAGTCCAATGAAATAATATAATACATTACTCTCCTTTGCTTCTCGCTTTTAACCTTTTTTTGTTCATCTTTGCATATTCATCCTCCCAGAAGGCAGTGGGCAGATCTCTTTTCATGGATCGTTCAATATAGCTGGCTATGTAATAATAAAAAATGATGTTTATACCATATTCAACAATATTTTAGTCCAATCAAATAATAGAATACATTACGCCCCTTCCCTTCTCATTTTTATCCTGTTTATGCATCTTCATCCTCTTAGGTGGCTGAAGTCAGATTTCATTTCATGGATTGTCTAATATAGCTGGCTTAGTAATGATAAAATAATGAAGTTTATGCTATATTTAACAATATTTCAGTCCAATGAAATAATAGAATACATTACTGTCCTTCCCGTCTCGTTTCTATACTTTTTTCGTTCATCTTTGCATTTTCATCCTCCCAGAAGGCTGTGGGCAGACCTTTTTTTATGGATTGTTCAATATAGCTGGCTATATAATAATAAAATAATGATGTTTATACCATATTTAACAATATTTCAGTCTAATCAGATAATAGAATACACTACTCCCCTTCTCTTCTCATTTTAATCCTGTTTATGCCTCTTCATCCTCTTAGGTGGCTGAAGTCACATCTCATTCCATGGATTGTCCAATATAGGTGGCTTAGTAATAATAAAATAATGACGTTTATGCTATATTTAACAATATTTCAATTCAATGAAATAATAGAAAACATTTCTCTCCTTCCCTTCTCGTTTCTATACTTTTTTTTTCATCTTTGCATTTTCACCCTCCCAGAGGGCTGTGGGCAGATCTCTTTTTGAGGATTGATCAATATAGCTGGCTATGTAATAATAAAATAATGATTTTTATACCATATTCAACAATATTTCAGTCCAATCAAATAATAGAATACATTACTCCTCTTCCCTTCTCATTTTTATCCTGTTTATGCATCTTCATCCTCTTAGGTGGCTGTAGGCAGCCCTCATTTCATGGATTGTCTAATATAGCTGGCTTAATGATAATAAATGAATGGTGTTTATACCATATTTAAGAATATTTCATTCCAATGAAATAATAGAATACATTACTCTCCTTTCCTTCTCGTTTTTAACCTTTTTTTGTTCATCTTTGCATATTCACCCTCCCAGAAGGCTATGGGCAATTCTCTTCTTGTGGATTGTTCAATATAGCTGGCTATGTAATAATAAAATAATGATGTTTATACCATATTTAACAATATTTCAGTCCAATCAAATAATAGAATACATTACCTCTTCCCTTCTCATTTTAATCCTGTTTATGCATCTTCATCCTCTTGGCTGGCTGAATTCAGATCTCATTTCATGGATTGTCTAATATAGCTGGCTTAGTAATTATAAAATAATGACGATTATGCTATATTTAACAATATTTCAGTCCAATGAAATAATATAATACATTACTCTCCTTCCCTTCTCGTTTCTATACTTTTTTTGTTCATCTTTGCATTTTCACCCTTCCAGAAGGCTGTGGGTAGATCTCTTTTTATGGATTGTTCAACATAGCTGGCTTTGTAATTATAAAATAATGATGTTTATACTATATTCAACAATATTTCAGTCGAATCAAATGATAGAATACATTACTCTCCTATCCTTCTCTTTTTTATCCGATTTATGCATCTTCATCCTTTTAGGTGGCTGTAGGCAGCTCTCATTTCATGGATTGTCTAATATAGCTGGCTTAGTAATAATAAAATAATGACGTTTTTGATATATTTAACAATATTTCAATCCAATGAAATAATAGAATACATTACTCTCCTTCCCTTCTCGTTTTTATCCTTTTCTGTTTATCTTTGCATTTTCATCCTCCCAGAAGGCTGTGGATCTCTTTTGTGGATTGTTCAATATAGCAGTCTTTGTGATAATAAGATAATGATGTTCATACCATATTTAACAATATTTCAGTCCAATCAAATAATAGAATACATTACTCCCTTCCTTCTCATTTTAATCCTGTTTATGCCTCTTCATCCTCTTAGGTGGCTGAAATCACATCTCATTACATGGATTGTCCAATATAGCTGGCTTAGTACTAATAAAATAATGACGTTTATGCTATATTTAACAATATTTCAGTCCAATGAAATAATAGAATACATTACTCTCCTTTCCTTTTCGTTTCTATACTTTTTGTTCATCTTTGCATTTTCATCCTCCCAGAAGGCTGTGGGCGGATCTCTTTTTATGGATTGTTCAATATAGCTGGCTTTGTAATTAAAAAATAATGATTTTTATACCATATTCAACAATATTTCAGTCGAATCAAATGATAGAATACATTACTCTCCTATCCTTCTCATTTTTATCCTGTTTATGCCTCTTCATCCTCTTAGGTGGCTGTAGTCAGCTCTCATTTCATGGATTGTCTAATATAGTTGGCTTAATGATAATAAATAAATGGTGTTTATACCATATTTAAGAATATTTCATTCCAATGAAATAATAGAATACATTACTCTCCTTCCCTTCTCGTTTCTATACTTTTTTTGTTCATCTTTGCATTTTCACCCTTCCAGAAGGCTGTGGGTAGATCTCTTTTTATGGATTGTTCAATATAGCTGGCTATGTAATAATAAAAAAATGATGTTTAATCCATATATAACAATATTTCAGTCCAATCAAATAATAGAATACATTACTCCTTCCTTCTCATTTTATCCTGTTAATGCATCTTCATCCTCTTAGGTGGCTGAAGTCAGATCTCATTTCATGGATTGTCTAATATAGCTGGCTTAGTAATAATAAAATAATGATGGTCATGCTATATTTAACAATATTACAGTCCAATCAGAAAATAGAATACATTACTCTCCTTCCCTGCTCGTTTCTATACTTTTTTGTTCATCTTTGCATTTTCACCCTCCCAGAAGGCTGTGGGCAGACCTTTTTTTATGGATTGTTCAATATAGCTGGCTTATTGATGATAAATGAATGGTGTTTATACCATATTTAACAATATTTTAGTCCAATCAGACAATAGAATACATTACTCTCCTTCCCTTCTCATTTTTATCCGATTTATGCATCTTCATCCTTTTAGGTGGCTGTAGGCAGCTCTCATTTCATGGATTGTCTAATATAGTTGGCTTAATGATAATAAATAAATGGTGTTTATACCATATTTAAGAATATTTCATTCCAATGAAATAATAGAATACATTACTCTCCTTCCTTCTCGTTTTTAACCTTTTTTTGTTCATCTTTGCATATTCACCCTCCCAGAAGGCTGTGGGCAGTTCTCTTCTTGTGGATTGTTCAATATAGCTGGCTATGTAATAATAAAATAATGATGTTTATACCATATTTAACAATATTTCAGTCCAATCAAATAATAGAATACATTACTCCCCTTCCCTTCTCATTTTTATCCTGTTTATGCATCTTCATCCTCTTGGCTGGCTGAAGTCAGATCTCATTTCATGGATTGTCTAATATAGCTGGCTTAGTAATTATAAAATAATGAAGTTCATGCTATATTTAACAATATTTCAGTCCAATAAAATAATAGAATACATTACTCTCCTTCCCTTCTCGTTTCTATACTTTTTTTGTTCATCTTTGCATATTCACCCTCCCAGAAGGCTGTGGGCAGTTCTCTTCTTGTGGATTGTTCAATATAGCTGGCTATGTAATAATAAAATAATGATGTTTATACCATATTTAACAATATTTCAGTCCAATCAAATAATGGAACACATTACTCCCTTCCCTTCTCATTTTATCCTGTTTATGCATCTTCATCCTCTTGGCTGGCTGAAGTCAGATCTCATTTCATGGATTGTCTAATATAGCTGGCTTAGTAATAATAGAATAATGACGATTATGCTATATTTAACAATATTTCAGTCCAATGAAATAATAGAATACATTACTCTCCTTCCCTTCTCGTTTCTATACTTTTTGTTCATCTTTGCATTTTCACCCTCCCAGAAGGCTGTGGGTAGATCTCTTTATGGATTGTTCAATATAGCTGGCTATGTAATTATAAAATAATGATGTTTATAACATGTTCAACAATATTTCAGTCGAATCAAATGATAGAATACATTACTCTCCTATCCTTCTCATTTTTATCCGATTTATGCATCTTCATCCTTTTAGGTGGCTGTAGGCAGCTCTCATTTCATGGATTGTCTAATATAGTTGGCTTAATGATAATAAATAAATGGTGTTTATACCATATTTAAGAATATTTCATTCCAATGAAATAATAGAATACATTACTCTCCTTTCCAACTCGTTTTCAACCTTTTTTTGTTCATCTTTGCATATTCACCCTCCCAGAAGGCTGTGGGCAGTTCTCTTCTTGTGGATTGTTCAATATAGCTGGCTATGTAATAATAAAATAATGATGTTTATACCATATTTAACAATATTTCAGTCCAATCAAATAATAGAATACATTACTCGCCTTCCCTTCTCATTTTTATCCTGTTTATGCATCTTCATCCTCTTGGCTGGCTGAAGTCAGATCTCATTTCATGGATTGTCTAATATAGCTGGCTTAGTAATTATAAAATAATGAAGTTCATGCTATATTTAACAATATTTCAGTCCAATGAAATAATAGAATACATTACTCTCCTTCCCTTCTCGTTTCTATACTTTTTTTGTTCATCTTTGCATTTTCACCCTCCCAGAAGGCTGTGGGTAGATCTCTTTTTATGGATTGTTCAATATAGCTGGCTTTGTAATTATAAAATAATGATGTTTATACCATATTCAACAATATTTCAGTCGAATCAAATGATAGAATACATTACTCTCCTATCCTTCTCATTTTTATCCGATTTATGCATCTTCATCCTTTTAGGTGGCTGTAGGCAGCTCTCATTTCATGGATTGTCTAATATAGCTGGCTTAGTAATAATACAATAATGACGATTATGCTATATTTAACAATATTTCAATCCAATGAAATAATAGAATACATTACTCTCCTTCCCTTCTCGTTTTTATCCTTTTTCTGTTTATCTTTGCATTTTCATCCTCCCAGAAGGCTGTGGGCGGATCTCTTTTTGTGGATTGTTCAATATAGCTGGCTTTGTTATAATAAAATAATGATGTTCATACCATATTTAACAATATTTCAGTCCAATCAAATAATAGAATACATTACTCCCCTTCCCTTCTCATTTTAATCCTGTTTATGCCTCTTCATCCTCTTAGGTGGCTGAAGTCAGATCTCATTTCATGGATTGTCTAATATAGCTGGCTTAGTAATAATAAAATAATGATGGTCATGCTATATTTAACAATATTACAGTCCAATCAGATAATAGAATACATTACTCTCCTTCCCTTCTCGTTTTTATCCTTTTTCTGTTTATCTTTGCATTTTCATCCTCCCAGAAGGCTGTGGGTAGATCTCTTTTTATGGATTGTTCAATATAGCTGGCTTATTGATGATAAATGAATGGTGTTTATACCATATTTAACAATATTTTAGTCCAATCAGACAATAGAATACATTACTCTCCTATCCTTCTCATTTTTATCCGATTTATGCATCTTCATCCTTTAGGTGGCTGTAGGCAGCTCTCATTTCATGGATTGTCTAATATAGTTGGCTTAATGATAATAAATAAATGGTGTTTATACCATATTTAAGAATATTTCATTCCAATGAAATAATAGAATACATTACTCTCCTTTCCTTCTCGTTTTTAACCTTTTTTTGTTCATCTTTGCATATTCACCCTCCCAGAAGGCTGTGGGCAGTTCTCTTCTTGTGGATTGTTCAATATAGCTGGCTATGTAATAATAAAATAATGATGTTTATACCATATATAACAATATTTCAGTCCAATCAAATAATAGAATACATTACTCGCCTTCCCTTCTCATTTTAATCCTGTTTATGCATCTTCATCCTCTTGGCTGGCTGAATTCAGATCTCATTTCATGGATTGTCTAATATAGCTGGCTTAGTAATTATAAAATAATGAAGTTCATGCTATATTTAACAATATTTCATTCCAATGAAATAATAGAATACATTACTCTCCTTCCCTTCTCGTTTCTATACTTTTTTTGTTCATCTTTGCATTTTCACCCTTCCAGAAGGCTGTGGGTAGATCTCTTTTTATGGATTGTTCAATATAGCTGGCTTTGTAATTATAAAATAATGATTTTTATACCATATTCAACAATATTTCAGTCGAATCAAATGATAGAATACATTACTCTCCTATCCTTCTCATTTTTATCCGATTTATGCATCTTCATCCTTTTAGGTGGCTGTAGGCAGCTCTCATTTCATGGATTGTCTAATATAGTTGGCTTAATGATAATAAATAAATGGTGTTTATACCATATTTAAGAATATTTCATTCCAATGAAATAATAGAATACATTACTCTCCTTTCCTTCTCGTTTTTAACCTTTTTTTGTTCATCTTTGCATATTCACCCTCCCAGAAGGCTGTGGGCAGTTCTCTTCTTGTGGATTGTTCAATATAGCTGGCTATGTAATAATAAAATAATGATGTTTATACCATATATAACAATATTTCAGTCTAATCAAATAATAGAATACATTACTCCCCTTCCCTTCTCATTTTTATCCTGTTTATGCATCTTCATCCTCTTAGGTGGCTGAAGTCAGATCTCATTTCATGGATTGTCTAATATAGCTGGCTTAGTAATAATAAAATAATGATGGTCATGCTATATTTAACAATATTACAGTCCAATCAGATAATAGAATACATTACTCTCCTTCCTGCTCGTTTCTATACTTTTTGTTCATCTTTGCATTTTCACCCTTCCAGAAGGCTGTGGGTAGATCTCTTCTTAAGGATTGTTCAATATAGCTGGCTTATTGATGATAAATGAATGGTGTTTATATCATATTTAACAATATTTCAGTCCAATCAGACAATAGAATACATTACGCTCCTTCCTTCTCATTTTATCCGATTTATGCATCTTCATCCTTTTAGGTGGCTGTAGGCAGCTCTCATTTCATGGATTGTCTAATATAGTTGGCTTAATGATAATAAATAAATGGTGTTTATACCATATTTAAGAATATTTCATTCCAATGAAATAATAGAATACATTACTCTCCTTTCCTTCTCGTTTTTAACCATTTTTTGTTCATCTTTGCATATTCACCCTCCCAGAAGGCTGTGGGCAGTTCTCTTCTTGTGGAATGTTCAATATAGCTGGCTATGTAATAATAAAATAATGATGTTTCTATCATATTTAACAATATTGCAGTCCAATCAAATAATAGAATACATTACTCGCCTTCCTTCTCATTTTAATCCTGTTTATGCATCTTCATCCTCTTGGCTGGCTGAATTCAGATCTCATTTCATGGATTGTCTAATATAGCTGGCTTAGTAATTATAAAATAATGAAGTTCATGCTATATTTAACAATATTTCATTCCAATGAAATAATAGAATACATTACTCTCCTTCCCTTCTCGTTTCTATACTTTTTTTGTTCATCTTTGCATTTTCACCCTTCCAGAAGGCTGTGGGTAGATCTCTTTTATGGATTGTTCAATATAGCTGGCTTTGTAATTATAAAATAATGATGTTTATACCATATTCAACAATATTTCAGTCGAATCAAATGATAGAATACATTACTCTCCTATCCTTCTCATTTTTATCCGATTTATGCATCTTCATCCTTTTAGGTGGCTGTAGGCAGCTCTCATTTCATGGATTGTCTAATATAGCTGGCTTAGTAATAATACAATAATGACGATTATGCTATATTTAACAATATTTCAATCCAATGAAATAATAGAATACATTACTCTCCTTCCCTTCTCGTTTTTATCCTTTTTTGTTTATCTTTGCATTTTCATCCTCCCAGAAGGCAGTGGGCGGATCTCTTTTGTGGATTGTTCAATATAGCTGGCTTCGTTATAATAAAATAATGATGTTCATACCATATTTAACAATATTTCAGTCCAATCAAATAATAGAATACATTACTCCCATTTCCCTTCTCATTTTTATCCTGTTTATGCCTCTTCATCCTCTTAGGTGGCTGAAGTCAGATCTCATTCCATGGATTGTCTAATATAGCTGGCTTAGTAATAATAAAATAATGACGTTTATGCTATATTTAACAATATTTCAGTCCAATGAAATAATAGAATACATTACTCTCCTTCCCTTCTCGTTTCTATACTTTTTTTGTTCATCTTTGCATTTTCACCCTTCCAGAAGGCTGTGGGTAGATCTCTTTTTATGGATTGTTCAATATAGCTGGCTTATTGATGATAAATGAATGGTGTTTATACCATATTTAACAATATTTTAGTCCAATCAGACAATAGAATACATTACTCTCCTTCCCTTCTCATTTTTATCCGATTTATGCATCTTCATCCTTTTAGGTGGCTGTAGGCAGCTCTCATTTCATGGATTGTCTAATATAGTTGGCTTAATGATAATAAATAAATGGTGTTTATACCATATTTAAGAATATTTCATTCCAATGAAATAATAGAATACATTACTCTCCTTTCCTTCTCGTTTTTAACCTGTTTTTGTTCATCTTTGCATATTCACCCTCCCAGAAGGCTGTGGGCAGTTCTCTTCTTGTGGATTGTTCAATATAGCTGGCTATGTAATAATAAAATAATGATGTTTATACCATATATAACAATATTTCAGTCCAATCAAATAATAGAATACATTACTCGCCTTCCCTTCTCATTTTAATCCTGTTTATGCATCTTCATCCTCTTGGCTGGCTGAATTCAGATCTCATTTCATGGATTGTCTAATATAGCTGGCTTAGTAATTATAAAATAATGAAGTTCATGCTATATTAAACAATATTTCAGTCCAATAAAATAATAGAATACATTACTCTCCTTCCCTTCTCGTTTCTATACTTTTTTTGTTCATCTTTGCATATTCACCCTCCCAGAAGGCTGTGGGTAGATCTCTTTTTATGGATTGTTCAATATAGCTGGCTATGTAATTATAAAATAATGATTTTTATACCATATTCAACAATATTTCAGTCGAATCAAATGATAGAATACATTACTCTCCTATCCTTCTCATTTTTATCCGATTTATGCATCTTCATCCTTTTAGGTGGCTGTAGGCAGCTCTCATTTAATGGATTGTCTAATATAGTTGGCTTAATGATAATAAATAAATGGTGTTTATGCCATATTTAAGAATATTTCATTCCAATGAAATAATAGAACACATTACTATCCTTTCCTTCTCGTTTTTAACCTTTTTTTGTTCATCTTTGCATATTCACCCTCCCAGAAGGCTGTGGGCAGTTCTCTTCTTGTGGATTGTTCAATATAGCTGGCTATGTAATAATAAAATAATGATGTTTATTCCATATATAACAATATTTCAGTCTAATCAAATAATAGAATACATTACTCCCCTTCCCTTCTCATTTTTATCCTGTTTATGCATCTTCATCCTCCTAGGTGGCTGGAGTCAGCTCTCATTTCATGGATTGATCAATATAGCTGGCTATGTAATAATAAAATAATGATGGTCATGCTATATTTAACAACATTTCAGTCCCATCAGATACTAGAATACAGTACTCTCCTTCCCTGCTCGTTTCTATACTTTTTTGTTCATCTTTGCATTTTCACCTCCCAGAAGGCTGTGGGCAGATCTCTTGTGGATTGTTCAATATAGCTGGCTTATTGATGATAAATTAATAATTTTTATACCGTATTTAACAATATTTCAGTCGAATCAGATAATAGAATACACTACTCCCCTTCCCTTCTCATTTTTATCCTGTTTATGCATCTTCATCCTCTTGGCTGGCTGAAATCACATCTCATTACATGGATTGTCCAATATAGCTGGCTTAGTACTAATAAAATAATGACGTTTATGCTATATTTAACAATATTTCAGTCCAATGAAATAATAGAATACATTACTCTCCTTCCCTTCTCGTTTCTATACTTTTTTTGTTCATCTTTGCATTTTCACCCTTCCAGAAGGCTGTTGGTAGATCTCTTTTTATGGATTGTTCATTATAGCTGTCTTTGGAATTATAAAAAAAGGATTTTTATACCATATCCAACAATATTCCAGTCGAATCAAATGATAGAATAAATTACTCTCCTATCCTTCTCATTTTTATCCGATTTATGCATCTTCATCCTTTTAGGTGGCTGTAGGCAGCTCTCATTTAATGGATTGTCTAATATAGTTGGCTTAATGATAATAAATAAATGGTGTTTATACCATATTAAAGAATATTTCATTCCAATGAAATAATAGAACACATTACTCTCCTTTCCTTCTCGTTTTTAACCTTTTTTTGTTCATCTTTGCATATTCACCCTCCCAGAAGGCTATGGGCAGTTCTCTTCTTGTGGATTGTTCAATATAGCTGGCTATGTAATAATAAAATAATGATGTTTATACCATACAAGCTGTCCCGGCGAACTTCGTATCGCACACTTCCCCCCCCCCCCAAATGTCCCCCCTCTTCTCCCCACAAATGTCCCCCCTTCATGCTACCCCCAAAAAAATGTCATCCCACAAATGCCCCCTCCATTCCCCCCCAAATGTTACCCCACATATCCTCTTCATGTCAACCCCTCTTCCCATCAAATGTCACCCTCCTCCCACCTATTATTTTTTTCAAATTTATTTATTTATTTCTTTTTACTTTTTTTTATTTTGATTTATTTTGTTTTTTTAATTTTTTTAAAATTATATTTTAAATTATATTTTTTAATTTTATTTCCGTTCTTCAATTTTTTATCAGTCCTATTCTAATTAAAAGAATTTTTTCATATTCATTCATTTATTTATTTTTAATTTTTCATTCTAATTTATTTATTTTTTTTTTTTTTTAATTTTATTTCCGTTTTTCAATTTTTATCAGTCCTATTCTAATTAAAAGAATTTTTTCATATTTATTTCTTTCTTTTTAATTTATTTATTTTAATTTATTTATTTTTTTAATTTTATTCCCGTTCTTCAATTTTATTATTAGAAACAATAAAACATGCATAATACGAACGATATCTCATTCTTAATAATTGATGATTGTAGCGTAAAAAATAATTAGAGTAGAAAACCTAGAGCAAAAAGAAACGGTCCAGAGCGGGGTTCAAACCCGCAACCTCTAGGTTATCACGCAGAGACACTTGCACTGAGCCACGGAGACTTACGATATGCTTGCTAATTGGACTGATCTTAAATTGCGATCATCTTTCCGTTGTAGGTACACGTTCGTGCCGGCAAATTTGAACGTAGCTCTGTGAAATATTTGATAGGTTATGTCATTAATGTAATAACTATTTATTAATTATAAAGGGATTTTCTTATATTTTAATAGATATTATGTTAACCAGTGCTTTAAAAATTCAAACGAATCCAAAATCATCTAAATCGGTTCAGCCGTTCTCGAGTTATAAGCGAGCGTACAGACACCAACTCTCTTTATTAATATACAGCTGTCCCGGCGAACTTCGTGTCGCCCTCTTCCCCCAAACTGCCCCCCTCTTCTCCCAACAAATGTCCCCCCTTCATGCCACCCCAAAAATGTCATCCCACAAATGCCCTCCATTCCCCCAAATGTCACCCCACATATCCCTCTCCATGTCAACCCCTCTTTCCCATCAAATGTCACCCTCCTCCCTCCAATTATTTTTTTTATATTTATTTATTTATTTAATTCTTTCTTTTCAATTTTTAATTTAGCCTATATTTTTTAATTTTATTCCTGTTCTTCAATTTTTATCAGTCCTATTCTAATTAAAAGAATTTTTTCATATTTATTAATTTATTTTAAATTTTTCATTTTAATTGATTTTATTTTATTTTTATTTCCGTTCTTCAATTTTATCAGTCCTATTCTAATTAAAAGATTTTTTCATATTTATTTATTTCTTTCTTTAATTTTTTTAGTTTAATTTATTTTATTTATTTTTTAATTTTATTTCCGTTCTTCAATTTTATTATTAGAAACAATAAAACATGCATGGTACGAACGATAACTCATTCTTAATTGATGATTGTAGCGTAAAAAATAATTAAGAGTAGAAAACCTAGAGCAAAAAAAAACGGTCCAGAGCGGGGTTTGAACCCGCAACCTCTAGATTATCAAGCAGAGACTCTTGCACTGAGCCACGGGGACTTAGAATATGTTGGCTAACTTATCTGATCTTGAATTGCGATCATCTTTCCGTTGTTGGTACACGTTCGTGCCGGCAAGTTTGAACGTAGCTGTGTGAAATATTTGATAGGTTATGTCATTAATGTAATAACTATTTATTAATTATAAAGGGATTTTCTTATATTTTAATACATATTATGTTAACCAGTGCTGTAAAAATTCAAACGAATCCAAAATCATCTAAATCGGTTCAGCCGTTCTCGAGTTATAAGCGAGCGTACAGACACCAACTCTCTTTTATTAATATAGATATAAAGATATATATATATATATATAATATAGAAGAAGATAGATTAATTATTCATAATAGTTTCTGATGAAGCCTCAAAGCAGCTGTAACTAAATAGGCTATAGTGTGATATTTTATGCATAAAGATAAAGTTATATTTTTCAATTTGGTAATTCAAACAATAGAAAAGAATACAATACATAAATATACATAATATGGATATACAATACATATTATTATTTTGTATAATATGTTGTAGTTGGTTTTTATCGTGATATTTTATCTATTTTTTCCAGATGGAAATAGGAAAGAAAGGAAACAAACTACGGAAACAGGACTGGAGTTGAGTGCTAAATCAAGTTCAAAATAGAGCAATCCTTTTGAAAATATCAGTTGTGATGAAATGTATTTATATGGTGTACATAAAACTGTTTTCCCATTGCATTACTGATGCATTTTGTCTCTAAAATTCCCATTCCAAACATGATGCATCAAAACAGTCTTTAGAGTCATCAATATATATAATTAAAATTTATATAGACCTAAAGAATGGTGGTTCCTTATGTGATAGCTACAGTATTTATATTTGATTGTTAAATAGATGTGGCTTACAAGGTGAGTCAATGCTGAAATCATACAAAGTTTGGGATAATCTATATTAATAAAAGAGAGTTGGTGTCTGTACGCTCGCTTATAACTCGAGAACGGCTGAACCGATTTAGATGATTTTGGATTCGTTTGAATTTTTACAGCACTGGTTAACATAATATGTATTAAAATATAAGAAAATCCCTTTATAATTAATAAATAATTAGTAAACTAATGACCTAACCTATCAAACATTTACAGACGGATGTTTTGAAAATGCCGGCCAAGCGGCTACCGAAAGATGATCGTGATTCAAGATCAGAAAACACAGCACTCTCATTCAATGCCTCGGTAGCTCAGTAGAAAAAACTCTGCGTCTGATGCTGAGGTCGCGGATCGAATCCTGCCACGGTCAAATTTTTTGCTCTAGGTTTTCTACTCTAATTACTTTTTACGCTAGAATCATCAATAATAAAAATGAGTTATCGTTCGTATCATGCATGTTTTATTGTTTCTAATAATAAAATTGAAAAAAATATATAAAATAAATTAAAACAAAAAAATGATTGATTATATAAAATAAAAAATACATTGATTATATTAAATAATTAATCTCTTTACTTCGTGACATTTTTGTGGGGAGGGTGACATGAAGGGGACATTTAGGGAAAGAAAGGGTGAAATGAAGGGATTTTTGGGGTTGACATTTTGTGGGGAATAAAGGGGCATTTGGGGATGACATTTTTAGGGGTGTCATGAAGAGGGGGACATTTGTAGGGAGAAGATGGGGGACATTTGTGGGGGGGGGGAAGAGGGTGATACGAAGTTCACCGGGACACCTAGTTTACAATAATCTAGGGTAATTTAGGCTTTTGTTTTCAGTAAATATTGTTAATTGCGTCTAAGGCTAGGCGTACACCGGTTATCAAGACAAGACAAGACGACATTAGTCACAGTACTTCACATAGTTGCTTATGAAGCAACACACACCGATTAGTCATTGCATCGGTGTGTGCTGCTTTATAAGCAGCTATGTGAATTACTGTGACTAAACGTGACTTGTCTTGATGTCGTCTTGTCTTGTCTTGACTAACCGGTGTACGCCTAGCCTAAGACCGCGGTTACATTGGAACGAGGTGTGAGCGAAAGGTACCTACACACAAAATATCTAAAAAATAAGTAGGCTATATTTTTACAAAGTTAATGCTTCTGTGAAGACCTCAGAAGCAATTACAATAAAACGCATTCTATCATGGCAAAGAAAAGGAGACGCACTCTGGATTACCGGTATCTGTGTATCTCTGCTATCGTTGTATCGTTGTTAGCAGCATTAAAATATAGAGGGCGAATAAAAATAGAGAAATGTGTACGAGGTCCTTCGCTCACAACTCGCGACCTTATTTATTTTGGCCACTTTTTTATCCATCACAATTTACAGTAGGCAATGCAAGTTATGTATCTTAAAGAACTGTAAATTCGCGTAAAATTGTTCTAATCATATTTAAAAGCATCCGAAGAGTGCTGAGTTGAATGATCGGTAACTATTAGTTGTGGGTGGGGGGGGGGTTTGTTTGAAGCCGAGAAAAGCCGAGTTTGACCGAACTTTTCCGAAGCTCTGTGGGACTTGGTGGCAGTCAGCAGTCGAAGTTGACGGGACTTACCGGCACGAAGTCCAAGTGAATCCAGGATGGGGAATGGGCTTAATCGCGACAAAGCTGGTGGCTCTGTTCCTGCTAGCCTTGATCAGGCTGGTACTGGGAGTAAGTCCTTTGCTCATAGTCAGGACCCTCCTGGACACACACAAGCGACAGGTAGGCAAGTGTGCTATTACTAAAATAAATCAACTGCTGCTTATTTATATTATTTGACGTTAGGTATTTGGGTATCTCATCAGTTTTAATTTGTTTTCAAATCAAATTCAAATTTATTTCCAGCAATGTATCACATACATACAATATTATGGACAACATTATCAAATCATTCAAATCAAATCATTTGTTTGCCATAAAAAATTGAAATAACAAAAAAGAAATAAAATGAAATTCATAACTTCATAATAAATCAATAATAATAATAATGAAATAGAATAAAATAAAATAATGGACATAATGTAGAGAATAAAACATACAATATAAATAATAAATTTATAATTCACTAGTTGTCCCGGCGAACTTCGTATCACCCTCCCCCCCCCCCCAAATATCCCCCCCTCTTACCCCTTCATGAAACCCCCCAAAATGTCCCCCTTCATGTCACCCTCAAATAACCCCCTTCATGTCACCCACCTCTTCCCCCCAAATGTCTCCCCTTCATATCACCCCTCCCCCCACGAAAAAAATGTCACGAAGTAAAAATATCGATATCCACTCGCTTTATTGATGGAAAATTAAAAGAAATCTGCAATATACCAATTTTTATAAAGCTAGTGGATAATAATCAATATTAATCAATGCTGAAAGTTGCCAAAAAAATCTCACCCGTCTCGGAATCGAACCCGAGAATTCTGCGTGGAAGGCAGAGTCGCTAACCAATAGACCGCCGCGGTCGTTTAGGGAAGACCTATATTGTAGCATCTTCAACTACACATCGTTTTCATAGGAGCATTATTGTTTGGACTGGATCAAAATGGATGTCATGTTTGATAGGTTAGGTCATTAATTTACTAATTATTTATTAATTATAAAGAGATTTTCTTATATTTTAATACATATTATGTTAACCAGTGCTTTAAAAATTCAAACGAATCCAAAATCATCTAAATCGGTTCAGCCGTTCTCGAGTTATAAGCGAGCGTACAGACATCAACTCTCTTTTATTAATATAGATAATTATGTAAAATTAAATTCGAATCTATGTGTACGTATATTCCTTGAAAAATAATAATCACTGTCATATAATGGCATCACCAGCAAAAAGAAAACTTTGCCCGCTGGTGATCGTTGCAAAAAAATTTACATTATTTTAAAAATTTGGTTGTTTTACCAATAATTTTTGAAAGATTAAATTATGGTCTCAATTGAAAAGAAAAATCTGTCTATTATCCAATTACAGCAGGATTCAATTAACTTATCATAAGTCAGCTGATCCAGTAATAATTAAACAGTGATTTCGACACAATAATCAAAAGGCTTGAAAGTCTTAAAGACCTTTAAAGTCTTTAAAAGACCTTTTTGAAGAAGACCTTTCATAGAATAACTTTTTAAAATACCTTTTCAAAAATCTGCGAGATTCAGCATTTGTAGGTTAAGTATTGTGATCATATGCTCGTCGATCAGCTGACTTATGACAAGTTAATTGCATCCTGCTATACTTATAGCAGAATCCAATTCAACTTGTCAGAAATCAGCTGTTTCAAAGAGCAATATCACAATACTTAACCTACAAATGTTGAATCTCGCAGATTATTGAAAAGGTCTTTAAGAAAGTTATTCTTTGAAAGGTCTTTTAAAGACTTTGAAGGTCTTTAAGACTTTCAAGCCTTTTGATTATTGTGTCGAAATCACTGTTTAATTATTACTGGATCAGCTGACTTATGACAAGTTAATTGCATCCTGCTATAGTTTATTATTGTTAATTTTAATTTCTAGATCAAAAGGGAATATATTTATAAACCTTGTACTTATATAAATCAGCTGTCTTCTTACTACTGTTAGTTTTGTTTGATATATTTTGTATTTATTGGTCGTATTTGGTCTAAAATTATATTGCATTATATTATTTAACAAAAAAGTGTTTTATGAAATAACACTCACATGGACCCGCATGCAGGTCTGTTCGTGAGTTGTTCTCCTATCCATTCAGTTTGATTCTCATAATTGATTTGATGTTCTCACTCGCAGATCAATCAGCTTGATATTCAGCATGGGCCGGATCATGAGCTCGGGATTTAGCTAAGTCCTAGACTAAAACGGGTGGCTACCGTAGCATCGACAAACGTTTGTCTCGACAGGTTAGTGGATTAGCAGCATAGAGAGCCCTTAGTACATACTATCGAGGCTAACGTTTGTCGATGTCCACCCGTTTTAGTCTAGGACTTGGCTAAATCCCGAGCTCATGAACCGGCCCTAGTGTTTTATTTCATTAAGACAAGATAATTGGTTATTCCACGCTGAACAAAAAATAATACAACAATAATTTAACCAAAAGATCGTCTGACTTATCACAAAAATCAATCATCTGTTGAAAAAGGGTTCAAAGCAACCTGTCGAGGCTAACGTTTGTCGATGCTATGGTGGCCAGCCGTTTTAGTCTAGAACTTGGCTAAATCCCGAGCTCATGAACCGGCCCCATAATTTCTGTTCATTAAGTTTGAGATTCATAACTGATTATTGAGTTATTTCTATATATTTTTTGTTTGCATTGCACTATGAGGTGAATAAAGTACAGAGCGTGCCATCCAAATTTGGCGTCTCACTGGAGCATGCGCGTTGATCGCTTTCTCCCACTACAGTGCCTGCTGACTCGCGGTACAGTAAATTTCAAAAGTTCATTCAGCTGGCAAACTCAGCTTTATGAAAAAATTCATATTCGCTTCAGTTACCTAGCAGTACTATGATGTTATGTGTTTCACTGACTGTACTAGCCTTAGCGGCTGGAGGGGAAGCGTGGTGGGAGAGATTATCCATCTCTCTCGCACACCCTCCACTAGACGCCAATTTGGATGGCACGCTCTGTATTTGATCTGATTGAGAATTGATTAGTTAATTGTATTCTCACTGGCAGGTTGAGATGTGTGTCTCGCTGTGCCTGTGCCTGGGCGGAGGCGTGCTGCTAGCCACCTGTTTCATCCATCTGCTGCCCGAAGTCCGCTCCACACTGGCCGCCTCTTTCCTGCCCGCGCACCGCTTTCCGCTCGCCGAGCTGCTAGTGTGTGCCGGCCTTTATCTGGTGCACTTGCTGGACGAATTGGTGGTGGCGGTGGCGGGCGTTGCGGCGCCCGGCAACAGCCGCGTGTCGCCCGCCGCGTCCGGCGCCAAGAGACCGGAAGTGGAGGCCGCGGAGGAGGGCGGACTAGCCCCGGCGGCGGCTGGAGATGAGCGCCCAGCCAGGGGAATATTTGTCGTGCTGGCGCTCTCGTTTCACTCGTTCGTCGAGGGGTTGGCAATTGGTGAGTTGATAATAACTTCACAAAATAGGTTTATATTTTCATTCAAAACATTACCTATTTGCGAACTCTTAGGCAGCTCGTACACCGGAGCAATAAGCAATAGGCAACAAGCTACACAAGGATCATATGATCGTCTACTCTATACAAACAGATAGTCCAATGCACACCTAAAGCAGCTGTTTCAGTGTGCATTGGACTATTTGTTTGTATAGAGTAGACGACCATAATTATGATCCTTGTGTTGCCTGTTGCCTATTGCTTATTGCTCCGGTGTACGAGCCCACTTATACACAATGCTTTCATTCAACAGATATCTTTTCGTCAATTCTGAGTCAATGAAGTCAATTTTTACAATTTTCAGTATTGTTCATTTTGTTCTCTTTGTTTAATTCACTCTATGTGAGTATTTTTTGGAAGAATAAAAATTAATTGATTGTTTGAATGTGAGAGCGGTTGCTGAGTGATCATGATAGGATAAGTCACGAACTCTCTTGGATGGTTGGCTGTCACTAAAATAAGGCAAGGTAGAATCAGAGACAAGTGGATACTAATAGACAGTCTACGGCGGTGCGATTTTTTGAGCTTCCCACGCACACCGCTATGGAGCGCTATTTAGGGATCACGCACACCGCTCTAAACTCTAGCGCTACCGTCGAATTGTCGAACAGCGTTGCCAATATTCATCGCGCACAGTGTGACAGAGAGCGCTCGGAGCCTCGGAGTGAGAGAGTAAGTGAGTGAGGGAGCAATTCCGCTACAAGACAAGAGAAGAGAGTTTGCAATCTCCTGCCTGCTTGCATCGAAAGAGTCGCCTATTCAATGGTACTGTATCAGTATACTTTGCTTCCTTGCTCCTCGCTACATATTGGGTGAATTGAATAAAACCTAGAATCTAGCGGTTAGCAACTAGTGCTTAGTTTTAGCTATTGCTAAAATTCAGTTGAATAATCAAATGCTAGTTCTAGGTAGCTACAACTAGGACTCAGTTAGATATTTCTGGAAAATTCTTAAGCAACTGCTAGGTCTAGCAGTTGCTAAGACATGTTTGACTAGTTACTGCTATGTGATTTTTTGCGTAGACATCATAATTTCCTGTTGACAAGTCGACATCATGGCGCCGTGTACTTGCTGTTCTAGTAGTAATTCGCGCTCGGCAGGGGGCTTCACCCCCTGCACCCTCCTGGGGGCTTCGCCCCCGATTAACATAGTGAGTACTTCGCGCTCACTCGGGGGCTCTGCCCCCCTAGACGTAGTAAACGCTTCGCGCTCACCGAGGGGTTTCGCCTACATTGACATAGTGAGCGCTCCGCGCTCACCCGGGGGCTCCGCCTCCATTGACAGTTAAAGAAAATGTATATCGAATAATGACCACATTTTCAGATTTCTCTTGTTGTGCTGAGTTCATTGATATGTCACATTTAAACTTGGGAAATACCCCAAAATACACAATTTAAAAGTTACAAAAAATGTAAATCAAATTTTTACACAAATTCCCACATTTTACATATGCATTAAATGCATATTTTGCTTTGTCTTGTCGTGCTGATTACAGTGATATATGACATTTTTCAAAATTTCGGCACAGTTGATGGAAAACGGATCCACATATGAGCTCCGTCAATTATTTAAATGAAATAGCCAGAAATCATATTTAAAATGTAATGCCACAAGATTATCTTTTGAATAAAAAAAAATTCAAGTCATCGTTGTTTTATTGCAATCTAAAGTTCTATACCTCTAAAAAAAACACCCGTAGAAAAGCATGAAAAGCCATGTTAGCAGGTGGCAACTCAACGACTAACTAGCTAGCTAGCATGCCCCACGCCAGACTAAGAAATTCTCTAGCAATAACTAGAGTTCAAGTCTAGAAGTTGATCTTTATTCAATTCGTTTTTAAGCAATTGCTAGGCCGACCGGAAAATTCCTAGATACATCTAGGCCTAGTTATTGCTAGCCGACTTTATTCAAACAAATTCAAGCAATTGCTTAAAAATTCCTTAGTCTTAGCAATTGCTAGACTTTATTCAATTGACCCAATATAACAGCCCAACTAGTGCCCGTATATGTGTGTTTCCCATGAAATTGTAAAATATTATGCACTCTCATCAGTTTTATTTATATATAGGGATGCTGAGTCCGAATTTCCGAATTATGACAGGGCACAGCTTCACCCAATAAAATTTCCCACACCTAGAAATAATATTTTTATCTACAACTCCATGAAAAAATTACAAGCTGCCATATTCTTAGCATTGAAGCTCAAAATTAAAACAAAAATATACATACAGTATTACAACATTATTACTGCGTTGTCAAAAATATTCCTCTGCCAAACATCTATAACTTCAGCATAATTTTTTAGAAGTATAGAAGTATGATAATTTTCTTTTAATAAAGCTCTTAATAAAAGTTGAAGACAAATAATTCGAAGGCAACTGATTATATCTATGAATGTACCTGTAGCTTCTTTATTGTAAGATGGCTGTGACAATCTCTAAGAAACCATCATAATATTTATGAATTCTCAAAGATGAAAATGTTTTTCGTCATGTTCATACCACAGTCTATTAAATAATGTTTATTACACTGTGTTCATACCATATTTCGATTTTAAATCTATATTATTAATAGGCGAGCATGTTTTTTTGTAAACAGAACTCCTCCGTGGTTTCTCAACCGAATTTGTTCGTTTACATCTCATTTGAAAGATATCATTGAGTAGATGTTTGATAAGGTCTTACATTAATTTTTGAAAAAATTCATCGTGGAGATGAGAAATGAGCGATCAAAGTTTCAATTTTTGCCATTGCTTCAACATAGGGATAAGTGAGCCGTAAATTTCACATTGATTTCAACTTATGATTTGATGATCAGCTGTTTTGAAACAAAAAATCATTTTTCATTGTTCATTGCACCGGTAAGGGCATTTGTGCAGGGAGAAGAAGAGAAATATGGAGGAAGCGTTGGAGAGTAAAGCCCGGTCTAGACGCTACGATAAGTTTGTCAAACTTCTGACAAGTTGAATGGATCCTGCTATATAGCCGGATTATTTTAAATTGTCAGAAAACAGCTGATTGATGTAAGCTTGTTTACTGACGTTAAATCAGCTGTTTTATGACAATTTAAAATAATCCTAATAAGTTTGAACGATAAGTTTGACAAACTTATCGTTGCGTCTAGACCGGGCTTAATAGGGAAGGGAAGAGAGAGATAGATAGATAGATAGATAAATGACTTTATTTTTCACTTTCACATTACAAAAGTGCTGTGGGCGAAGTTGAGGCATACAAGCCCCCTCTTCCACTTAACCCACAGTATTGAAACACAATAACAATGACTTCATTTACAATGTATAAAGAAAGAAAAATAAACCTAAAAGAGTAGTTACAATTATTTTACAATTTAGAATAAAAGAAAAAACCCTGAAAACAAAGAAAGTAAAATTATTATGGCATCACACAGATGAGAGAGAGAGAGAGAGAGAAAGATAAAGAGGAAGAGGAAGAGAAAGAGAAAGAAAAAGAGGAAGAATAGAATAGAATAGCTGCCTTTATGTGTTACCTGGGACGGTGAAGTTAGCCCTCTCTTACACTTAGAGGAAGAGAGAGAGTGAGAGAATAAGATAAAGAGGAGAAGAGGGAAGAAGACGAAGAATAAAAGGAAGAAGAAGAAACAGAAGAAAAGAAGAAAAAAAAAAGAGAAATAAGAAAAAGAAAAAAAGAAAAGAAAAAGAAAAACGAAAGGGAAAAGAGAAAGAAAAGAAAAGAAAAGAAAAAAGGAAGAAAAATAAGAAAGAAGAAAAGGAAGAAGAAGAAGAAGAAGAAGAAGAAGAAAAAGGAAAGGGAGGAAAAGAAGAAGGAGAAAAACATAAAGAAGAAGAAGAAGAAAAAGAAGAAGAAGAAGGAGAACATGAACAAGTTTAAGATGGAGAAGAGAGATTGAAAAGATGTAGATGAAGGAGGAGGAGGAGGAGGAGAATTGGAAGGTATTTCATGTATTCCAGTAGTCGCAGTTCTATGCGACCTGGGATGTCCTAGTTGACTATTATTGTTCAAACCAGTGATTTAAATCTGATGAAATAAAATCTAAAACTCGTGCAATTGGCCACAAAGAGTTTGTAGCTAAATTGATAATATTCTTCCAATTTTCAACAGTAACTTGATTTATTAACTTGTGTAAGAACCCTTGATATTCTTAACTTGATTTCCAATTGATTTCTAATTGGAGTAAGATTTTAGCTGTGCTTTGATGAAAAAGAATATTAACAACTTTAATTTCATACCACTTTCCATAGGCAGTATGAGTAAATATAATATCTGAGGCGAATTATATCTCAGATCTTCCCTAATCTAATATCTATATCTTCCCTAATAAAATTGGTAAAAACTAGCAATCCAGTCATCACCCAATACATGAGGGCCGTTGTTATGTCCCAGACTAGATATATGTTAAAGACAACAAACTCATTTAATTTTCATTTAAACGTTTTTAATTATCATCATCATTGTTACTCACATAACTTAATTGAAATGAATAGTCAAGCATTACATTAGCCTATATTGTACATAAATATCATGATAAAATCAATTCTAATCTTATACTACTTCAGTTAATATTTCTAATTACTATGCAGTAATTGTAATGGATGATACAGCTGTTGAAGGTTCGCAAGCGTCTGAATCAAGAATCTGATAACATTGAATTACAGAAAAAGAAGCTTGCAAATTGAAGCATAGATTGAATTTACCAAATTTATAATAACTCTTGAGTTGAACAACTGATAAAAATATAAGTAAGAGCTAGCCTTGTAAACGATTATGTTCAATTAAATTAATTATTTGTTCAATTAATTTGTTATGACATTACAATGTAAGACTAATATAATTTAAACAAAAGTATAAAATAAACTATGTAATATGAAGTATAAATATAAAGTAATATTGATTAATTAGAAGATTGATTCAAGGAATACAATTATACGTATTCATTTGATTTTATCGAGATGAATTTCTAATCAATCCAATAGTAATAGAACCATGTCTAGCATCAACATCTAAATAAATCATAAATTCAATCTTAGAATAAATAATTTATTTATACAATAGCACCGATTCATTTTTTACATGTACCACAGACATGACTGTGTCTACATAATGTTGCCTGTTCTTTTTTTTTACTTCTATTCTCTTGAATACATAGAATTCTCTCTGCCTGCTACAGACAATATCCCAAACATTCCTTTCCATTATTTGTAGACACGATGAGTCTATGAATGAATGAAGTTGTTTGAAGGCCAGAGATAATTAAGAGAATTCCCTCCTTTCTGTATCAATATGACAGAGCAGAGGAATGTGAGTTGGGAGTGAGTAGTGAGTGTCAGTACGGCAACATTGCTCGTAGTAGCCTGGATGTAGTAGTCTACTTCCACACGCACAATCACACAATCTAGTTGGATGCGGAGGTCACGCACTCTTTGTGGAAATGAAAGAACCTTACGTGGCCAGTCTATTATAGTTCTAATTGTCTCTGGTAGAATCTACCCGTGAGGGTCTCACCAGTTTACAAATCCGGCAACATAGGCAGTAGTTATAGGCATAGAAGCTGTCAATATGTGGAAGACAATTATTTTATATACACAAAACGTAAATTATTTGATTTCATACTGATCATATTGATTGAATAATGCTGCTTTCACGTTTTACACGTTCTTGGATGCGAGCGTGTTTAATAATATGCTCAATCTCTAATATTTCAGGTCCGGGAATGTTCAAATTATCCTTATAAATAAAAGGTATTATAAATTGAGATTATGATATTATAATTGACATATATTTTTATTAGTATTCCTATAAATGGATCTAGTTATTTTCACACATTCAATTCAAATTTACGAAATTGATTATACAAGATAGACTAATATTGACGGGTTTCTGCCTCAAGGAGCTAAAATAAATGAGGAGTAGAAATCGAATCATCTATAGTCCAGTCAATGAGTTCCAAAAACACCCCGATAGGGGAAAAAATTAGTAAAAGGCTAATTTTTTCCCCATCGACTACTATCATATAGACAAGTGTCCTGGCAAAAGTCCCCACCCCTACCCCTCTTGCTTCCCCCCCAGCACCCCCTCAAAGTTTCAGTTTGCAGGGGCTTCGTATATCGTAAGTAGCTCGGCTTCCAATGGAGATATCGATTCAAACTTTTTTCCATTCTTTAGAATATTAATTTTTCTATAATTTGTTCCATTACCATTTCAATCCAACTCTATTAGTTCCGGAGTTATTTGTGAAAGAATGAAGTGAAGTTGATATTTTTTGCTAAAAAATTGTATACTTCTGCAAATAAAAGTTTACGTGATTGTTTTACAGAAAAATGTTACATATAAAAAATGTAGAGCATTTCATTATCTTCAATTTGAATAATCACAATCTATATTTTACTTAACATGAACGTGAGAAAACGTCCATCAAAGTTCGTACGCATGATCACGGTAGTGCAGGACGGCTATGTTAAATAGTCCAGTCAATGTTTTTAGGGGAAATGTTTTAGTCCAGTTTTTTAGGGGAAAAAATTCATAACAAGCTAATTTTTTCCCCATCGACTACTATCATATAGACAAGTGTCCTGGCAAAAGTCCCCACCCCTACCCCTCTTGCTTCCCCCCCAGCACCCCCTCAAAGTTTCAGTTTGCAGGGGCTTCGTATATCGTAAGTATCTCGGCTTCCAATGGAGATATCGATTCAAACTTTTTTTCATTCTTTAGAAAATTAATTTTTCTATAATCTGTTTTTTACCATTCTACTCTAACTCTACTAGTTCCGGAGTTATTTGTGAAAGAATGAAGTAAAGTCGAAACTTTTTGCTTAAAAATTGTTTACTTCTGCAAATAAAAGTTTACATGGTTGTTTTACAGAAAACGTTACATATAAAAAATGTAGAGCATTTCATTATCTTCAATTTGAATAATCACAATCTATATTTTACTCCACATGAACGTGAGAAAACGTCCATCAAAGTTCGATACGCATGATCACGGTAGTGCACTGCGGCTATGTTAAACAAATGGTTTCATGAAAATAGTCTATTCATTGAAGTTTGACACGGGAAATTTTTCCTCACAATTATTTATATCTTGGAAGTCCTTGATGATAGAGAATCGTGATTAGTTCCAAATTGTAGATCGCGATTTCTTCTTTCATTTCCAATCAAAATTTTTTTTAAATATTCATTTTACAAGACACAAACAATTCTTTCTGTAAGTCGAAAATTGACAAAAAAATTTTCATTTCACATTTTTAGCATTTAGATTGGAAATGAAAGAAGAAATCGCGATCTACAACTTGGAACTAATCACGATTCTCTATCATCAAGGACTTCCAAGATATAAATAATTGTGAGGAAAAATTTCCCGTGTCAAACTTCAATGAATAGACTATTTTCATGAAACCATTTGTTTAACATAGCCGCAGTGCACTACCGTGATCATGCGTATCGAACTTTGATGGACGTTTTCTCACGTTCATGTGGAGTAAAATATAGATTGTGATTATTCAAATTGAAGATAATGAAATGCTCTACATTTTTTATATGTAACATTTTTCTGTAAAACAACCATGTAAACTTTTATTTGCAGAAGTAAACAATTTTTAAGCAAAAAGTTTCGACTTTACTTCATTCTTTCACAAATAACTCCGGAACTAGTAGAGTTAGAGTAGAATGGTGAAAAAACAGATTATAGAAAAATTAATTTTCTAAAGAATGAAAAAAAGTTTGAATCGATATCTCCATTGGAAGCCGAGCTACTTACGATATACGAAGCCCCTGCAAACTGAAACTTTGAGGGGGTGCTGGGGGGGAAGCAAGAGGGGTAGGGGTGGGGACTTTTGCCAGGACACTTGTCTATATGATAGTAGTCGATGGGGAAAAAATTAGCCTTTTACTAATTTTTTCCCCTAAAAACCACTCATTGACTGGACTACTAGTGTTCTAGTTCAGAGCAGTTTCAAGCTAAAGTATATTATAGTATTATTACTCTATAGTATATATAGGTTGGTTATCTCCAACCAACTAACTTATACCACGGATAACCGTATTTCGAGGGCAAATAATTGAAGGCGGAAAAGTTTCTTGAGAGAGTGAATACGGATTGGCGGGGGGGGGGTTGAGAGAGCTGAGGGCGGGAAATTCAAATCGTGTTCAAACTGTAGGTAGATAACGCAGAATGACAAATAGGCTATTTTGGCGCTGCGATTTCGTGTTACAGCTTCAAGACATGCAACTGTCTAAAACCAGCCAATCTTCACTTTATTTTTCAACTGAAATTTACCACAGTTGCTTTCTACGGAATTTTAGTTGACTGGATTCCTACTCATTCACTTTCTCTCTTTCTCACGCGCTCTATCTTTGTCACACTCACTCATACGTTTGCTCAGTCTCTCTTTTTAACATCATGTTTTGTTGTATCCAGACGCATTCTAAAGCATTGAGCCCCTTCTTGAGCAGTAGATACTTGCAGTAGATTTTCTCCAAGGTTATTAGATAGAAGGTTGCCCGGTCTAGACGCTAGGACTTAATGTAGGACTCAAGTCCTAGGACTTAAGTTGTACAACAAGTCCTAGCGTGTAGATGGCAAAAGTCCTTGTACTTAAGTCCTAGGACAAAACAGGTTTAAAAGCGTGGATAAGACCTAACGTGTAGACGCGATGCAATTCATCCATAAATCCTACAACAAGTCCTAAACAGACAGATCGGCTATAGTAACTCATAGTAAAAATTTGTCAAGTCTTATTCAATGTTTGTGAATATTTTCAATTGTTTATTATTAATATTTTAATAGTAACACGAATACAACTACCTACTAGCAATGTAAGTGTTATTGTTTTACTTTCTGTGTAGTAGTGAAGGTGACATTGTGGTAGTTATCAATACTGAATAAAAAGACTTGAAGTTGTCAAAACCACATATTTAATAAAACAACGAGAAACCGGTTTCGGTTGTTACACCATTTCACCAGAGATGAAATCTATGTCTTGATAAATCAAAAATACAGTACAGCAGAATTTATACTTGTGACCGAGCGCTATGATTGGGAGTTGACCGGCCTATCAAGGTGGAACGCCTGCCATTGGCCTAGATATAAGCTCCTCCCACAATGGGCGGTTTCTACAAGCAATGGCGCATGGCGGTTCAAACAAGTAACAAAGCAAAGAAAGGCAACAACTGAACTTGTTCTTTACAAGCATTCGTATTTATTTTATTTGTGTCTTGTAAATATCTATTGCCTTTCTTTGCTTTTTTTCCATTAGCGTGAGATTTCCATTTCCCGAAATTTCTATCACGAAAGTTACGTTCATAAAATAATACGGCCCTCAAAGTATTTGCATCTAATTCAGTAAACTCAACATTTAAATTGTATTTATTCAAAGCTGAGATCAATTTTCTCCAATGATACTGATACTCCTTATTTTTCTTCTATCTTTTTCTCCTCAAATGAGTTTTTACTCTCTCTCATTTTTTTATTATTTTCTGTCGCTTATGGCTTATTCATAAAGTGGAATAGTTATTCTTAATTTGGGTTTATTACTTGTCATCAATTGAAAATTCCGCATGTCGTATTCGTTATACAGGCCGCAGTGAAAGTAGGCTATAATATTAAGATGGCAAAAGTTATTATCTGGTGTATCATTTTATTTCACAGTTGTTTGTTGTCTATGCGATAAAAATAGCAGTGGAAGGCAAAAGAAACAGCAGTCAAGCACGAAGCTCAAGCATGCCATCCAGTAGAGTTCACCAAAATAATTCAAGTTCAAGGGGGGTGCGAGCTACCAAATGCATGACACAGTGAACTTATTTGTCAATTATCCGTTTATTATAATTATTGTTATTTATTGAAACCAAAAATAGCGTTGCCAGATATCATACCTACATGTCAAGTTGTATTTATTCTTTTTTTTATGTGTTGTTCAAAGTTTTCACAAGACAGTGAGAACTATAAATAAATAAAAATGATTTATTTTCCAACATTTTAACATTTACAGTTGATAAGTCCTGGTTGCAGTGCATCCTGGGCTTGCGGCTTAAGTCTGCTACAACAATGCAACAGTCTCCGTCTGCTTTGCATGTAATTTTTAAGTCATTTTAGATTATTTTGTGTGAATTTTAAAGACAGTAAAAAAGGGTGCAAGTAACCTCCAGCGGTCACCTATCACTAAAACTGTCATATCCCAGTCAATATTGGTTCAATCTCGACAAATAAGGTTGCAATCGATTTGTAATTAAATTTACTAAAAAAAGTTATTCTTGTAAAAGTTTCGTAATATCAACGGTTTCCGAGTTATTCAAGAAACAAAATTTTAAATGGCCGTCATTTTGTTTCATGGATTTGAAAAATTGTCATAATTTTATGTATTCGTGTTTTGGAGGACACGCTAAGCCGTCGGTCCCGGCTGCCTAGAAAACAGTCGTTAAGTCACGTCAGAGACCCTGAACTGATCAGGAGTGACCTGAAAACTCTGACACCAGACCTGAGCCAGCCAGGTTACACGGAATTATTACTATTATTTTTTTTTGTAGCTTTGTCTAGTTGTCATAAATGTTGGTGCAAAGTTTCAATTCCATATGTTTCACCATTATTGAGATAAAAAAATAATGAGTGAAAAAACAAAATGGCAGCTGTGTGAGTAACTTCCGGACAATTTAAATATGATATTTAGATATGGTTTTTACCCAGGAACAATGCCCTAGAATATTGGTAGGGAGTTCTGAAACACTCTGTGTATGATAGGCTACACTAATTACGTGTTGCACCAACAGGAATCAACTACGGTACTGTATTCTGCATCAGCTGGTTATACCTACTTAGACCCTTGTACACCATTTTCTTTGTATGTATGTATGTCAATGGCTCAACATCCCTATGTGGGCTTAGGCCTACCAGCTGGATGCCAGTTTCACATCCACTTGACTGAATCAGCAGAGGCGAATGATCATTAACCAGAAAAGATGTAACGTGTGGTTAGCACATTGACATCTCAACCATAAGCTAGTCTTCGCAACCATCACTGGGTTCAAAGCACTGCTGGATAACATTGTGTTAAGCAGCTATATAGTGCAATGCAACAATTTAATATGCCTCCAAATATAGGGAGCGACTGACACCATTTTCTTTATCATGAATTATTTCATTATTAGTTATCATCTCCATGTAAATCCATGGGAATTGGCAAAAGTATGGCTAGATTTGTCCGAGCTGAACCAATCAAAAGTGTGACATCAAATGGCCAAACTGTTATTTATTAGTCTCTGTACTCTACCAATTGATTACATAGGGATTGCATTGTTTGCAGGGTTTGAAGAGACAGTGTCGGACGTGTGGTTCCTGTTCGTGGCGGTGCTGGTGCATGAGGGCGTGATTCTGTTCAGCGTCGGCGTCGACCTGGTGGCGTCGGGCGTCGCTTTCGCTCACGCCGTCGTCTACATCACGCTGCTGGCGCTCGTATCGCCCGCTGGTCAGTAACCTCTCACATCTCACTTCACTTGCAATTTGGGAAATAAAAGATTCTAAGGGCCGGTTCATGAGCTCGGGATTTAGCCAAGTCCTAGACTGAAACGGGTGGCTACCATCGACAAACGTTAGCCTCGATACTATGTACTAAGGGCTCTCTATGCTGCTAACCCACTAACCTGTCGAGACAAACGTTTGTAGATGCTACGGTGGCCACCCGTTTTAGTCTAGGACTATGCTAAATACCGAGCTCATGAACCGGCCCTAAGATTGTATCACACATGCTACTAATTTTTAACATACTCTCCGTATGGATGAGTTGTCCATGTATAGGGAGGCGTCGCAATAACAATACTTATAGCAATAGCAATACTAGTTAAGACGTGAGACCTCTTGTCTTCAAAACTTTCAATTCGAAGTTCTTCATTTTTTTAAACCGAAATAATACTTTCTCTGTATAGCCTAATGTCTGGATTTCACGATTCCAATAGACGTTCAGGTTACTGGAGGCAGGTTACCTGCCTCTGCTCTAACCTGAATAAGCCAGTAACCTGTTCAAGTAAGAGGTCTCACGGTTCAGGTATAACCTGCCTCCAGTAACCTTAAAGCCTACTGGAATCGTGAAATCCAGCCATTAGTAGAGGTAAATGAGAGATATCAAGGCACTATTTCTGGAAAATGTGTTACAGTTGTAGTGACTCATTTCTTATTGTACATACTAGATTTTTTAATAGTTTTTTCGCCTGAAAAAGTGAATTTTTCAACTTACGTGGTCTCACTTTGTAAACGACAATGTGTAGTCTTCTATGTTATAGTACTTACTGAGACATGGTTGTCTCATGATAGCAGGTTTGATCAAACTATAGCTACTCTGCAGTGAAAGCAAAAAGCTAACAAATATTGTAAATTGAGTTGATAATAAATAAGTCGATAAATGATGAGTATGCTTGATATGTGAATATATGTTTGAAGAATGATATGTAATAAAGGAGATAATCCATTCATTATTTCATTTGTCTATGGTAATATGTTCGAGGTCGAATAATTATGTCAGAGATGGTTCATTTCAATTTGTATTGATTTATTATCTTTTTTTTCACCGAATGCAGTGCCTAGAACTGGGGGATAGTGCTTAAAAAGGGGGATATATCCCCTTCCCCACCACGGGTTTGCCCCTGTTTGAATCAGCTGATCATAATTATCTACCCTTCCTTACCTTAGCATTGTACTGATCCTGGATTAAAATTAATTCCGTTTGGTGTAACCCAGCATAACTTAGTTTGTTGATAATTAAGTGTTTATTGTTTGGTATTTTTATAATATTTTGACTATAATTATTTTCGAAGGAATGCTGGTGGGTATTCTGTTCACGGGCAATGACCAGACAGTGGACAGTCACTCAGTAACCGTGGCCGTAGTTCAAGGCCTAACGGCTGGCACATTGCTTTATGTCACATTTTTCGAGGTAGGTAATAATCGATCTAATATTTTTTCAAATATGGGGTCGATTTCCCAAAGCCAATTGAATTTTTTTTGAGGGTGATGCCCACATGAGCTCTAGGCTTGTGCGTGGGTAATGAGAGAGGTGATGATGAGAGATGGCGACTGTTTTTAGGCAGTCGGGACTGACGGCTTTTCGTCTCCTCCGAAAGACGGGAGTGGCCGTTTCTGCCAAAATCCGTTCCGGCAACTGTATTCGATCTTGGAACCTTTGGATTATCAGACAGGCGCTTATCGCCCTCGGCTACGGACCACTCCAATTCAACCCCGTAAAATATGTTCTATAGGAGCGTTGATTATACTTGCACTGATTTGCTTTCGACAGTATCAGCTATCGCAACCGAATCATTGCACGTGTAAATGCTTCTTTATTCTTGGAAGGTCAATAAGGTTCTTGTAATGCATTGGTTTCGTTAGGTGACGTCATTTTACAGCGGTTGAATTCAATTGGCTTTTCGTGCGACTGGCCGATAACATTTCATCCAGTCATTGAATGGAACTATGTTGATTCACTCTATTGTTGAAGTATTTCTTGAAGTTTGAAGTATACCTAGTTCTTTTTGGAGTGGCTCCTGGATTGACACTGATTTATTTATTTTTTTTTATTCTTTATTTCTGACTTTACATTCATATAAAATATATAAAATAAATACAAAACAAGATCAATATAGTTAGATCAATAGTTACATAAAAATTATAAGATTATGGAAGTACATACTATACATAATAAACTATACTATAAACTTAAACCATATAAACTATAAACTATTTAGACCAGTACATTTCATACAATAAAATATTAAATGAGTATAAATATAATTCTATAGTTATATTAACTACATTAAATACATCGCATTTTTAGTAAATCGATGAATGTAAGCCCCACAAAAGCAAAGCTTGTGTGTGGGAATTTTAGGTTTTTAAAAATCATATTTTATAATGGCTTGAATTAGTTAGGAGATAGTATCGATAGTGAAAATGTGTAAGGTATAAAAGTATTATCTTATTACAACTTTTGCCACAAACAAAGAGTAGGCTATATGAATAATAAAGGCTATAAGAATATATCCACTATGATGCAGTTTATATTGTGCAAATGTAAATATATTGTGCAGTGGTCATGGTGAAGTGAAGAAATTCATTTCCAATCCAGGTGCGATACCAACCACTTTTATGGGAAAATTTTTTTGTTACATTACGAATTGGGAATTATTGTCAATTATAATTATTATCGTCAATTATAGTGTGAAAAGTGTATTGTAATATTCGATGTTTTTCCATATTATCACACCTATAGAAATGTTCTCCATTAAATGATGTATGTGTTTTACAGAAAGTGAAATAATTGAAAGTATAGGATCGGAGTATTGACAAGTTTTATAGTTGCATCAATTTAATTAATATTGCATAAATTTTAATTTTTTTCTACCTAGGTTCTAACAAAAGAGCGCTACGAGCGATGCTCGTCAGGCCTACTGGCTCTTCTTGTTTCACTGCTCGGTTTCCTATTGATGCTAGCTCTGCAATTAATTGGTGAGTCTGATTCAACCAAAACATCATTGCATAAAACATAATTAGAGACTAGCATGAACTAATTTAACTTGACTAGAGTAAATTCACTACCGTTAACACTTCACCTCCTGACAAGCAGTAAATTAGATTTCGTAGTGATCCAACTAAATTTTCACTCACGCTTCTTGTCAATCTAATGGATGGCATGGGAATGAATTGAATCTCATCATGAAAATTGAAGTTTATACTAGTGAACCTCACTAATAGCAGCCTACTAAAATAGTACTGGTAGTGCTAAAGTCATGTTTTCTACCAGGCATCGATGAAATTCCAACAACCACTTCTGAATAAATGACCTGAAACCAGTAGGGTGGAATAGGCCTACAAGTTGACGAGGCCTACTGGAATGGATTCACATCAGTGGAATGTCCACAAACTATGCTCCAACTTGAAGGAAATTGAAGTCCGTCGTGATATAACATAGCATTTTCACTCACACGTCTAGTAGCGGGTGGCATGCTGTGGCCTATTATCATAATCATCATTATCGTCATCATCATCATCATGGTCGTCGTCTCCTAGTCCATGTTATTTGCCTCAAAATCATTGTTCTGCAGTGGAATGGAGAGCCGTCTACGATTACATTGGTAGTAATGATGGTTGAGGGTGGAGAAGAGGATGGGGGGGAAATGGAGGAGGAGGTGGAGGAGGAAGAAGAAGAAGAAAAGAAAGAAGAAGAAGAAGAAGAAGAAGAAGAAGAAGAGGAGAAGAAGAGAAGAAGAAGAAAAGGCGATGAAGAGCGAAGGTGAGGAAGTGATGAAGAGACGAATGAAAAGAGGGAGAAATGAGAAGGGAAAAGATACTGGAAGAAGAGTGAAGAGAAGACGCGAGGAGAAGAAGAGAGAAAAGGAAGAACGAGCAAAATGAAAAGTAGTAGAAGATGGGAAAGAGAAAGAGAAAGAAGGGGGCGAGGATGAAGACGAAGAGGTGAAGTGGGAGGAGAAGGAGGCGGAAGAAGAAGAAGAAGAGGACAAGGAAGAAGAAGAAGAGAGACAGAAAGAAGAGAAAGAAAAATAAAGAAGAAGAAGGATGGGCGATGAAGAGTGAAAGTGGTGAAGTGATGAAAGAGAGGAATAAAAATATAAGAAGAAGCGTGGAGGAGGAGGTGAAGAGGAAGAGGAAGAATCAAGGAGAAGAAGAGGAATGCGTGCCTTTACAGAGAGGTTGACGTGACTTGACTGATACTTGCCTGCCTTGCCTGAGCTGTTTGTGACTGCTACTGCATGTTACGCCCTTTGCCCCTTATCACACCACACCATATCAAAACAAACCCCGCCTTCATCCTTTTTTCCTATCACCTATTTCTTCTTCTTTTCTTCTTCTTCTTCTTCTTCTTCTTCTTCTTCTTCTTCTTCCTTCTTCTTCCTTCTTCTTCTTCTTCTTCTTCTTCTTCTTCTTCTTCTTCTTCTTCTTCTTCTTCTTCTTCTTCTTCTTCTTCTTCTTCTTCTTCTTCTTCTTCTTCTTCTTCTTCTACTTCTTCTTCTTCTTCTTCTTCTTCTTCTTGCTTCTTCTTCATCATCATCACCTTCATCTTCTTCCCCTACTTCATTTCCTATTGATTCAGTTAGCGCGAACTAGCCATGACAATGAACGCATTCCTAGTCTATTCTTTTCACTTTTAGATCCCTATTTCTTTAAAACTCATTTTTCAACATGATACTTGTTCAATTTTGAAAGTTAATACTTATGTCTCCAAGTTCAAAATTACTTTCTTGGTGCAAAGATTCAACATTTTTTCCCGGAGATCAAATAAGTGTTTCACCCTAAATGTTCCCAAAGCAAACATGAAATAGGTTCCCAAGAAATAGGTGATAGGAAAAAAGAGAGAAGGCGGGGGTTGCTTTGGGAACCCAATGCAACAAATTTTATCGTATCCAGTTTTGTTGTTTTTCCGATTTTGAACCGAGAAAACCTCAGAGTTCAATGCACTGAACCGCATTCACGGATTGAATACAGATCACTGACTTAAATCGCACTTAATTTCAGCCAAGGCACTTGGTTCCAATCTAGCATGCAATCTCCTTGTTGATATTCAAAAACCTAGAAAGGTCAACAAACTTATGAACGGGGTGCTCTATTCTGAATTCGCTCAATACTCTTATTATGACCATTTTATCCTACACATAGCAATGTTATTCGTAGCTATTTCCGGTAAAATATATTATTGGTATTGATGTATTCTAATGCTGAATATGGAATGAATACCCGGAAATAAATTGAGTATAATTTATTGAATTTTCCGATAAAATATAATATTGTATAATGGCAGGTAATTGTGTTCTAATAATTAGAATACATAATTATCCGGAAATTCATTTTGTATAATTTATTGAATTGATTAATAATACTCACACTTTAACCCCTTATTTGACCTCTCGTGATTGAATTTATAGCTTTCAATTTATTCGAAATTGTTTAGTCAGTTAGGTACTGGACCTGAAATAAAGTTCACTCAACTCTACATCACCAGCTTTTCCATCCAACTTTCTCGCATTTATTACTTTTCATCAGGTTATTTATTGACTTCCAAAAAATTGTCGATTCAATGTTGCCAAGCTTTGCTTATTGGTAAGCAGCTTATTGGTTTGCTTTACTTTTAGCAGCTTCCTAGCCTGAAAGGTAAACATTGAAATAGAACAATGGTCGTTTGAATCAAGGTTAGTTTAGATTGATAATGTAGATATTATTGTTTTTTGTTGGTAGTAGATAAAATGGTGTATGCAATGGTTGTATTTTAGCCTTTAAACGACTCTTGAGATACCTTAAAATAACTCGCAGCGTTGCCGCTCGTATTTTAAACTCGGTACCGTATCTCACTCGTCGTTTAAAGGCTCTCATAATACAACCATTGCATAAACTATTATAATAAACTACTTTTTCATCTAATTAATGGTCAATATTTCTACCACCTCTTACGAACAAGCATTCACAATAAATTTATCTTTTTCAGGTATCCATGACCATAAAACCCACGAGCCGTCTCAATTGGATTGTCCTTTCATTGCTGCTGACAGCGATCAACAAGTAGATCTCTTAGAGGATCTATCTTGAACAAAAATCAAAATCAAAAGCTACATAATTATCTGAGTGCATGTACATAAGATACTATCAACATATTGTACTATGAACTATTAACATGAACCATTGTACTGTGAACATAGTATTGTTGGGAACAATAGTTCAACATGAACTATTATTTAACATGATCGCCATATATTTATTGAAACCTCTGAAGGTTCTCCATTTTATCCGTATTTTCCTGTGAAGTGTGAACATTGTGATTGTGGAATAGTGGAAGATGTTCCAAAGGTTTCCAAAAATCTTCAAGACTATCCAGAGACAAATGTGACTAACTTATATAGGCCTACCGGTATATTAGATCCTCTTCTAGTCAAAAGAGTAAAAGTTGAAAAACGATTTCACTTGACATTTATGGAATCTATTCACTTAATCTATTATTATCTCTTATTCTTTTAATCTATTCACTTATGAGAGTCAACAATATAGGCTATAAAAATATCATTTTTAATCAATTTGAACTGGTTTTTCATACGACTTAGCATAGTCTAACTTTAATAAGTAAAGAATATTTCTCACTTATGGCTGGATTTCACGATTCCAGTAGACGTTCAGGTTGCTGCTTGGAGGCAGGTTACCTGCCTGGCAGCCTGCCTCTGGTCTCAATAAGCCAGTAACCTGTTCAAGTAAGTGGTCTCACGGTTCAGTTTACCTGCCTCCAGTAACCTGAACGTCTACTGGAATCGTGAAATCCAGCCATTACTTGAGTGGAGCGCTTTAATATTATTATAAAAGTTAGACTGCTAAGTCGAATGGAAAACCAGTTCAAAGTGATTCATTATTAAATTTATTATAAATTCATTTAAAAAATTATAAATGATTCATTATAGAATGCAGTTTGTCATGGAAAACAAAATAAGAGAGTATCATTTTTACTCAAATATGTTCATTAAATCAAATAACATTGTTAGCTTTTTTAATAATATTGCTTGTCTTTCATTGTCATTAAAAATTATGCAATGTTTGTGTGTTCTCTTATTAGAAATTAAATATATTCTATTATAAGTACTATATTATAGCCTATATCTTTTTTATTGGTACGGTACTATAGAATTTAAAAAATGGACACTATTTTAAAAAGACTAATTTAAAGTAGAAATAACTTGATATTCACTTACATAGTGTATAGGCTGAGCCTTGATACAGAGTTGAACTGTTCAACTGCTCAGTCTGATGATGTCCTACACCAGGATGAAACGATGACGATCTATGACTTTATAATTTTGAAGTGAATATCAAGTTATTTCTACTTGAAAGTGTTTTTAAAATAGTGTTATTTACCAGTAGAAAAAATTATGGTTACAGAACTCAATAAAAATGGGATTATTGTTGCAATTAGCTTTTACAAATTGTTTGTTAGCTGAATGTCTGAATGTCATTCTTGGAAAAAATGTTGTTTCTATTGATAATAAATACGGTACTTAATTTTATGATATGCTGGCCTACCTGAGGTTGTTAAGATAGTTATAATCACGGAGTAAAAATTCATGATTACATATTCGTGATTTCACTAGCTTCACTAATCAATCAATCACTAATATTATCAATTACTTTGAGCGGTTGATGTGGTTTTTTATGTTGATACAATACGATACAGGGCTCCTTGTATCGATATGGCCTAGTGTATCGATCCAAAATGATTCGATATTTTTTTCGTTGTATCAATATGATACCGACAAATTAATAATGTTCAAAGTAAAGTGTTTTTCCCAAAAGTCTCTGGGCTGGTTGCACAAAAGTGGATTAGAGATAATCTCTGATAAATCAAAAGAATATCAAAATTATTAATCTGAGATCAAGCTAAACAGACCTTAGTGCAACTGGAATTCTTGATTGAAGTCTTCAATTAGGCCTACCCATAGGAATTGACATTGTTTAAGCTTAACAAACCTTGTGCTACTGGGACTTTCTGTTAATAAAATAAAGAATTTCAAGGACAAATAAAAAACACCCAAATCACTTCCATTCATAATAATTTAATTCAATAAACATGACAATGAATTGTACCACCTTTGACTGTACTGAATAGCATAAACGAACCATCACACACACTCACAAAAAGAAAAACATCAACAAAACCTTTCAAAAAACATTGCACATTTATTTTTACTCTACTCAATCATCCACGTCATCAAGTACTGAGAAAATGTTTCAAAATGCTTAGCCTCAAGAATCCAATGACACAAATAATTAGACAGCATTTGGTTTAGACACTAGTTTCGTTGTATGGTAGTCATTGCTTTCAAATCTTTCATCAAACCTTACTTCTAAAAATACAGAATGTTTCACAAAAGGACGCACTTGAAGTTTAAGGGAGAATAATTTCTGCATTGTCAATATTTTTTCACCAAAATATATAATGTATTTAAATATACATATAATTAGCTCAACTGTAGATACTCTTCATCAACGCATTGTTAATCACTTAACTTCATTGTTATCACTACGGCTAGGCGTACACCGGTTAGTCAAGACAAGACAAGACGACATTAGTCACAGTAATTCACGTAGTTGCTTATGAAGCAGCTAGCACACACCGATGCAATGACTAATCGGTGTGTGTTGCTTCATAAGCAGCTATGTCAATTACTGTGACTAAACGTGACTAATGTCGTCTTGTCTTGACTTGACTAACCGGTGTACGCCTAGCCTAACATGTGTCAGTTTGTGCTTTCCCAGTATCCATTTGTATCTGCAGTGTCTGTATAATTATGTTAGGCAATGGTTTTTCCAACGGATGAAGGAACGTTTAGACACAGTACTTCACATAGATGCTTATGAAGCAACACACACCGATTAGTCATTTCATCGGTGTGTGCTGCTTCATAAGCAAGTATGTGAATTACTGTGACTAAACGTGACTAATCTCGTCTTGTCTTGTCTAGACTAACCGGTGTACGCCTAGCCTTATAAGAAAACTAATACTTCATTCCAGAGTTGAAGACTAGACTGCGGTGTACCGCAGAGAAGGAAGAACCTTCGATGTGATTGTTCTTATTCTAATTCTTCCTTCTCTGTGGTTGTACTTAGGTGCATTCAAGTTAATCTTTAATTACTCATAGGAATAAACCTTATTAATTGGAGATAAAGCTTAACAGACCTTTGTGCAACTGAGACTGAATCATAATGATGGTTTGGAATCTAAATACATTTACATCAACCTTCGAATAAACCCCTGTACACATATTTTATTGTTTGTACTTTGAATTTGTTTCCATTCAATCTAACAATATCTAGTCAGTAGAACTTTCATCAAATAAAAATATTAGATAAGTTCAAAAATTAAACTTATAGCTTTATTGGAGAAGATGATCTAGATATAAAATATTCCTGATGGAATAATGATTTAAATGTTAACACAAAATTTTCTATAAAATGTGTATAATTATTTGGAGATGAAAGTGGCAACATTACACTTTTTAATTTATTGGTAGAGGGAAGAGCAAGGTCTTAATCTTTTCTATCCTAAAATTCCATAAGCTAATAAGAGATTTACAGCAATGTGATTAAAATAAAACCTTTTGATAACAAAATCAAATAAGAATGGAAATATTCACAGCAAATGAGATTGAATCTGACACAAAATTCAATACAGCGGGAATTTACCAAAAGACAAAACCTCACTTTACTTCAAGAAAAATAAAATAGTCTATGAATTTTATGCAGTAGGCTATCAATAAAATAGTCTACCCTCTTTGCTTTTTATAAGGCTATCTATGAACTACTATAGTCAAAAATTGGATAATTTTCTCAGTACTTGATAACTATGAAATAATTAACTGGCCAATTATAAGAATAACATTATATTCACAATCTATTCAAAGATATTTTCGCAGCATTTTATTCCAATGTGTTACTTTCAATTCAATCAATGAATTTATAGATATTGTTGAAAAACGATTCATTTCAATTCAATTACTGGTACTAGTGGTACTCAGTACTAGTGTCTACTAACATCATCTATAGTAACATAATCTGAGAGTAAGTCAATTTCCATCATTATTTCATCACAAATTTAAAAAAAATCTCGGTTTGAAATTTTGAGATGATCATATCAAACATTGATAGAATAGTATCGTTAAATACTGGTCAACAGATGAATATTTTGAAATTTCTAAACAAAAACAAAGTAGATAAAAGAATAAGCAGACGGCTAAAATAATTTGAACAAAGTAAAATGGACTATGAAAAAATGCATACAATATTAGACACAACTTTGATAACATTTATAAAAGAAATAATTTTTCAATTTCATTTAAAATAAAACAGCATAATTTTGTTTACATGATGTTCAATGATATCAATATTTGAAGTTATGAAGTTTCATGATAAGCGATACATTCCTAATCAATGTCAATAATTTATATTCTATTTCAAATGATTATTGGTGCTAAAAATGTCATCCACAATACGAAAAGATAGGAAAAGTAATAAGAAATAATTCCAGGGTCTTACAGAATTTTTTAAAAATGTATTAGTTAAAACTCATACCATAAACACATTGATTCATATTTCGCCAATAAACACTACAATGACTTTTTTCATTTGATATATTACTTACGATACATGGAAGATAAATACATATCTTTTAAAATACTTTTCATGTCATAAAATAAAAACATCTTGTTTAGGTAAAGCTGCATTGCGATCCGTGATAAAAATATTAACATTATAACTGTAAAATTTATGAGAGACTATTTTCTGGTTTTAAAAGATTATTCGAGTTTAATTCAAATCGATTGATAAAAGCAAGTGAAATTTGAAAAAAATATGAGTTGGCTCTCTGATAATTCAAGTTGGCTTTCTGTCATGGTAATTTCATATTTCAGTTTAAAACACATTTTTCATAACAAAAGTAAGGCTAGGCGTACACCGGTTAGTCAAGACAAGACAAGACGAGATTAGTCACGTTTAGTCACAGTACTTCACATAGTTGCTTATGAAGCAACAGACACCGATTAGTCATTGCATCAGTGTGTGCTGCTTCATAAGCAACTTTGTGAATTACTGTGACTAAACGTGACTAATCTTGTCTTGTCTTGACAAACCGGTGTACGCTTAGCCTAATAGGCCTCATTCAAATCAAGGTGATAGCTCAAAGAACAATCAGTTTTAACGCATTTTTTGGAACGTTGTTGATATTTTCAAAAGTACTTGATTACTATTCAGTTCTAAACAATGATATCCGTCAAACCTCTCTTACAATAAATATGGAAACAATAGCATTCACACAACCATTCAAGCTGACAATTCGAATTGCTAGAAAATTTTAATTACCTACTCATAAAACACCCTATGGTACTAAAGAAACTGATCGAAATTTCAATTAGTTACAAATAAATTGACTAGTCATTTCATTTACTTACATACTATGAACTATATTGATTCACACTCTTCACCTGCAGTTCGATTAATATACAATCAGTCGTTAAAATTCATTCGTGTAAAATGTTACACAAAAGCCGAATGAATTCATTGGAGATGGAGTATTCTAGATACATGTTTGCGATAATTGATTGATTTATTATACAAATAGACATACACATCAAAAGCATGTTCTAAGGTTTTGACAATAGTAATTATATTTGTGTAACAAGACATAAAACAATCATAATTATTAAAATAAGTCATGCTTTACACATAATTATAGCTAACCAACATCGAAAACAAACATTACAATTTGAAAAGATAACAACTAAGAATAATTTAAACTTCAAAAAATGCGATAAAATAATATTAAATCATAACTGTTGAGATATTTTGCTAGCTTACGGTAAGCTAAGAGATGAGCTTATGTTTCAATACATACCTCGACAAAAGTATTTTATTCATTTCCAATTTAGTATAACAATTATTTCAATATTGCAATACCTTCGGATTGGTAAATTTTTCCTGATTAATTCTAGCTCTTTGTTCACGCTACGTTATTGATAGTATGCTGGATATACAGATTTAGGTTGGTTCCGAACCACTAGCTTGGAGATAATACAACAGAAAATCTGTAGGTCCATTACTAACAGGTGTAGGAGACTTCAGACTGCACGAGACAACTGCCTTGAATGTTCCTCTGTATTCTGATCGTTATTTTAGTCAGTAAAAATATTAATTTATTAATAAGAATACCTGTGGCGAAGCGTGGTATACTTATTTGGTCATCGCCTATAGGAAATATACCCGGCGATGGCCAAATTAATATACCACGCTTCGCCACTAAAGAATACTTCGTTCTATTTTAGTTTCGGTAATATTTTCGAAACATAAGCTCACCAGAACACAAATACGGTTTCAAGCAAACTAAGGTAACGGTCACTGACACCCACAAACACACTATTTGGCATTTAAATAGCTGTATCTCTTTTTTCTGGTGCTAAAAATCTATTTTCTCTGGACTCATGCTGACTAAAACAATAATAAAAACGCAAGGAACATAAAAATATGCGCTTTGAAAACGTAACATGTTAAAATACGCTTTGTAAGCGACACATAAAACTCAAACGTTTACTTTGGAAATATACGTACTTCGAAAAAAATTGAATACTTCAAATTTATTTACAACGACACTAAACTGGATTTAATAGACTACTTGACCATTTTCACAATCATAGAAATGTTCTGCCAAAATGGCACAGACTTTTATAATATATTTATAAATATTATTATCATAATTATTATATAATACATATATTATGTTTATGTACAATCTAGTCCATGTGATGTTACAACATGCTTCTGTCACAATGGCACTGATGAAAAATAGGAACAATCAATATTATTATCAATGGATCCTGTTCGACAGTTTCAATTAGTCGATGAAAATTGCAATGATGACAATTTGCCGCTAGGACATTTAGCATAGAATATAATTATAATGATATAATTGAATGCGATAGACAGTAAAAGAATTGTTAAAATCAGAAATAATTTGAAATTAATAATACCTGTATCTATAAGGTAACACAGATAGAAGAAGCTCGAGAAGAAGTCTAAAACGATGCTCTTCCCGGGGCCAGTTCACCCTGAAAAATAATAAGAAATTTATTAATTTCATGATACAAATAGACAGACCTATTGTTAAAAAATGTTCGAATCATTGAAATAAAAATCACCAAACGTCCAAAGTTAGTAGGTTGTCCAACACATACTTAATTTACACTCGAAAAAGCTAATAATAAATAGATTATAGATTTTATTATGAGACTATAGATTAAGAAACTGGCCCTTCTGCAATGAAGGAGTAAAGGCGCGTTTATATACTGTATACAATGATTCGCTGTATACTGTATAAGGCAAATCATTTCATGTATAAACGCGCCATTCTCACGTTTTGCCCTAGTCACAAAAACTAATAGCTATTTGGATTTGCTGCATTAAAAATACGACAATAATGACACGGTTTCACGATACCAGTAGACGTGTAGGTTGGGCAGGCAGGTTAGTCGTAAGATCATCTACTCTATACAAACAAATAGGGCAATGCACACCAGTCAGAGTGCATTGCCTAATTGTTTGTATAGAGGGGATGATCATATGACCAACCTGCCTGATTCAAACCCTGGTCCTTTTGTTCCGTAGCATCACAGAATAGAAAGGAATTTTCTAGAAATTGCCTAGTACATTTCAAGTTTAGAATACTTAGTTTTTCGCTTGTAACTTTTTTTTAAATTCAGCAGCCAACGTTCAAAATCAATAGGCTTTTTACTTGATATATGAAGATATATAAAAAATTTTAAAAGTGTACGATCTTCCTTTCGTTAAATATCTTGCGTATTCGCTGTGAGCATCTACGGTGTTGCGCTCTGGATAATCTTATAAATCTTCTGGAGAAGATTAACATGGGAAAGGATAGGCTTATGTACGTAAAAATTAGTTTATAATTGAAATAGAATTCCCTGTCGCTATTTTCCTACTTATCGATTGTGGAATTATATTTAGAATGATAAAATTAACATATCGCATGTTCTTGAACATTATTATAATCTTCAATTCAAGTTTTAAAATCAACTTTGAAGGTTATGTTTCAAACAGACTGAGCAGACGAAGTAGTTTATCCACAGCTGAGTTCATTTCCATTGGTTATCATTTCAAATTGCATTATGGGCGCGAGACTTCAAATCAATCATATGCTTTTGAACTGGATTTTTCACTCGATTAATTCAAAACTGAGATCCGATTTCTTTGTTGAATCACTTTACGTTTGGAAATATGGAAGGAATAGAAGACGCAATTAATATTGTGAAATGTATTTATACAATTGGAAATACGACAATACTTTAAATGCATTGTAAATGCTTATTCCCTCTCCTTTCTCATGTTAAACTAACCCGTTTCGTTCACTAAATTTCCGCGTGAGCGCAGGTGTCAATTTTATTATCCCCACCACCTACGTGCACACAGCGAATAGACGGACATCAGTACGATCGCAATAAGGCCCTATCGGGGAAATTGTACTGACCGCCTACTGGAAGCATTGGAATAGAATAGAATAGAATAATCACTTTATTCACGCAGATTACAAAATATGTCGCTTAAATTCTATGAAAGTTATTACAATGATCGTCACTTAAAAATAGTAATTATAGCATAAGATTAACTAAACAAAACATGAAGTAAGAGAGACTTTAAATGAAAATATATAGGTATAAATTTTAATTCAAGATTTTTGAATACAACTTAATAATAGTAAGTTTTTTTTTTTAATGGACGTCATTGAGAATAAAAGTAATTGATTTTGTATCTACGTGAAATGGCGGAGTTTGGACATATAGATGTCCACTCTTGGAGAAGGATATGCAAGGACATCCTTCCCATCAACACTCAACCGTATTAAAAGAGAGTGCCAACAGCACGTGGTGTTCCCAAGCGGTCACCCATCCAAGTACTGACCACGCCCGACGTTGCTTAACTTCGGTGATCGGACGAGAACCGGTGTATTCAACGTGGTATGGCCGTTGGCCGTTGGACAGGGTGCTGTGGAGAAGCAGACTACGAAAAAGGAATGCCGACCCCATTTAAATGTGATAAAGGCAAAAGAAGAAGAAGAAGAAGAAGTAGGAGAAGAAGAAGGAGGAGAAGAAGAAGAAGAAGAAGAAGAAGAAGAAGAAGAAGAAGAAGAAGAAGTAGAAGAAGAAGAAGAAGAAGAAGTAGAAGAAGAAGAAGTAGAAGAAGAAGAAGGAAGTAGAAGAAGAAGAAGAAGAAGAAGAAGAAGAAGAAGAAGAAGAAGAAGAAGAAGAAGAAGAAGAAGAAGAAGTAGGAGAAGAAGAAGAAGAAGAAGAAGAAGAAGAAGAAGAAGAAGAAGAAGAAGAAGAAGAAGAAGAAGAAGACCAGTACTATCGCAATAAGGCCCTGATTGTACTGACCGCCTACTGGTCGCCGGTGATGGTGGCCGCCTCCTCGATCTTGACGTCGACGGCCTGCTGCTGCGCGTGCGCGTGCTGTGCGGCGGCGTTCAGTGCCTTGGTGAGGCCGGGCACGTCCTTCAGCGACAACACCTGCAGCACCTGCGGCTCGCCGCCCGCGCCCCCGCCCATCGCCACCAGCTGGTGCGTCGTGCCCACCGCTATCGTCTCCACCTCCCCGCCGCCTCCGTTCTGCCCGCCCCCGCCCCCGCCACCGCCCCCCGGCTCCACCTTCGGCACGTGCACCATTGTCGGCGTTACCACCTGCACCGGCCACAAACACAACAACAATTACGGCTTGACATTTAAAAAGTAGATTAGAATTGAGTGGAGTAAGGTTTTCGCTTCCAATAATACATGACTTTATGGCAAAATTCTCATTAAATTACTCTTGAAAAAAGCTCATATTTACAAAGTTATTTGAATCATACATTTCGTTAAATAATTTCATGGTCTTTTCTGGATTATTTTCTGGAAACGCGATTCATAGAATTGAATTGCAAATGTCGTCCGCACGATTATGCATCGTGTATCCAAGTCCTATAGCTGAGGCAGCACTGCTGGGTTGTTAGCTGGATGGGGTACATGGTTTATCTATAACTCATACAACATCCATAATAATGGAAAATGTAGAAAATTATCACGGCCTTCTTGATAATCCCTGTCCACTTGTCCGGTGTATCAAGAAGGCTGTGACAATTTTTCAAGTGTTCTATTATTGTGGATGTTGTATGAGCTATAGATACACCATCCAGGTAACAACCCAGCAGTGCGGCCTCAGCTTTCTGGTGTAAAGGTGGGCTTTCGTTACTGCGACCGAGTGCCGCAGCGGAGCCCGACCCAGCGTTGCCAGATGAAATTGATGAAAAATCCTAACTATTTATAGTGGCCGACCCAGCGTTGCCAGATGCATTTGATGAAAAATACCCACTATAAATAGTTAGGATTTTTCATCAATTGCATCTGGGTCGGGCTCCGCTGCGGCACTCGGTCGCAGTAACGAAAGCCCACCTTTAGGAATCATGAGATATAGGGACATTAATGGCGATGATTGACGATTTAGTTCAGGTATTGGATCCGTTTGGATTACTGCATTACTAATGCAGCGTGGATTGTTAATTAGATTTCCTGCACACTGGCACTTTGCACATGCACGGAATTAATCGAAATGCTAATCTAAAATGTCTATGATTGTGAAAATCTAAATTTTTAAGACATATTGAGAAAATACAGAGTGTTTCTAAAATAGACCGAAAAACTTTGTGAGCTGTTTCCTTACATTGAAATTAAGAAAAACGTCAGTAAACATGGGTCCTAAAATGCTTTGTTTCCCCCTAGTCGCCATTTTGTTTCTTCATTCTTCATTTTTTCCCCAGAATGGTTTGACAATTTTGTTGAAATTTGGCATGGTCAAGGCCAAGATGAAGGCCTGCTGTAAAAAAATGAACCAACCTTATCAGACGAAATACTTCAAAATGGCGGGCAACAACAAGTTTTCGAGTTATTTCAATTTAAAATTTCAAATGCCCGCCATTTTGAAATATTTCGTCTGATAAGGACGAAAACTATTTTGTCAGATAAGGTTGCTTCATTTTTTCAACAGCAGACCTTCATCTTGGCCTTCAACTTGCCAAATTTCAACAAAATTAGTCAAACCATTCTGGAGGAAAAAATAAAAAGTGAAAAAACAAAATGGCGACTAGGAGGGAAACAACGCATTTTAGGACCCATGTTTACTGGAACTTTTTTCTCAATTTCAATGTCAGGGAACCGCTCACGAAGTTTGTCTATTTCAGAACTCCCTACCAATACTCTAGGGCATTGTTTCTGGGTGAAAACCATATCTAAATATCATATTTAAATTGTCCGGAAGTCGATAGTCACTCACACAGCTGCCATTTTGTTTTTTTCACTTACTATTTTTTATCTCAATAATGGTTAAACATATGAATTGAAACTTTGCACCAAGATTTATGACAACTAGACAAAGCTACAAAAACATTATGACAATTTTTCAAATCCATAAAACAAAATGGCGGCCATTTAAAATTTTGTTTCTTGAATAACTCGGAAACCGTTGATATTACGAGAATTTTACAAGAATAACTTTTTTTAGTAAATTTAATTACAAATCGATTGAAACCTTATTTGTTAAGATTGAACCAATATTGACTGAGATATGGCAGTTTTAGTGATAGGTGACCGCTGGAGGTTACTTGCACTCCTTTTTACTGTCTTTAAAATTCACACAAAATAATCTAAAATCGCTTAAAAATAACATGCAAAGCAGACGGAGACTGTTGCATTGTTGTAGCAGACTTTAGCCGCAAGCCCAGGATGCACTGCAACCAGCCTCCAGCGGTCACCTATCACTAAAGCTGCCATATCTCAGTCAATATTGGTCCAATCTCGAAATACCAATATGGCATGATTCTTAATATAAATTTGTAAGTATATTTGCGAATGTGTACAGTAATACCTGCATGGTTCCGTCACTCTGTGTGTGTATCTGTTGAATGTTGGCGACCACCGTCTGGTACATGGAAGCCGACACTGGAATGGTAACCATGCCTGACACTGATACAGGGTAGCCTGAAATAAACCACCAATTCAATCATTAATTCAAAATTGAGAGATTCCAGGAATTATAAAAACTAAAAAAATTACAGTGATAACATGACATCGATATAGCTTAATCAGATAGCATACTTTGATTCAAATATGTAAGGGGTTAATTTAGATATATATTTTTTTTAAATAGTTCACTTCAATTATCAACTGACAGGAAACTTATTAGCTATAGCAGGATTCTTTTAACTTGTCAGAAAACAGCTGATTTAACGTTAGTAAACGAGCGTACATCAATCAGCTGTCTTCTGACAATTTAAAAGATACATCTCATTCAGTTGTAGCACATTGGTAACTTGTCATCGATACAATTTAATTATTATATAGCAGGTTTCGATTCAAATATGTGAGGGGTTAATATAGAAATTTCATTGCAAATATGGTTCATTGTAAATATCAATTCTTCTTGAAAGGAACAGAGAAGGAACATAATAAAAAGAGTGAAAAATAATACAGTAACTAAACGTGAGCAGTTCACGGGTTTAATTTGTCAACGTGAATTCTCGATTTAAATAACAAAATTCTTATAATTGAAATTATCATTGTTATAAATAGACGTATCTTATTTTGTTTCGTACTAATGATCTATGATTAGTTAAACTATGTTATAATATCATTGTTTTTCATTCTTGACTAATTTCTAGTAAACTATCAATAAAAAATCTTTGTTTAGAAAATATATTATACCTTTGTTCAGTATCAAATACTATGTTTCACAAGCAGTCACTGTATTTCTACACAGAGTTTTTTGTATCCAGGATGTCATGTTTCAATAATATATGATCAAGGAAGCAGTGAAATTGCGAGAAATTGATAGTTTTCATCTACGCGAATGCTGAAGATGGAGTTGTTTGCACACTCTGATGACTTTCAGCTCTTAATAATTGAAAAGAATAGAATAGAAATATTGAATTTCTATGCGCTGTTTTAGCTATGTCAAATAGAATAGTACCAGACTTGAGAAATAATGCTTCATTGTAGATTGTTTGGTATGCATAGAACATACACATCTCATAGGAAATAGATAGTCTACCAGCCAATAGTTTTCAAGATAATTTTGTGTTCCTTGATAAAACATGGCGAGATGACAGCCTAATAGCTGTAATGGGAAGAAAAGTTCATAGTTGGCTTCTCCGTTCAGCCAAATTTGATAAATGGATCGGACAAAACAACATGCCATATAACAGAACGATATAGTCGTAATATAGTATTGTCACTTTAGAATTCCCATTTATTCTGACATAATAGTCAATCAGATTTCAAAGCTCAAAATTTATTTTGTCTTTTACATACTTTTATTGTATAATATTCATCATAATATGTATTTTGATAAATTATATTTTCAAAGATTCTATCAATTTTTTTTAATAACCTGATACATTGTTGACATTATAAAACGCCATGACTGGAAAGTTAATTCTCCTTAATAAATTAAAATATAAAATAAATAATAATGAAACTGGACATATTGAAGAGAAGCTGATGTGGAAACAAAACGGAATTTATTTCAAAATAAATAAAAACAAAATCAAAATAATAAAATAATAAGATAAATAATGTTCACCAAACTCATTATAAACATGAGGCAAATAAGTTCTCCACTATTAACTTGATCACACTTTAGGAAGAAAAACACTGAGAACTCGATATAGGAGTAGAATTACAAAACAATATATTGAAATCAGTTTTTCGTTGCTCAGAGTTTTCAGACACAATAGAACCTATAAAACAATGACAAATTTCAATTAGATCAACGAAATGAGTTGAAGTAAGTAATTAATTACTACATTATTTCTTTTAAAAATGTTTCAATCTACATGTAAAACAATGCTATTTCATTCTAAAAGTTTCAATTTCTGAGTATCATTCTAAAGTTAAACATATTTGAAACAAATTAAACGTTTAAACGTGAATATTCGAAACAAATTAAACGAATAAAAAGTGAAAAGGAAATAAAAACTGAAACCAAATCAAGTATTGCAGAATGTTCATACTACAACCCTCTTTTAAATTGATTTTGCTTCACCGTTTCAGATTTCATACTGTACTAGAATCAAGTATTTTGTACTTTTACATTCAACGTTTTATATTTTAAAAATATCAATCATTTGGTGAGTTTGAGCCACTATTTGCTGTAATCACTAATCAATTTATTCAAAAGCGCTTCAATTAAAAAGCATGAGTAATTGAAATTATATCAAGATAATTGACAGCTAATTTACATTACATTTAACATAATATTATTGGGAAGAATTCGATTAAACCATTTGAAAGTTATTCTTATATTTGAAATAATAGAAATAATTCTAAAATTAAAATTATATCTCTTAAAACGTGGATAACATAAAGTATCTTATATATTAATCTGGCCCAACTTAATCATCATGAGACTAGACTCTCAAAAGAAATACAATTCAACAAATTTTCATTACACAAAACCAATTGTTTTAATCCAATAAATCATAAATGATTTTCTGATCAGTCCAAGTACAATAATGTAGGTCATACAATTATCGATTGCAACATCCAACACCTCAGATGATAAATATGAGTGTACCGATGTATGAAAATTACTAATAATAGACATTAAAATTATTCAAGACAGTTTAAAGAATTTCAAATTCAATTTCAAATACAATTGTCAAAATAATTAATAGTTTATATTGTCTGTAAAATCTGGAAAACAGATTTATTCTGATGATAATTTATCTTAAAAATATTTCTTAATAATATATAATAATTCTTTTATGTAATTTTGGGGGTCAAAAATATGATAGGAACTATTTCTTTCGACTCGAATTTTATAAATTCCGGCCAGCCGTGCTAGTCTACGATAATCAACTTTTTTATTCACAGATATATGAATATTAATATTTTTTGGGCGAATCAGAAAGAACCAACCAACTGATAGAAAATACAACCATGAGATGTTTTTTTACCCAAGATTTATTATTGGGTATGAGTCTTAGTCTGGACAAAGCTATCACTATCTGTGCAGTCAGGTAATGGGCTTTCTATTTATAGCCACACATAATTTTTATAATTATCATCATCTTTCATCTTCTATTTACAGTAACACAAAGTAATTATTCATGAAATGACTCAACATTGACTAAGTGGGTAGTGGGTAATGCAAGTACTATAACTAAATAAAGAGTGACTAATAAATTCATAGTGTACATTACAGACCTCAATGACTTCTAGTTAATATCAAGAATATAACTATTTGCTTATATACAACAATTGTTTGACTAATTTCTGTTTATTAATATCAACAAAATATACATTTGACTAATGTATTCTACAGCAAAAACCTACTGCATCAACAAAACATAATTTAAATAAGTTCAAGTAAGAATGTACAGCAGTCCAAATTGGTACAGTTTAAATCCTTCATCCAAGCATATCTTTGCACTGGTTGTGATATATTTGTTACGAAATCTAGGCTTATGTTGTTCAATATTTGAAGTTTATTTATCATTTCAACTATTTCATTTCCCGTGTTTTATTTACAATTTAAAACTCAAATTTACTTATTAAGGTTTTACAAGAATAGAAAAGAATTATCTATTTTTAAAGAAAATGCCATTTTTATTTTGCAATTATATGGAGACTTTATGGAGATTAATTATGGATAGAAAAGGTTAACAGCATGTTCTGGAAATGCATTTCCAAATCTACAGATGCTATTGAGTTGAAACTAAGGCTAGGCGTACACCGGTTAGTCAAGACAAGACAAGACAAGCCGAGATTAGTCACGTTTAGTCACAGTACTTCACATAGTTGCTTATGAAGCAACACACACTGATTAGTCATTGCATCGGTGTGTGCTGCTTCATAAGCAACTATGTGAATTGTGACTAAACTTGACTAATCTCGTCTTGTCTTGTCTTGACTAACTGTGCAATGCAATAAATTGTTTATTTATTGCATCGGCGTGTGCTGCTTCATAAGCAACTATGTGAATTATTGTGACTAAACGTGACTAATCTCGTCTTGTCTTGTCTTGACTAACTAACGTACGTCTAACCTGACAATGTAATTTTTTGCATTTCTCAGACATATATTATGTGATATTACGCCAAAAATCTATTTTGACAAACATATAGAAAATAAAAATTAAAGTTTTCTGCGGGGATTAAGAAGCCCCTTAAATTTTATTGGATTTTCAAGGTTATAGAATCAGAATAATCAGTTTTTAGAAGAACGATTGAGAACCAGGGCACTAGCTTCTGTTGTGAACATTGATACAACTTGAAATGATTGCAATATTTTTTTGGAAGATAAAAATTAATTGATTGGAATGAATATCACATACCGATACAGGGCAGGGATCAAGGAGATAAATGTCCCAAGTTTCTAAGCCAAGTACAGTTCGAGAGGTAGGCTTAGAGCAAAGGTTAATGGAATACAAGGTAGTGTGTAAAGCCAAGTTTAGTTTATTTCGAGGCGTCACCGGTGATCAAGCGTTTCATTTTCCCTATTTTTTTACATCTTGAATTCATCAATTTTATTTCTGTCATTTTTTCTTCTATTTTTCTCAAAAACTGCATGCTTTTGAAGCCACCGCTTTTCATTAATCTTAGAATAATCAGATTCATTATTAATTTACCTACACGTCTACTGGTATCGTGAAACCGCGCCATAAGGGTCTCCTCACCAATAAAAAGCGATAAAAATGATTTTTTATGCTATTAGGAAACATTGAGTGGCGTGTCGAAGCTGTTGTTCGTCGATGCTAAAGTGGCCTCCTTAGAAAGTTATTCAATTTAATATTTAATTATAATTATTTTATTTATTCATTCATTTAAATATGTGTGAATAATAGGGAGAATCGACCTCTTGTTCTCCCGTACCGTCACACGATCAGCTGACTTGGAGCTTTGAACAGACTGAAATGCTTATAAACACTACCTTGTATTTCAATTGCCCTTGCACCAGCGCAATACCCGAAGAACTTAACAAGGCCTATAGTGCTCCCACAAAGAAACAAAGTTGGAAAAAGTGAACAGAGTTCTAAGATGGGGTCTGTTCCAATACTCCCAACATTTGGTATCAAAATAGGCCTACTCCCTAGTTACATAAATGTGGAAGAAATTATTATTATTATTGGATGTTGCAGTTAATCAACTGCTGTAATTACAAAATAATTAATGAAATCCAACTAATTATTATAGCTTTTTTTAAATTTTCGTTTCTCTAATTATTACAAAAATATGACTAATGCCCGGTTTCTCAGTAGTTCAATAAACAGTTTATGGATCCAATAGCAGTATTGAATCAATAAACATGTGTTTTCAAATGCAAAAAATTATTGATTCAATAGTGTATTGAACTGACAAACCGGGCATAAGAATAGTAAACGGTACTTTCCTGTTATTATTATTTATTTATCGTATGGCTTTTGTCGGTGGGGAGACCCAAAGGTTGTTCCACCTCGCCGTGATAACCTAATTCCACTTTCCTGTTATACGACACGTCTACTCATCTAGAGATATCGATAGTCGATATCGAACTTCAAAATTATCGATTCTCGTCTTCCCACTGAATTTAAATATATCAGCTGGCAATTTAAAATTTTTTTTGACTATTATTCAAGTTTTTCAGTCTCAAAATGTTGATCTGGGATCTACCTACCAACGAAAAGAGTGCTATTACATTTTTAAAAAGTAAGTGTTTACTGCATAATGAACGTAATTGTGAGAAAGGACATAAGATGAAGTTCGACGCATTTATGCCTTTGTTGTAATTTTTTATTAAAAGTAAGTTTTGTTTGTTGTTAATAACCTATATTTTTCTCATATCGAGGAGTATCGATACTTTTGAAGTTCGATATCGACTATCGATATCTCTAGATGAGTAGACGTGTCGTATAACAGGAAAGTACCTAGTAAACTACCGAAACATTATTATACAGAATGAAATTCAAGTGACCTATAGCAAAAAATAGAAAATTGGCGATTACCTAACCTAGAAAAAGTCTTTTCAGAATAACTATCACGCTAAACAGCAAAGTGCAAGCTAAACAGTGTTGGACAAACTGAATTTTCAGACGTAAATAACTGGTAGCAATGTTCTCTTGATGCCACTTTTTTCCAACTTTAATGAATATTACACTTCACTCATCTTTATATTTTTCAATTTTGACATGGTTATTGTTTCAGTTAGAAATTGAGCCGGAATATCATACATCAACAGTTATATATATACATCACTATGTTCCCTATCAAGGGATAATTGGTTATGTTGGTGAAGTGGAACAACCCTACTCGGGTCTCCCCACTATTAAAAGCCATACGCTAAATAAATAAATAAATAAATTTTCCAACTTTGTTTGTGGGACCTAGATAGAGTCAGTATTCGTTTTTGATTGAGATGAAGTGTATACCGTGTCCGTCCTCGCTGGTGAGTATGATCTGGCCGTCCTGGTTGAGCGTGGCCTCGGTGACGTTGTTCAGGTCGACGGCCACGCCCTCGCCGCCCGCGCCCACCTCGGCCAGCGCCTGCACCGCGTGCACTGTGCCCTGCCCGCCGTCCTGTCCTGTGTGGATCTATTCCCCAACAACACAATATTATTACTCAGCAAATCAACAACACACTAAATACAATATTATATGGTACTTTCCTGTTATAGGACACGTCTACTCATCTAGAAATATCAATAGTCGATATCGATCTTCAAAAGTATCGATACTCATCGATATGAGAAAAATATAGGTTATTAACATAACCTATAGGTTAACATAACCTTATTGGTTATTATAGGTTATCGACATCGACTATCGATATCTCTAGATGAGTAGACGTGTCCTATAACAAGAAAGTACCCAATATATTCTATATTTAATTTTTGGTCAGTCATGTTTTGTTTTTCATGTCTAGCATTAATATCAATCAAATAGTAGTTCAAATCAGTAGTTTATTTCACTGGAAAGCTTTATTGTTTATTTTCATGCTGTTTTGATTATTTTCATGAATTTCAATAAATAGTTTGTATGCTGTAATAATTTTACCTTGCTCCTAATAAATGGGTTATCTTCTTTAGTTTTAATTTTTACTTTAAGTAGGCTAAGGTTAAAAAAAATATGAAATTCTTGAAAATTTCTATACAATTGTATTTTATTTTTGGAAATGTATTTTGTGATTATTGTTTCTGGTGAAATAAAAACATATTCTAATACATTATTCACTTCATAGTATAGTTCATACAAAAAAATATATATAGAAAAGAAAAATCAAGTGCATTCCTCATTAAGCTGAGCCTGTGTGGAGGAATGGCTCGTCTTATCAATAACAAAGCTTATTCTTACAAAAAATAGCGAAATACATCAAGCAGGTATTAAGGAAATTTGGTTTTTGTTTTGAGAGAATATTTCGACATTTGGGCGAAGACCTGTTTCAACTATTTCAAACAACACAATTTGTTTCGTTTTTGGGACTGTATATCTGTAATTTGGGACATAGATCTGGTGATATAATAATCTTTGATGACAAGATTGCAAAGAACGCAAAATGTAAACAACACAATTTCTAATCAAACAGACACACAACTATATTGACTATTTGTAATAAATTACAAAATACAAATCACACACTAATTACAAATAATTACGTAAGTCTTGTAGCAATTCTCAAAGAAAACATTTCTATTCAACTCCTCACTCACATAAGAATAAAGTTAAATAATCGAATTTCTTTCAAAACGTTTCTGCTTCCATAGAATTACTAAATTAAATGGAGTTAATAAATGAAGATCATTAAATTTAAAAAAAATTAGGCTTTTATAGTTTAAAATTAAATTTATTAAAATAATATTTAAAGTTAAAAATTGCTAAATTTCATTTGGATGTTTATTATTTAATTTTGAACATGATTTTCGTTAATTAAACACTATGTCAAAATGAGTTAGTTAAGCTGCTTTCAAACTATTATGCAAAGTTGAGCAAAATCTATTGCTCCATATAATATTCAGCCCAAGTTTTGATAGAAAAATTGTCTATGCTGTGCAGCAGACTCTGCTACAACTAATTTCTAGAAAATATTTACATACAGAAAAAGTTTCATAGCAGTTTACAAGTTATTGTAAATTTTTCTCTACTCTTCTCTATACTAATACCATAGACAAAGCATAACACTTGCGTAATGCTTTCTCTATGCAATTTATACACAATAGTGCGTCGATGGTGGAGATTTACGAAACCGTATAATACCGATTATTTACATACAGAAAAAGTTTCATAGCAGTTTACAAGTTATTGTAAATTTTGCTCTACTCTATTCTCTACTAATACCATAGACAAAGCATAACACTTGCGTAATGCTTTCTCTATGCAATTTATACACAATAGCGCGTCGATGGTGGAGATTTACAAAACTGTACTGTATAATACCGTTGGCAAATGAAAAAATCCAACAACTTACGGTAGCAACTCCCTGCACATGCGCAGTTGTACCATCGGGCAATGTGATGATGGGATTGTTGGGATCGACCTGGATTATCGACACAGTTCCGTCCGGGTTGCTGATCGTTTGCAACACGGCGGGTGCGTACTGCGCTGTCACCTAAAATACCATCATCAGATTATTAACAACAATCAATCAATCATTCATTTTCCAAAGAATAATTAGACAGAAGCATAAGGCAGCTCGTACACCGGAGCAATAAGCAACATTTGTATCTTATGATCGTCTACTCTATAGAAACAAATAGTCCAATGCACACCTAAAGCAGCTGTTTCGGTGTGCATTGAACTATTGGTTTGTATAGAGTAGATAATCATATGATCCATATTTTGCTTGTTGCCTATTGCTTATTGCTTCGGTGTACGACCGGGGTTAGACACAAACGGCTCGAAGGTTATCAAGGAATACTATTAGATTTGTCTGTTTTTCATCTAATTTCATTGTAATTTTGTTCATTCTCTAATCTGGAAAACAGTGCCACAGCTTATTGCAAGCTGGGGAAGAAAGACAAAACCAAAATGAGAGCAAATGAATAGTAAAAAGGTTATGTATTCTTCATCAAACCTATTGGTAATTCTCTAACGTTGGGTTGCACCAACCGAGATCATCTATTTTGAATCAGGTGATCCCATATTATCATTATACTGATCCAGGATCAAAGTTGATCTTGCTTGGTGCAACCCAACATAAGAAGATCACCAAATTGCATGTACATTCTACTGTAAACATTCCATAGAAATAAATAGAATGAAGGCATTAAAAATATATTTAATATATGAATATATTAATAAGAATTTCCAGAATATTAGATGGTTTAAAATGTAAGTATCTCATAGTATTGAAGAGACAAAAATTCAATAAATTTTTACAAAAAAAATTCAAAGGCCTGAATAACTTGACCTTATAAGCTAGGCTATATAACTTTGTACACTACTGATACAAAAATGTATTATCAAGTTATAGACAAACATATGAAATATTATTTGACAACACAAAGCAAACATTCAAAAGCATTATTATATTCAACAAAATTACTTATAACTTCAATTGAAAAAAATCACAAGGCATCACTACTGAATGAGATAGAAAATTATGGGATTAGACTCATAGAAAATTGTCTAAAATTTATAAAAGGGGAATTCACTTTATTATTCAGATCTTGAATTAATCAAGTACATTTCTATGAATTATTGAAAATTATTTTACCTCAGGTCTGTTGAATGGTATTGCAATCACCAAAAAATGGGAAAATTACAAACATTTATTACGTACTTTGCTGCACTGTATATCTCATGCGAGTCGGGTAATTATTTATACTGATGTAGTTACCAATTTGAGAAATAAGGTGCACAATAATTATTTCAATCAAAATTCTTTTTCATCATAAAATCAGTTTAGTTTCAAATTTTTCTTGAGCTCTGCTATCAAGTTGAATCAAACCTAAATAAGAGCTGTACATTGAAAAATTTGAAACACTGTTTATTCAAGGACGATTTGATGAAATAAAATTAACTCTGCATTTCATATTACAATAATTACTAGAAAAATCCTCGCATAGGTTACATTTCAATTGTGTAACACAGGGGTGAATTACCTTATAAAAAGAATAGGAACAGATAGAATGAACGTTATTTAGTTCAGATATTTACGGAAATTTCAAATTGAATATACAAAACAGTTGTTTTTTCAGAAACTATTATTATCTACGTTGAATTTTTATTGTTTTTTTAATTAGATTAAAGTAGTTGAACTTGTTTTCATTTTGGTTGCATGAGTCTTTCCTCCCAATTATTTTAGTGCCTCATCAAACCAAAGTCAAGAATAGAGCGGGGCATTTTCAATTCTTCAACAAACTATCAAGAATTTTCAATAAAATCTGCTATATTAATTGATTATGAAGTACGAGAGAAAAAGTATTATTGAAAAGAAGCACACGTATCATGCTTGACGAAATTGATAAAAGATCAAACTACAAAAATATCAAACGGGTAAAGAAACACAGTCATGCAAAACAGAAACATTTGTTTTGAGTCGTGCCGAAAAACATGCCAATAACTGGACTTCAGGAATTCAATCATTGAAAGTTTTATAAAAAGCACGAAATCTAATACTTTTTATCAATTTTTTTATTCTAATTATTGGAAATTCCAAAACTTTGATAATGTTTCCAGATCTTAGAAAACACATGACTCTCAAGAAACTCCAACATGAGAGGTTCGGAAAATAAATGTATTGTAAGAACTCGATTTTAGAAAGAACTTGAGTCCAATACGCAGATCTCATCCTATCATTTTGTATAACATTTCTGTAATTTTTCTCAATTGTTTTCCTATTAGGATTAAATTTAACTATGTATTAAATACTATTCATTATCAATACTTTTAATAATTTGAATGTTCGAAAATCAATTTTTACAAATGTTAGGTATTATTGTTCACAATCAATTCTCAAAAATCGAAATTGCTGACAACTTATAAGCATTTATAAAGGAAGGATAAGCAAATTTACAAAATTTGAATTTGATTAAAACTCGAAAAATACGTTTGAAAAAAAATTAGCAACCATATTTCTCAAACAGTAATCAACAATAAAAATTACGATTCACATAGATAGACAAGACGATACATGCAGATAACAACTGCCATACATAAAAATACCATCAGAGCGGTCTAGCGATATTAAAACCAAGTAACATGATGCAAAATTTCCAAAATATGCTACTCGAAAAAGATATCAATGGAATTTGTCATGCCTCCCATGTTTAATTTGTTCAATAATGGAGAGACAAATATCTTCCTAATTCTTGGCACACCCTAAATCTGGATACATAGAATAGGAAGGACGTTTTCAGATGTGCAATTCGCCATTATTATAATCGGAGGATTATAATAGATTAAACTATTGTTTTAGGAGGCAAACAAAAATCTATAGGTTGACATAAATTCAATTTCATCTGAGTTGGAACAATATAGGAGGTACAATGAAAGCTTATATATAGCGATTCGTTTATTCATTTGCTGGAATAGACTTGATTCATAATGAAGGGTCAGTTTACTTCAAATTCTTTGTCAAACAAAATTAATATAAACTGCAGCAAGCTCTCAATGAATTTCCAACAGCCAATGTAAATCATAGTTAATTAGTTTCATAATGAAGTGTTACTATTTGCTTTGTTTTTTCAATATCAATATCAAGGTTACAAAATTTTAAGAGCTTCACCAATTAAAGCATCTAGTACAATCTTCGTATTAGGAATCTCAATCAAAATTCAAGTAAAACATTTTGGAATGTATTTTGCATCATATTACACAATTCAACACACTCTAATGCCTTGTTCACACTAGCCTAGTGAAGATGCCAGTCGAAAACCTTCTATCTCCTATGCCCACAGTTGGTTGATTTTTTGTGTAGCACAGCTTGCTACCAAGCATATGCAGCACACAAAAATCGACCAAGTGTGGACATAGAAAATCACTTTTTGCCAGTCGACTGGCATACTGCCAATGGCACCGTGTAAACACAGGGTTAACACCGCCTTTGAGATGGGGGAAACCAGACCTGAGTGGGTGTGGGGGGAGACGGCGATGCCTTGTGATGGAACTTGAGTACGCCCACCGTGGTTTGGCCTTGGGCGCCGCCTCCCTGGTGGCCGCTGCCGCCCCCGCCTTGGCCGCCGCCCCCGACCTGCCCGCCGCCGCTCGAGTTCTCCTCGGTCTCGCTGAAGGCAGGCAGCAGGTCTTCCCTGCCGTGGTACTTGTAGCAGTTGATGACAATCTGACGCAGCGCGTGCGTCCACGAGATCTGCAAGTTCCGGCACTGCAAGTTCACACCAGTCACACCAGTACTCCACTCACATTCAATTCACTGTTTACAGCTAAACGCTAACGGTTCACTATATTAACAATAATAATCAACAGTTAACGGTTGATAGTTGACGGTTAACAGTTGACAGTTAATGGTTAACAGTCAAGATTTAACGGCAACTGATGCTAGTTAACAGTTAACGGTCAACCGTTGGCAGTTAACGGTTAAGGCTAGGCGTACACCGGTTAGTCAAGACAAGACAAGATTAGTGACGTTTAGTCACAGTACTTCACATAGTTGCTTATGAAGCAACACACACCGATTTGTCATTGCATCGGTGTGTGCTGCTTCATAAGCAGCTATGTGAATTACTGTGACTAAACGTGACTAATTTCGTCCTGTCTTGTCTTGACTAACCGGTGTACGCCTAGCCTAACAGTTGACAAGCGATCGCACAACAACAATACATATTTGACAGTCAAGCTAGCATGCATTGTACAAGAGAAAAAGTTAATGCAAAATACTAACATAAATGTTATGACTTTCATTAATTATTGTATGTAATTTTTGGAATAATAAGTGGATTGAAATTGGAATTGAATGTAATGTTATTCATTTCTTTAGTCACTAATGTACAAATGATACTTGATTGAAGGTGCAACAGGCTGTCGCCCAAAACTGTCCCTTTTCCAATTTGAAAAACAGTTTAAATTCAAGTTATGTAGCATACTTCACAGTCGCCAACTTTGGATGTGTTGATGAACAGGGAATCAATCATATCCTCAAATCACAGCTTATCATGAAAATAGTCTTTATATGCAAATCTTTATGAGAAAAGATTCAATCATGGCTTATAGCCCAGTCAATAAAGGTTTTTTATGGGAACTAATTAGAAAAAAGCTGAATTTTTGCCTGATGTTACATTGGTATAAGATAAGTTTGTACACAAAAGTCCCCGACCCTACCCCTCTTGCTTCCCCCCCAGCACCCCCTCAAAGTTTCAGTTTGCAAGGGTTTCGTATATCGTACGTATCTCGGCTTTCAATAAAGATATCGATTTAATCTTTTTTTCATTCTTCAGAAAATTAATTTTTCTATCATTTCTTTCATTGGCATTTTACTCTAACTCTAGTAGTTCTGGAGTTATTTGAGAAAGAATGAAGAAAAATTCAGATTTTTTGCTTCTAAATCTTATACTTTTGCAAATAAAAGTTTACATGATTGTTTTACAGAAAAATGTTAAATATAAACGTTGTAGAGCATTTCATTATCTTTAATTTGAATAATCTCAATCTATATTTTACTCCACATGAACGTGAGAAAAAGTCCATCAAAGTGCGATCTGCACGATCTCGAATCGCACGGCGCTTCAGCCAATGCACATATTAACAGGTGGTTTCTTGAAAATAGTCCAGTCATTGAAGGTTTAATACAAGAAATTTTTGCTTACAAATGCTAATATCTTGGAAGTCCTTGATGATAGAAAATCATGATTGGTTTCAAATTGTAGATCGCGATTTCTTCTTTCATTTCCAATTGAAAATTTTTTAAATATTTATTTTTACAAGACAGAAACGATTGATTCTGTAAGTCCAAAAGTTTACAACATGTTCCGTTATTTTACATTTTCGGTATTTCTTTTAATTATACAGAGAGTTTGTTCATTAGATTCTAGGCCTGTAGAAGATGAAATTTTCTACACTTTAAGCCCAAATACGTGATAATATCTTGCCTAAATCTTCATCTAGCTAGAGGCTATTTACTAAACTGTCAAATAGTGAAAAAGTTGATGAATGAATTTTTCCAATTCTTTAATTAGGTGTTACTTTCTTGTTTAAGAGTGAAACAATAAAATATATATTAGATTTTGAAGAAAAATATATATTCTCTACAACTTGATCACCATTTGTGATTTTTAACGCCAGTATCTTCCTTACAAGAAGAATTCAACTATTACCGTGCATTTCTAGAACTAAACACAACTTTTCAATTGAAACTCTTCTTATACGAAAAATAATGTAGTTAAAAATCTCGAATGCTGATCAAAATGTTGAGAATTCTCCACTCGTCGAACACTAATATAAAGTGGATATAAATATAAAATAATGTAAATGTGGAATTTGCAGCGTGCTTTAAACTATGCTGTTGTGTTCATTTTTGATGCAAGGAGAGATGACCACATCATGCCTTTCCAAAGGAGCCTGCAATCGTTAGAGTTGAAGAAGAGAAGGCAATATTTCCTGTTATGTCTTGCCTATCATCTCATTGTTGAAGGCAGAAGTCTATAGTAGGCTACTTGAAAGAGAGATATACTATCCTTGCACAGGTTATTTCCAGGTTATGTGAAATGAAAAAAATTATAGAATGTTCATCATCAACTGATTCCGATTACTGATTTCATTGAGGACGACAATGAGTGCCGGTATTCATTCAAAGAAATAATTGCATGGTTTTGTTACAGACTTTCCAGTCTTTGATTATTTTGAAGTCAAGAATTTAAGATTCCTTTTAAGATCGGCTAGTTGTATGAGTATAATATTCATCTTGGATGAAAAGTACGCATTTTACATACTAGTCACAAGGTATTAGTAAGTTTGTGGTTCGAAAAATAGATAAATAAACGATAAGGGCGATTATTGAATAATTTTATTTGAAAGATAGCAGGAATTATTGAAGAAGACATTAATTTATAATGAATTATGGATGTGGAAAATACGCAAGTGAATATTTGAGTACTAGAAAATACAGTAATATCCAAATATTCTTGTAGTAGAAGAAATTTTATCCTGAGCATGTACAACTTATCAGAGTTAAAAAGCCTCAATGAACTCTCTGGTGAGAAAGGCACTTCAAGTGTAAGCAATTATCCGTAAATATGTCAGTGAAGTCTACTGATAAGTTATGTAGCAAAACTTACACCAACATTAGTTACCAACATCATTAGATATAAAGAAATACTATCAATGGAACATTATTTGTCAAAAATAATCGTATTCTAGAAGTTTCCTGAAAGAATAGGACTTCGTTAGTAGAAATTTTTAATTACGTAGAAATTATCTGTGAACAGTTTCAGCGGTGCCCTTCAGCAGCAAGTTACAATGGTGCGGCGGTGGCCATTGCTCTATTTTTAAAGCCATCATTTCCCCAGCAAACATTAAAATAGTAGACCCATCTATTCAAAATTCAATAGAGATGTTCTTAAATGTAATTATTGTGAAAGAGGGATTCATAATGCTATACAATGATATTATGTTTTATATTTCTGTAGGCTAGGCCTATACATTATGTATTAGATAAAAAAATGGTGGCCAATTTGGAAATATCTGTTGAATTATAAATTTTCTGAAAAATCCAACTCCAAATACAGATTAATATTCCAGAGTGATATAAGAAATTGTCGGATTAGAAACATCATAGACAGTTTTTGTTAACCACATAATATTATGCCTGGATCTGTTCAGTCCATCAAGCGCAGCGAGATTGTGTTTAGCGCACATTAATGGATGGATTAAGATTATAGGATGGTGATTAAATGCGGGTTATTATACATCATTTTAAAGATCTTGAAAAGATCTACAAGTTTTACATGTAAACCTTTCGTAAAATATGCTTGTATAAATTTTTATACAACAAAATGTAAATTTATGAGGCAGAAATTTCGTTTTTCCCTCACATTGTCTGGTAATAACTTTTGAATGGAACGAGATACGTTCAAGTTTCCTGTGACATAATTGTAGGTAATAATGTCCTGGAAAATATGAGATCAAGTTTTATTCAATATCTTTATCGAGGGCTGAGATATACCCGATATACGAAACCCTTGCAAACCGAAACTTTGGGGGGGCATAGGGGGGGAAGCAAGAGGGGTAGGGTCGGGGACTTTTGTGTACAAACGTATCTTATACCAATGTAACATCAGGCAAAAATTCAGCTTTTTTCTAATTAGTTCCCATAAAGGCCTATTTTTTCCCTTCATTGACTGGGCTATTAATTGTTCATGTTTTGTGTGATCGCTGATCTGAACATTACTACAGAAAAATCTCTACACAGAAAAACACGAAATTCATATGGACAACATACTTTAAAGTAAAGGTACGCTTACAATTTGGATACATCTTCAAGAGCTTGTGTAAGATACATGTTTAACTAACAAATCCAGAAACATTTTCTCACACAATTTATGAGCGCTTCAATAATTTCTTGAAAATGTTCAAAGAACATGAATATGTTTCGAAATTGGACTTAAATGCCAACAAGGGGTTAATTCGTCAACAAGTATCTCCATCTCCAAGTTATCAACAAGTATTTACTCGATATCAAGTAGTCTGATCCGGGCCCGGACCTTTCTGATGTCAAAAAACCCCAAAATGAAATACTGAGAAACTGGTCATGAAAACTGGTAGACTATAATTAGAAGATAGCAATAGATTTCTTTCAATCAACGCAAATAAAATTGACCTCAAATAAGTTATGAATAACGTTTTTCCACTGAATAAATTATGAATAGACTGAATTAAATTATAAATGACGATTATGAATAGAATGAATTCCCTAAATCAACACTTGGTCGATTTATGTATGCTGCATATGCTCCAGCATTGGAAGCATGCTGTGCAGCACACAAAATCGACCAAGTGTGGACATAGAGATTGAGAGTAGTGCCAAGTTGAGATGGTTTACCTTTTGCTTTTCTTCTTCGGGCCGAGCGTCCATTCGAACGTTGGCCCATGGTAACTCTTTCGGCCACCAAGGCGGTCTGGTCGACTCCCTGCCCCAGCCCGGTTTGCCCCTTCCTACAAAATACATTTCAAAATAAATAATACAGTACCTCAAATTGTATCAATTCGAATAGAATGCAAGATACGAGAGAAAACACTTCCAACACGGCTGGTAAAAACAGAGTGAGAGGTCCGATGTTCTATCCTCTACTATTCACTCACACCACAATTCCTGCTACTGATCTATAGTCCGATTCACGTCAAGAAGTCAGCATTGTTTATATGGGGAGCATTGATGCCAAGTTTCATTGAGAGAGAAAAAGAAAATTGCACCAAACGTGTTTGTTGGGACTGTGTGCGACAACAATGCACAGTGCGGCAACTATGCACAGTGCTAATAGGATAGAGACATCAGCAACTGCCTTGAGCAAACTCCCATCTAAGCAATGCTGAATTCTTGACGTGAATCGCACTGTAGCTGTGTTTACAGTAGATCAATGATTCACTTTAAAAAACTAATACATATTTACAGACATTTAGGGCCGTATTTATGAACGTTCCTTTCGTAAGCTAATCAAGATAAAGGGTGTCTCACGATAAAGGTGGTCTCAAACAGATCAGCTGTAGTAGCTTATGGTAAAAATCTGTCAAGTTTTCTTCAAAGTTGTTTATTGTTAATATTCTTAACCACAAATACAAATATTATTAATGTAATGTAAATACAAATATTAAATAAAATTAAACATTTTTGATCAAAAGAATTTCGATGATTACTTTGAGTTACTACAGCTGCTGATCAGTCTGTTTATCGCGAGATCACCTTTCTCTGACATTTTATCTTACAAAAGAAAATCTTACGAAGGGAAATTTTATAAATACTGTCCTTACAGTTATTAATACTTTATAATTAGCGGCACAAATAATGTTAATAATGTGTTCGTTTCATATGGAAGTTGACCATTATATTTCAATACTTTCTACAGGTTGTTCAGCCCGCATGATGCCCGCATGAGCTCTAGGCTTGTGCGTGGGTAATGAAAGTGGTGATGATGAGAGATGAGACTGTTTAGGCAACTGTATTCGATCTTGGAACCTTTGGATTATCAGACAGGCGCTTATCGCCCTCGGCTACGGACCACTCCATTTATATAAATTCCATTTCCAATCCATTTATGATTTTATTTATATATAATAATAATCATCAATTACTTACTATAGGCTAAATAAATAAAAAATATCACTCAATAGAGCTATTCTTTTCCAATTGTCTTCCTCAACTCCAATATTGTATTTTCTCTTAGACATGCATAATATCATGGTTTGCTGTGTTACGACAGTCCTGTATCTCGTATCTAGCTACAATCAGCTAGCTGTACAGGTTGCATGGGATGAAGAACTGACCTGTGGAGTACTTGAGCATGAGCGGTATGAACGCCCTGAGCTGGGCCTGCGTCATCTTCTCGACGGGCGTCGGAATGCCGTCTATGATGAGCGGAGGCAGTTCGTAGAGCGAGGGGTCCTCCTGGATGGGGGGCGGCGCTTGTTGCGCCAGTGCCGTCTCCAGTTCTTCCATTATCATGCTACGCAGGTTTTTCACCTAACAAAAGACAATATTACAGCCGATTAAGATAAAGACAATTAATTAAATAAAGCATCGGAACAATCTCGAAATTTGCTACTCCAAATTTCTTTTCACGCCAATCATGTTGAAAATCCACTCTTTATATTTCTTCTGATGAGTGGACCTACAGCTTTAGATGAATTCCAAAACATTGGGAAGCGATTCTAATTCTCTTGAATAAAATTAATGAGAATAAGCGGAAAAGGCCTTAAACTGAAAATGACCACCCTTTTTTTACCACCCTTACAATGGGAGTAACAGGTGCAAGTCTCTTATCTAAGGCTAGGCGTACACCGGTTAGTCAAGCCAAGACAAGACGAGATTAGTCACGTTTAGTCACAGTAATTCACATAGTTGCTTATGAAGCAGCACACACCAATGCAATGACTAATCGATGTGTGTTGCTTCATAAGCAACTATGTGAAGTAGTGTGACCTGAGCCAGCCAGGTTAGGGCCCGAATTATTATTATTATTATTATTATTATTATTATTATTATTATTATTATTATTATTATTATTATTATTATTATTATTATTATTATTATTATTATTTATATGTAACACGCATTTGCGGTTAATATATGAAAAGAGGGGCATTCTCATGCAACCTCCTTCATTATTCACTATTGTTTTTGTCTAGGGTCTACCAAGTGCTTTGCAGTATTTGGCGCACTATGCGGGCTGTGTCCAACAAAACTGATTTCTGCATTAATTTTTAATATCAAACTCTCTGAGAGATCAATAGTTTGACATGCCTCTGCTGTTGCCTTTAACATCAACCCTCCCACGGTAATTACAATTGGGATAATCTTGACACTACTCAGCCCATACATCTCCTTCAGCTCAAATGCCAATTCCTGGTACTTCCTCAATTTCTCTCCCCTTGTTCTCTGAGCATTCTCATCAGCTGGCACAGCAATGTCTATTATCAGGGCTTCCTTTCTTGGCATGTCCATCACAAGGATGTCAGGCTTGTTATGTGGAACCCTTCTGTCAGTTATCATCTGAACATCCCAGTAGATCTTAATCTGGTTCTTTGTGACAAATGCAGGTGGAGAGTACAAGTAATATGGAGGTATTTGATCAATAATGTGGAATTTTCTCTGTAACTCCAAATGCACAATTCTTGCAACATTATTATGACGTTTCAAGTACTCTCTTGGAGCTAACACTGAGCATCCAGAAGTAATGTGCTGGATACTCTCTACAGCAGCATTACACAGCCTACATTTATCACTGATGCTCTGATCACCCATGACATGCCTTCTATAAGCATTGGTGGCTATAACCTGGTCCTGTATGGCACATATAAAGCCCTCTGTTTCTGGAAACAGGTTACCAACTACTAGCCACTTGTTGGAGAACTCCTGATGGGTGAGATCCAAAAACAAGTGTCCATGGTAGCGCCCATGCAGTTCCTTTTGCCGCCAATTTTCTTTGTAGGTTTGCATGGATGTTGGCTCTCTCCCTTGGGGATCCTTCATGTTGAGTGCAGTATAGTTATTATCCAGCCGGCAGACACTCTTCAGCAGATGTGAATTTGAGTTTTTGAAGTAGTCTCTCAGCCGCTTCTCTTGACTTGCACACAGATCTGAGATCTTGGAAAGACCTCGACCACCCAATTTCCTTGGCAAGTACAGTCGACTCATCGATGCTCTTGGGTGGTGCATCCTGTTCTTGGTCATTGTTGTTCTGATAAGCCGATCCATTTGTTCTAGGCGAGTGTCAGACCACTTCAAGACTCCAAAGCTGTATGTGAGGGATGGTATGACCCATGAGTTAATGGCTTTTATACAATTTCTTGAGGCCAACTTTGTTTTCATCACTCTGTTAAGCCTCCTTTTGAACTCATCCTCTAACTTGCTAAATACATCTGCCCTGGATATTTTAAGATGTTGATGAAAGCCTAGATACTTATAGGTCTGCCCTTCTCCCAGCTGTCCAATCTCATCATCCAACAGCACAATCTCATTCCTTGCCCTCTTCACATGGCCCTTCTCCACATGCAGGATCGCACACTTATCCAATCCAAACTGCATATTAATGCTCTGACTGAAAGCAGTGACCAGTTGGAGCAGGCTCTGCAGATGTTCTGATGACCTGGCATACAATTTGAGATCATCCATGTAAAAACTATGGGACACTGTTAATTCTCTTCGTATCTCAAATTTATAGCCATATGAGGATTCTCTCAACAGTAAACTGAGAGGGTTCAGAGCCAAGCAAAACCAGAGGGGGCTGAGGCTATCGCCTTGGAAAATTCCTCTGGCAATCTTTATCAAACCGGTCTGAATTTGTTCTTCCCCACCACCAATACACAGCCTTACCCTCCAACCCGTCATAACTGATCTCAAGAAGTTGACAATACCTGCATTGACCTTGTACAGCTGAAGAACATACAGCAACCAACTGTGTGGGACAGAGTCAAAGGCCTTTGCATAATCTATCCAGGCCACTGACACATTCCTCTGTTTAGCACTCACATGCCCAGCTATGAAGGAGTCAAGAACCAATAATTCTTTGCACCCTTTCGCACCCTTCTTGCACCCTAATTGTTCTGGGGCCACAATTGAGTTCTCAGTAACATGTTTTTCAATCTTACAAGTGATGACAGAGGTCATCAGTTTGTAAATGCTATTGAGACAGGTGATGGGCCTATAGTCTTTGGGGCTCAGGACTCCCTCTTTTTTTGGCACCATATAAGTCAAACCAGATGCAAAACCCTCAGGCACTTCTGATCTTGAGTTGAGGAGGTCACAGAAACACTTTGCAATCACTGGATGAGTACTTGAGAAGTTCTTGATCCAGTAGTTTTGAATCCCATCTGGCCTGGTACTTTCCAGTTATGTGCCTTCTTTGCTGCTAAGGCAACATCTTCTGTGCTTATCACACATTCAGCCATATTGGGAAGATTCTGGGTACTGTTCTCCACTTGCTCCATCCAATATGCATCCTCATCATGTGTGACTGACCTTTCCCAAATCGATTTCCAGAAACCCTCCACAGCCTCTACACTTGAGTGCTCCACATTTCCACTTGTATCTTTATTCAGACTCTTATAGAAATTTTTCTCATTATTAAGGAATGAGGCTGTTTGCTGTCGTCTAGCTTCAGCTTGTCTGTATCTGCGACAGCGGTTTGCCAATGCTGCCAGCTTCTGCTTCCACTGGTCCATATGCAATGCTAATGTCTCAACCAAGGTATCTCTTTGCACAGGTCCAATGAATTGCACAATAATCTCATCTAGTTGGGTCTTCTGCTTCTCTGAGGCTCCAGCAGGATTCTGCAAATAGCTTGTCACTATTCCAATGCGCTTCCTCAAATCATTGATCCTTCCCTCCAATCTTTTCTGCCATCTTGACTTCTTCTCTTGCCTGGAATGACTGCTTCTTTTACCTCTTGCCAACAGCTTCACTCCTAACTCCTGAAGAACAGTCAAAGCTCCACAGTACATCCAATGCGATACCTCACATATGTCAGTCAACCTGTCAGTGTGCCTTCCAAGAATTCCATCTACCAGCTTGACAACATGGAAAGTGTGCTTGTTATAAAATACCTTTCTCAGCTGTGTACGACTTTCCATTGGCATCCCTGCAAATTTGAAGACATTATTGAGCAAAATTGCCTCAATCCTACCTTCTTCACTCTCATCATCATCTCCATGTGCCTCATTGGTGCAAGGAGCCAACTCTTCAGCATCATCTACCCCTGCAACATTTGTATCCATAATATTTGCTCTTCCCTCTCTTTCATCCTGTTGTCCTTCATTCACCAAGCCCTCATCAATCCTCTCACCATTCAATTGTTGCAAGACCTCTCCTTTGATATTTGCCAACTCAGCATCTGAGAGAAACTTCCTTTGCTTTATTACTCTCACCTGGTCAGATATTCTCTGGGCTGAGAGTTGAGACTCTGGCACCAGCTCACGCCAACACTGCAGCAATCTCTCCCTGTATTGAGTATGATCAGTTTCAGCTTTTGTAGCCAGATAGTAGGCTCGGATGACAGCTAGATTCATTTCTCTGCTCCATTTCATCCTTCTTGGCCTATTCTCTGGCTGCGGCAACCTGACCTGGGCGGGGGGAGGAGGTACCTCCTCCAAACCCTGATCAGTGGACTCACTACTAATATCTCTTTCAGCTAGCTCTGGTTCAGGTTCATTAATTTGGAATCTATTTCTGAAGTTGTATCGCCGGGTCCTTGTGGTACCTTGCGCAGGAGAGGCGCCACTTGGTCCACCTTCCCCTGTGCCAGACTGTCCATGAGGTGTCCGAAGGGGGTCAGCCTGATCCCCCCTCACCTCCCGAGTTATATTCCTTACTTGTCTTGGTGCAATAAACTCTAATATACCACCAGGGGGCTGCAAACCCAACTGGTAGCTTTTCCTCCTCACATCCACTTGAAAAATAATGAAAAAAGAAATAATCCCTATGTCCCCAAACAGAATCTGAGGGACTAGGGCTTGGAAAAACAAGAGTTTGGCCAAGGAAGGCCAAATAGAAAGATAAAGGATGAGTTAAAGGAAGAATGACACAAAGCCAAGTCAATAGAAAAACTGTCATTCTAGAAGTGAGAAAGATCCAAAGCATAGTGAAGAAGAAGAAGGGTTGAGGAATAAGGGCTTTGGAAATAGAGGGCCCCTTTCAGTCGCCTCTTACGATCAAGCAGGGATACTGTGGGTGTATTCTTTCCATCTACTAAATTCTGAGTCCATCTTGTTTGACTCATCTTTCCCCCCACCCACAGGGGTTTTATTATTATAATAATTATAATAATAATTATTATTATTAATTATAATAATAATTATGATTATAGTTATTATTACCATTATTCCGGTGGCACTGGATACGTACACACAGTCTTTTTACCTCAGTATCACAATTTCGATAATATTGTAGAAATAAAAGTATTAAAGTGAGTTAAAAGTGATTTATCAAAGAAGCTTCTACATAATAAAAAGTGTGAGTGAAAAGAAAACTGGCTGAACTGTGCTTATTCTCGTGTTGAAACTGAAAACCGGCATAACCTAAAAGTAGGGAAGATCGGAACATTCAAGCAACTACAACCCTACTAATGAACTGCTAAAATCCTCAGGTGGGCTAACGTGCGTTTGTTGTGAGCAAGGGAATAATAAATATAAACTTCAATATGAGAAAGTGTTCAAGATGTGAAGAAGACTTACCATCTGATGGGGACATTGTTACTTGTAATGGATGTAGTCAACCTATGCATTTTGAGTGTTCGGGACTTAAAGAATCAACATATAGGAGTATGTCAACGCAGAAAAAATCAGATTGGAGGTGCCCATCATGTAGAACAAAGCCAAAAACAAGGAGTGATTCCGTCTCTTCATATGAAACTATGGACATGCAAAGTATTCTAAGTCAAATCAACAACAGACTGGATATGATGCCAGAGATAAACAACAAAATAGAAAATTTAACAAAATGCATCTCAGGTATCACAGAGGAAATGAATCAGTATAAGAAAAAAGTGGATGAACTGGAAAGGATCAACGATGAGAAACAGAAAAGAATCGATTCACTAGAAAAGAGAGTACTTGATTTGGAATACCATTCATTAGAAAACAACATTGAAATATTAGGCGTCAAGAAGCTGCCAAATGAGAATCTTGATGAGATATTTGATGCAATCACAAATAAACTGAACACTCCAAACGTATCATCTAGAGATGTAGAATCGATCTACAGGCTACCAGTGAAAGGCAACAGAACGGACAACACCAAAATCATAGTCAAAATGAAGAACAAGAAGGAACGAAACATCATACTGCAAAAGAGGAAAGTTGAAATCACAAACAGAGATATCTTGGATATTAACAACGGAGAAAGGATCTACGTGGCAGAAAATCAATCAAAGGAATTCAAAAGACTGTTCTGGGAAATTAAACAGGAGGCGATACAACAAGGATACAGGTACATATGGAGCAGAGATGGAAAAATATTCATAAAGAAAACGACAGATGATAATAAAATTCAAGTGCGATCAAAGGACGATATCACAAAACAACAAGTGGAAATACATTAGTGATCAATCAATAGACTACCGTAATGAATACTCACATATAGAACAAAGACAATAATATCCATAATATCCATAATGAACAATTAAGGTAGGAGGTGTGGAAGAGGTATCATTGTGAACTTGAATTATTATTTTCTTTATTTATCTCTTAATCCATTAAAAAAGGAAAATCCAATCATGTTGTGTGCACTGTTTTATCGGTGAAAAATCAAGACTGAATAATTTTAAATATTTTGGATAACAGAAAAATACAATGATACTAATTTTTAGGCTGTACAATACTCTAAGATAACTTTACATTTAAACCGCAGTAACATCAAAGCTTTATCACTTCACCACGAAATTATAACATGAAAAAAAAATTATGAATAGCTAGAATCAAATATATTTAAATAAAGATCAATTTAACCGCAAATCAGGCACACAACTTTGATGGATAAACAAAACAGTGGAGAAATAAACGGGCCGTTGTTGACAGGTAGAAGTAATGATATGAACTAACAGAAACGTAACAAATAATGCTCAGTAGAGATAAAACTCCCTTATCAGTAACGGTTCGCCAACAGATAATACAAAATGTTCAAGGATAATCCACTGACTTGGGGAAAAAAAATATCAAACCCCACCTCCTACGAGAATAGCCCTGGCGCCCACTGTGGTGGGTGGCGGTGGCGTGGCGGCGCGCTGGATGTGGGCGTGTGTGGCTGGATGGAGCGGTGCGCATCACCTCGATGTGCGCTGTTTCGTTTGGTTTCATGTGTTTGTGTTTGGCGTGCTGCCGCGCCGTCGCCGCTCCGCCTCAGTGGGCGCTAGGGCGTAGGAACTGACTTGAAGAAGTTAAAATTATAAAAACTAAGGATGAAATAGGGCTCACAACAACACACAAAAAAGCCCAACAACAATAAAAAAACAACTTAAATTTATCCTAGATTCCCAAAATAATATTAATTCAATAGATCAATATATAAAGTCATCATCATTCCAATAATTAAATATGGATCAGTTATTTGACATAGAACAAATACAAACTAAAACGTACAATAGTATTCACGATTTTGAAAATACAATAACAGAAGAAAACACATTTGAATGTATCATGATAAATATTAGAAGCTTAAAGAAACACTGGGACACACTAATAGCAACCATGGGAGAACATTGAATAAAATAAAATTGCTTATCCTGATCGAGACTAATCTAAAAGAAAATGAGATAGAATCATATGGTATCCCAAATTTTAATCACATAAGTTATTGTAGAGAAGAAAGAGCTGGTGGTGGCATACTGATTTACTATAAGAAAGAATTGAATATCAATATAATAAATTATGAATTTACTGCTAGCGAATCACTCCAATTTGAATTATCCATTAACAATAAGAATTACTTAATCGCAGTATTCTATAGACCACCATCAAATAGTATTTACCAATTTAATAATCAATTAGAAAATTGGCTACAAACTGCACTTGTAAATAATAACAAAAATCTAATAATTATGGGTGATATTAATATTGATATCCTAGATGGAAACATTAACTTACAAGCACAAAACTATCTAAATACATTATACACAGCTGGTCTGCAAATAGGGATAAAAGAGACAACCAGAGAGGAACTGTATGCTGATCACATAACATCATCATGCATAGACCATATAAACACCAGAATAAACCCAAATCAAATACAAACAATGATTATTAGAACGAAAATAGCAGACCATTATATGATAGGTTTCAAACTTAATAATATCAAAACAGATACTGGAGTAGTAGATGAAACAATAGAGATCATTTCAGATAGGATAGTAGGAAATTTAATCAGGATTACAAACTGGGATGATCATCTAACATCAAACAATTCAACAAAGATTTATGAGTCAATAGTTCAAAAATTTAAAAGCATATATGCAAAAGCTACAATAAAAATCCGCAATAAAAGAAACAAAAATAACCAACCATGGATCACAGAACGAATTAAAAACAGCATAAAAATGAAAGACACATTATGGAACAGACTAAAAAGACAACCAAATAATAATCAATTGAAACATGAATACAAATATCACAGAAATAATCTCACTAACGAAATACGTAGAGAAAAGCGTAAATACTATTACAACAAAATCAACAATAATGTTGGAGACCCTAAAAAGACATGGAATGCTGTAAATGAGATACTCAATGTAAAAAAGAAACCAATCTTGTCAATAATAAGGGAAAATTTCAAAATCAAAAACGAAGAAGATCTCAATGAATTATGTAATAGTTTTAATGAACACTTCAAAACTAAAATAGAAGAAATGAACAGAAACATATCAACCAATGAACTCTATGTACCAACAATTAGAACCGATGAATATGACATGAGAAACGAACCACACACTATAGTTAAAACAATAGAAATGGATAAGTTACAAAGTATAGTGAAAAATCTAAATACAACAGCCTCTCCAGGTATTGATAATATCAAACCAAAACATATAAAAAATCACTTTGAAAAATTAAAACGAATCCTCCTTCATCTGTATAACACAATAATAAAACAGGAAAATTCCAACCAATATGAAAATAACGCTACTCAAACCTATTTATAAAAATGGACAAAAAAAAGATGTTCAAAATTACAGACCAATAGGTGCAATCTCAATATTAATGAAAATATTAGAATTCATTATCCATGATGAACTATTAAAACACTCAATACAGAACAACTTAATAAATAGAAACCAATACGGCTTTGTCCCTGGTAAATCCACAACCCAACTACTCGAGCGAGTATCATATTCCATCAATAAGAACATAGATAGAAGGAGCTTGACCTTAGCAGTACTATTAGACCTAAGTAAAGCATTCGATACCATCCAACATGAAATACTCATAAAGAAATTGAATATAATGGGAGTATGTGGGATGGATTTGGAGATATTTAAGAGCTATTTCACAGACAGGGAAACAATTGTCCGAATAGGGAACAGTAATAGTACTCCAAAATCTCAATCATTCGGGGTCATTCAAGGTTCCCCACTATCACCATTGCTCTTCAATCTGTATATAAGCGATCTGAAAAATTGTGATTTTAAAGGAGATGTCTATAATTATGCAGATGATACCATAATTCTATTTACACATAAAGACTTATCAGTCGCGGCCGAAAATATACAGATAGACATGAATACAATCACAAAATATTTTCACAACAGTTATATTCATATTAACAGCGCAAAAACCAAAACAATAGTATTTCGTAACCCAAAATTAAATATAAATATCCTCGACCCAAATAATAGAATAATTAGTCACAACTACAAATGTTTTCAAACAAATAATCCATGTAATTGCAAAAAAATCAAGCACTCAGACACAGTTAGATATCTAGGCTTACACTTTGATTCGAATATGAAATGGTACACTCATTCCCAAATGTTAGCAAAAAAATTAAGGTATATAGCACATCGATGCTTCCAACTAAGAGATTTGCTAACTATAAAAACAAAAAGCATAGTGTACTTCATTCCAGTTCAACCTCAGATAAGATATGGAATCACCATTTACGGCCATGGCCCAAATCATACACTAAATCCAGTGATTCAACTGACTAACAGGATAGAAGCAACCTCTTTCCAGAACCTAGATACAAATATATTACAAATACTCAACTTCCAAAACTTATACAATTACATAATACTACTAAGATACTATTTTGAAAACCGATACCGACAGACAAATGAAAACAGATACAACACAAGACACCTACACTTCAGAACAGCAGAATTTTATACAGAAATGGGAAAGGCCGTACCAGAATACTTTGTACCAAACATCCTCAACAACATCCCTAACCACCTCAAGAACCTCAACACATACGCAGATGTCAAGAGAGAAATAAAAAAATATTACATCACAAACCAATAGAATATGTCTCAAAGGAAGATAAAGATATTTACAATTTATAAAAAGAGGCGTAATAGTGATTCGAAAAAAGTAGTGTAATATTAAAAAAATTCACAGTAGTCCACCAGATAATAAAGATTAGAAAGAAGTCAGGTGATACATACCCCAATAAAAGCTAAATTTAGCTTCTGGGATGCCACCACAGGAAATATATTATTAGTATTTCAATTATCAACAAAATAAATATTGTACTGTATATTGTTGTATCGATAGATTTGTATTTTTATAATTGTGTATGTACCTGTGTATTTTTTTGTTGTCAATAAAATAAATGAAAAATGAAAAAAATGAAAAAATTATTATTATTATTATTATTATTATTAGTGTGACTAAACATGACTAATCTCGACTTGTCTTGTCTTGACTAACCGGTGTACGCGCCTAGCCTAATACTTCTTCTGATGAGTGGACCTACACCTTCAGGTGAATTCCAAACCATCGGGAAGCGATTCTAATTCTCTTAAATAAAATTAATGAGAATAAGCGGAAAAGGCCTTAAACTGAAAATGACCACCCTTTTTTTACCACCCTTACAATGGGAGTAACAGGTGCAAGTCTCTTATCTAAGGCCAGGCGTACACCGGTTAGTCAAGACAAGACAAGACGAGATTAGTCACGTTTAGTCACAGTACTTCACATAGTTGCTTATGAAGCAACACACACCGATTAGTCATTGCATTGGCTTCATAAGAAACTATGTGAATTACTGTGACTAAACGTGACTAATCTCGTCTTGTCTTGACTAACCGGTGTACGCCTAGCCTAATATTTCTTCTGATGAGTGGACCTACAGCTTTAGGTGAATTCCAAACCATCGGGAAGCGATTCTAATTCTCTTAAATAAATGAGATTAAGCGGAAAAGGCCTTAAACTGAAAATGACCACTCTTTTTTTTACCACCCTTATGGCGCGGTTTCACGATACCAGTAGACGTGTAGGTTACTGGCTACACGTAAAATTAAAAGGAATTAATATATTATAGGGGATTAAAATCTCCCTCGCCTAGTCAAAAGACATAAATACTTGATCCAAGTATTTTTACGAATTTCAATATTATAATATTCTATAATAGCATCCTGATATTATATTTTTAATTGTCATGTTTTTTGGACTTTCATGTAATTTAGTTTTTGTAGAAATGGAGATTATTATTATTATAATTACAATTAATATCATTTCATCTTCAAAATACCAACTAAAAAGTTTGGTACAGTATGAAAATAGCTTTTTTTGTACTTACCTGAATTACCTGAATTACCTTCCTCTTCACCAATAACAGCAAAGCCGGATGGGTTGCGTCGTTTTTTTTAATACACCAATACACTTAATACATCAATAAACAATAGACATGATTCATTTCATTAATTATACTATTTTTTGCTTCAACTGACCACATCTTCTAGCGGTTTAGCACCAAAACATTTGAAACTAGTGGTCGGCTTCCCTGGAGTTGCTACCAGCACAACGGCCTGCTGCCCAACTCTCGTTGCGAATTCGTCAATTGTTGCCTGCAAAATTAACAAACAATAAATTAAAAATTCGATAAAATAATCAATTAGGTTATAGTACAACGGATACTTCGATCATTTAAACGTTCTATTAATTACAGGATTAAAGAAAGATTTGATAGAAATATATATAGAAAGATTTCTCAAACAAGTACCAATATTCCGAGTGTAGAATTAGAGATCTGGAGTTGTAACTGTACCATTTCCCTAATGCCGCGTTTAAAAGTTTCACTTGTTAATGTTATTAACCTACTCGGGTCTCCCCACTATTAAAAGCCATACGCTAAATACACGGTAGTCAACTAGTTTGTGTTGATTTTTGAAATTTCAGGTATGGATGGTGTTATAAATGTTATAAATAATGGTATAAATGGTGTTATAAATGGTATTATGGTAATCTTAGAATTTATTTACAAGAATTCCATGAAGAATTAAAAGAATGAATACGGTACGGTACTAATAATAATAACAATAATACCAAAACACCATAATGTCATTCATTTCATAATACAGTACTATTTAGAAGAAAACGCGAGCACCTGCACCTGAAATTTCAGTAATTAACACTGAAAGTAGTCGACTGGCAAGTTTAAACGCGGCCAATATTTTTCTATACGTTTTTCAATAAGTTTTAGGAAACAGGCCCCAGTCCCAGGAACCATTATCTTTTTCAAACGACAAAAACACTACCGTACCATAACAATTTTTCTCTATTTTCTTGTATCAAAATATCCATCTGCATTTTGTATTCTTTATAAGTAATTAATTGAAATACTTTTATTATAAAAAACGCAATGGATGTAGAAGCATTGTGTATACAATACATGTATGTAATGTATTAACGAAGAGAAAAAAATAAAAAAAATCTTGATAGTTACCCTAAGTTTACGTAGAAGTCTATTCTGTTGGCGTTTTCTTATCGAAGGGTTCGTTTCGAACGAGTGTGGCCGCTTCCGTTTTTTGGCCGAAACAATAGCAGCAGCTGCAGCCATGCCAACAGGCCCTGTTAGGAATAGAACAAACAGAACAGAGCAGATTAGTTTTTGAAACGAAACTACAACTACAAAACCATGCACTAGAAGCACAACTCAAAGCGCACATCAACACTGAAAGCGTATGGGTGCAAAAAACATTATGCTTTCAACAAACGAGATAACAAAAGGATCAAGAAACAAAATTCAAAAAATCAACACTGAAATAGGCAGGGTGCATAAACAATGCTTCCAATCAACACAGGATTGAAAAATGGGTTATCGGCAAAAAACAATAAGTCACACACAAAATAGCAAAAATCAACATTGATAATATTCAGGGTGCATATACTAGGCTTTCAATAAACAAGATTACAAAATGGCACACTGGCGAAAAACAATATACACAAAATACCAAAAAACAACATTGATTTGATATGATTAAAGTTGATTTGGTAAATTCAACTTGGTGCGTATACAATAAACAAGATTGCAAAAAGGGGTTATAGGCTGAAAACCTCAACGAATCAAAAAATAATAATAGAAAAATCTGTATTGAAATAGATTGGGTGCGAATATCAAACTCTCTAATCAAGATTACGTGGGTTAACGACAAGATTGCGAGGGTTAACAACAGATTACAATCTAGCCCAACAGTCAAGCTAAACTTTTGAAAGGTAAACTTATGTTTACCAGTCAAGCTAAACTTATGTGTTGAAAATAACATTATGTTCAACACATAAATATCAGAGAATTATAGATATTTTTTTAGAATTTCCTGAATTGGAGAATTTAACTTGAAAAATATAATACAAAAAAGGCTGAATTAACAAGCTGGGAAGTTTGGGGTGAGCTGCAAATGCAGTAGAAGGTGAATTGCGGGATATGAGCTGAGCTAAATGGTGACTACAACTTTTTTCATCAACTTCTTCAAGTTATAAAGTAGAAGCTTGGAGTATAGTTTTTAGTACATCTGGACCAAATCTTTTGTACCTATTTGTGTTTTTTGGAGGGCATGAATGCTCTTAATAGATAGATTGAAGAGAGTTTGATATTCGCATCCAAAGTCTAAATTGTTGGAAGCAATCATTGAATGTAATCAGTTCGATTCAATAGGGAGGAATCTATTGGGCATCACAATGCGAAACATCATACACAAGAATAAGAGGCTCACTTTTCAATACAATATCAAGTAATTTCAATTTAAATCTTAAGAGAAAAACATCGAAAGCACAATCTATATGATCATTTCAATTGAAATCAATAGTATCGTGTAATTGTGCTAAATTGTAGGCTACAAAAATCTCAAGAGCAAAACATCAAAAGCACAAGCTAAAATATGTGTTGTAAGCTAAAAGGTGTACATGCTCAATAATTAAAGCACTCAAGACACAACATCAACAAATCAATACAAGTGAAATTCCTATGCAAGTTTCATCATTGAATTTGAATTTAATGTAGCTAATAAATAAGTTTTCAGCTCAGGTTGAGTTGTTTGTATTGGAGATGTACAGAGAGTAAAGTTCAAATTATAAATTCAGTACTACAAATTAAATAGTTCAGAGCATTTCCTAGAAAGATTAAATAAAGTTTTCAAATCGAAAAAGCCTACTGGAAGAGTCAGATTCAAGTTGAGAAGGTTGAAGAATTTGGAACGAAAAGTTAGTATCCGTTATCTAATAGTGAAGCTTTACAACGTTTCAATGTTTTCATAGCATAATTTTCAAGTTTTTACTTTCTACTCATTTCAACTATTGTAGATATGTAACTACGTTATAAATAAAGATATCAAAGCCATGATTAGGCTTGAAAATAACCAAAACATTCCACATCCAAGCAATCAAACTTATTTAAGGGCAACACCAAACTAATTCAATGAAACTCAAACAAATCACAAGCGTTAATAGAACTACCTACAACAGTTACAAAAGCTTATTTTGAAAATAATATTTAGTGAGAAAATCAAGATAATTCAAAAAAATCAGTGGGGTGAGAAAATAAAAAGATAATGTGCCCGGTAAAATATGTTTGGGGATCAAAATAACAGAAAATAAACGAAAATGTGGCACTTTTACACACCATCACGATATCATAAAGCGACGATTCTGTCACAGGCTAGTAAAAAAATGAGATGAGCAGATATCGTCTATGAACAATATGATATTGTGAGGGAATGTGAAAGCTATCGGCTAGATCTGTAACATGTAAGATGGTTGAGGGCGGGTTTGGTAGCTTAGCTCTCAGTAGCATCACGAATACACAAGTAGCATTATCAAGGTTCAATCAGTAGGCCTATCACAAACCGAGTGCAGTTTTACTTGAATAATTACTAAATATATTATTAGATCTATCAAAAAGTATTAATTGCAATTGCAAAGTAATTATAACTGAAAAATTTCTTAAAGTGGGGAAAACAGATTGAACATCAATTTTTTTCGTTTGGGGGTCTGCTGTGAAAAGCGAATGGATTTCTTCTAGTTCTCTAATGATAATTCAGATTACTACAGTTCCTATCGGTCAGTAATTTCGAGTAACCTATTCACCAGTTTAAAATTATTTGTAAGAGAATGCCTCCAAATATAAAAATCTTCAAATGATGGGTGATTCAATTTAATTTTTGTTATACACGTACATTTCGATATTGCTACAAATCATTATTTGATAATTCAACTCTAAACATTATTGAATAACCTGCAATTCCCCCCCCCCCCCATCCTTTTTTGTTGATTAAAACAATATATGATTTATTATTTGATTTTTCGATAGTCTAGGGTAATTTTAATATTGTTTGATTTACTATACATTAATATTTGATGGCAGCTAAATTAGATTTTTTTGTTTTAGTTATATTTTCTTTATACCTGCTTGATGTATTTCGCTAGTTTTTGTAAGAATAAGCGGTACTTTCTTGTTGTAGGACACGTCTACTCATCTAGAGATATCAATAGTCGATATCGAGCTTCAAAAGTATCGATACTCATCGATATGAGAAAAATATAGGTTATTAACATAACCTATAGGTTAACATAACCTTATTGGTTATTATAGGTTATCGATATCGACTATCGATATCTCTCGATGAGTAGACGTGTCCCATATAAGGAAAGTACCGAATAAGCTTTGTTAATGATAAGACGAGCCATTCCTCCACACAGGCTTAGCCTAATGAGGAATGCGCTTGATTTTTCTTTGTCTATATATTTTTTGTATGAACTGTAATATGAAGTGAATAAAGTATTTGATTTGATATAGATGTGTTTGAACTGACATATTTACAACAGCTTTACAAAGGTACGACCTTCCAGAAATATATATGAGAATATTAGAATAGATCTGAATGTATGCAGGAGACAGTTCTTTTACATTTCAAACAAACTTATCAACTTCATTCCAAACAGCTTTATTGAAAATACAAATAGGAAACTTGATAAAAAATTAAAAAATGAAATTATTGAATGGATAATGTCCAGTGGAATTGTGGAAAAACTTTTTGAATGATTCATGTCCTATTTCTATAGTGTGTTTGCCATCTCTTCTCTTCTCTTTCGTCTTCTCTCTCTCTCTTCCTTTTTCACCATCTAATACTATCATACTCACTCTATTTCTTCTCCTTGGTATTTTTTTATATTCTCTTTATTACTTTTTCTTGACAGTTCATTAAGAACTGTCACTCACTCACTCTATTTCTTCTCCTTGGTATTTTTTTATATTCTCTTTATTACTTTTTCTTGACAGTTCATTAAGATTTTATTTATCTATTATATTAGCAACTCTTACCTGCGCACAGGATTTTTCCTTGCAGGTAAATAGATTTGTAATATTTTGAACATTTATTTTGCGATTATTTTGTGAAAATCTGAATAAAAGTTATTTGATTGATTGATATTCTTCAACCAACACCCGCCCCCACCCAGCCACCACCGTATCAAAAACAAGGCGTATCAAAAAAAGAGGAAAAGTAGTTGCAAAGTGTGAGATTCACCATGTAAGTGCTGTTTTTGCCAACCTGCAGCCGCTAGCTGGGCGGTGACCTCATCACCCATGGCGGCGGCCATCAGATCGGCGGTGTTGCCATAGTCGGACGAGTGCGAGTCCTCCGACAGGCAGCCGTCGTCGTCGTCCGAGTTCACCGACAGAGTCAGCGGGTCCGGCGCCGAAGTGTCCATCATTGCAACTCTGCACTCTCGGCTCCTACCTGCAATCGCATACAACTTTAATCAACTTCAACTTTCCAAGTGTTCTTAAAAAAGGTGTTGTTTGTACCAGAAAAAAGGTGATAGAACTAATCCAGTAGATTATAGGCCAATAGCTCTTGTATCTGTGTTTTTGTAATTTATTCACGTAAATAAATTGAAATGAAAGACCTTAATTAGTTGTCTAATGTAAGGCTTTATTTACGTGAATGAATACATAGTTTGTTATTTCTACTAGTCAGTCAATATTTTACATATCAGGTGTAAGCTGTTCTTTTCATATATCAATAGACAAGTATATTAAAACCAAACTTGTTCTTTTACTTTTGTACAAGAGAAAAGATGATAGAACTAATCCAGTTGATTATAAGCCAATAGCTCTATTATATGTGTTCTCTTAGTTGATAGAAAAGTATATGAAAGTCAAACTTATTCTTGAAAAGGCCGTTCTTTCTAAGGTGATAGAACTAATCCAGTTGATTATAGGCCAATAGCGCTTGTATCTATGTTTTTGTAAGTTGATAGACAAGTATATTAAAACCAATTTTGTTCTTAAAAAAGACGTTGCTTGTAAAATAACAAAAGTGATAGAACTAATCCAGTTGATTACAGGCTAATAGCTCTATTATCTGTGTTCTCTAGTTGATAGAAAAGTATATGAAAGCTAAACTTATTCTTGAAAAAACCGTTGTTTCTAAGGTGATAGAACTAATCCAGTTGATTATAGGCCAATAGATCTATTATCTGTGTTCTCTAAGTTGATAGAAAAGTATATGAAAGCTAAACTTATTCTTTAAAAAACCGTTGTTTCTAAGGTGATAGAACTAATCCAGTTGATTATAGGCCAATAGCCCTATTATCTGTGTTCTCTAAGTTAATAGAAAAGTATATAAAAGCCAAAATTGTTCTTAAGAAGCTGTTGTTTTAATTTTGTACAAGAAAAAAGGTGATAGAACTAATCCAGTTGATTATAAGCCAATAGCTCTATTATCTGTGTTCTCTAAGTTCCTAAGTTGATAGAAAAGTGTATGAAAGCCAAACTTATTCTTAAAAAAACCGTTGTTTGTAAAATAATAACGGTGATAGAACTAATCCAGTTTATTACATGCCAATAGGTCTATTATCTGGGTTGTCTTGATAGAAAAGTAGATGAAAGTTGAAGTTATTCTTAAAAAATCCGTTGTTTCTAAGGTGATAGAACTAATCCAGTTGATTATAGGCCAATAGCCTTATTATCTGTGTTCTCTAAGTTAATAGAAAAGTGAAAAACCTTGTTCTTGAAAAAAGCCGTTGTTTGTAAAATAATAATGGTAATAGAACTAGTCCAGTTGATTATAGGCCGATAGATCTATTATCTGTGTTCTCTAAGTTGATAGAAAGTATAATATGAAAGCTGAACTTATTCTTTAAAAAACCGTTGTTTCTAAGGTGATAGAACTAATCCAGTTGATTATAGGCCAATAGCCCTATTATCCATGTTCTCTAGATTGATAGAAAAGTATATGAAAGCCAAACTTATTGTTAAAAAAGCGGTTGTTTCAAAATAATGAAGGTGATAGAACTAATCCAGTAGATTATAGGCCAATAGCTCTTGTATATGTGTTTTTGTAAGTTGATAGACAAGTGTATTAAATCCAAACTTGTTCTTAAAAAAACTGGTTTTTTACTTTTGTACAAGAGAAAAGATTATAGAACTAATCCTGTGTATTATAAGCCAATAGCCCTATTATCTGTGTTTTCAAGTTGATAGAAAAGTATATGAAAGCTAAACTTATTCTTAAAAAAGCCGTTGTTTCTAAGGTGATAGAACTAATCCAGTAGATTATAGGCCAATAGCTCTTGTATATGTTTTTTTTTGTAAATTGATAGACAAGTATATTAAAACCAAACTTGTTATTAAAAAGCTGTTCTTTTACTTTTGTACAAGGAAAAAGGTGATAGAACTAATCCTGTTGATTATAGGCCAATAGCTCTATTATCTGTGTTCTCTAAGTTGATAGAAAAGTATATGAAAAACAAACTTATTCTTGAAAAATAATAAAGGTGATAGAACTAGTCTGTAGTCCGATTCACGTCGAGAAGTCAGCATTGTTTATATATGAGGAGCATTGATGCCAAGTTTCATTGAGAGAGAAAGAGAAAACTGCACCAAACGTGTTTGTTGGGACTGTGTGCGACAACAATGCACAGTGCGGCAACTATGCACAGTGCGGCAACTATGCACAGTGCAAATAGGATAGAGACATCAGCAACTGCCTTGTGCTGAACAAGGATAGCAAACTCCCATCTAAGCAATGCTGACTTCTTGACGTGAATCGCACTATAGTTGATTATAGGCCTTAGATCAATTATCTTTGTTTCCCAAGTTGATAGAAAAGTATATGTAAGCCAAACTTATTCTTAAAAAAACCGTTTTTTGTAAAATAATAAAAGTGATAGAACTAATCCAGTTTATTACAGGCCAATAGATCTATTATCTGTGTTTCTAAGTTGATAGAAAAGTGTATGAAAGCCAAACTTGTTCTTAAAAAAAACCGTTGTTTGTAGAATAATAGAAGTGATAAAACTGATCCAGTTTATTATAGGCCAATAGATCTATTATCTGTGTTCTCTTGGTTGATAGAAAAATGTATGTCTAGGTTGTTTTACTTTTGTATAAGGAAAAGGGTGAACTAATCCAGTTGATTGTCGGCCAATAGCTCTATTATCTGTGTTCTCTAAGTTCCTAAGTTGATAGAAAAGTGTATGAAAGCTAAACGTATTCTTAAAAAAGCAGTTGTTTGTAAAATAATAACGGTGATAGAACTAATCCAGTTTATTACAGGCCAATAGATCTATTATCTGTGTTCTCTAAGTTGATAGAAAAGTATATGAAAGCTAAACTTATTCTTAAAAAAGCCGTTGTTTCTAAGGTGATAGAACTAATCCAGTTGATTATAATAGCTCTATAGGCAATAGCTCTATTATTTGTGTTCTCTAAATTAATAGAAAAGTATATGAAAGCCAACCTTTTTCTTAAGAAAGCAGTTGTTTGTAATAATAATAAAATTGATAGAACTAATCCAGTTTATTACAGGCCAATAGCTCTATTATCTGTGTTCTCTAAGTTGATAGAAAAGTATATGAAAGCCAAACTTGTTCTTAAAAAAGCCGTTCTTTCTAAGGTGATAGAACTAATCTAGTTGATTATAGGCCTTAGATCAATTAACTGTGTTCTCTTAATTGATAGAAAAGTACATGAAAGCCAAACTTATTCTTAAAAAAGCCGTTGTTTGTAGGTGATAGAACTAATCCAGTTGATTGTAAGCCAATAGCTCTATTATCTGTGTTCTCTAGGTTGATAGAAGAGTATATTCTGAAAGCCAAACTTGTTCTAAAAAAAAGCGGTTGTTTTACTTTTGTACAAGAAAAAAGGTGATAGAACTAATCCAGTTGATTATAAGCCAATGGCTCTATTATCTGTGTTCTCTAAGTTGATAGAAAAGTGTATGAAAGCAAAACTTGTTCTTAAAAAAGCCGTTGTTTGTAAAATAATAGAAGTGATAGAACTAATCCAGTAGATTATAGGCCAATAGCTCTTGTATCTGTGTTTTTGTAAGTTGATAGACAAGTATATTAAAACCAAACTTGTTCTTAAAAAAGCTGTTCTTTTACTTTTGTACAAGAGAAAAGATGATAGAACTAATCCTGTGTATTATAAGCCAATAGCCCTATTATCTGTGTTCTCTAAGTTGATAGAAAAGTATATAAAAGCTAAACTTATTCTAAAAGAGCCGTTGTTTCTAAGGTGATAGAACTAATCCAGTTGATTATAGGCCTTATATCAATTATCTGTGTTCTCTAAGTTGATAGAAAAGTAAAAAAACTTGTTCTTAAAAAAGCCGTTGTTTGTAAAATAATAAAAGTGATAGAACTAATCCAGTTGATTACAGGCTAATAGCCCTATTATCTCACTTCTCTAAGTTAATAGAAAAGTATATGAAAGCTAAACTTATTCTTAAAAAAGCCGTTGTTTCTAAGGTGATAGAACTAATCCAGTTGATTATAGGCCAATAGCCCTATTATCTGTGTTTCTAAGTTGATATAAAAGTATATTAAAACCAAACTTGTTCTTAAAAAGCTGTTTTTTTTTTTTTACTTTTGTACAAGAGAAAAGATTATAGAACTAATCCAGTTGAATAAAAGCTAATAGCTCTATTATCTGTGTTCTCTAAGTTGATAGAAAAGTATATGAAAGCCAAACTTATTCTTAAAAAAGCCGTTCTTTCCAAGGCGATAGAACTAATCTAGTTGATTATAGGTCGATAACTCTATTGTCTGTGTTCTCTAAGTTGATGGGAAAGTATATGAAAGCTAAACTTATTCTTAAAAAAACCGTTGTTACTAAGGTGATAGAACTAATCTAGTTGATTATAGGCCAATAGCCCTATTATCTGTGTTAGGCCTATCTAAGTTGATAGAAAAGTGTATGAAAGTCAAACTTATTCTTAAAAAACCGTTGTTTGTGAAATAATAAAAGTGATAGAAGTAATCCAGTTTATCACAGGCCAATACAGTAGATCTATTATCTGTGTTCTCTAGGTTGATAGAAAAGTATATGAAAGCCAAACTTGTTTTAAAAAAGCAGTTGTTTTACTTTTGTACAAGAAAAAAGGTGATAGAACTAATCCAGTTGCTTATAGGTCGATAGCTCTATTACCTGTATTCTCCAAATTGATAGAAAAGTGTATGATAGCCAGACTTGTTTATTAAAAAAAAAAAAAAAACATATTTTTTCAGTAACAAGCAATTTGGCTTCTTTTAATTTCAGCCATTTTGAATGTCTTCTTACAAAAACTGCAAGCTTTTACAACCACCGCAATCTCTCCTAGGCTTCATTGTACACAGGGAGTCCCAAAAATAGTGTCTCCAGTTCTACCACAGTATTCTACAATCTCAAACAAACTGAAAAAGTTGTTAGCAAAATGACATTTCTTTTTGGCAATCCGTCATTTCATTCATCATATATCGTTAATAAATCAACATTTTTCCAAGAAATTTGACACACTAATAAGTATCTGGTCTAGAAAACATAATCTGATGAATCAAAAAGGTGAAAATCGAAAACTAGACTGCATGAACGTACTTTTGAGCAATTACGCCGAGGAAGCTGATAGGGTAGACATGCACTTTGTCAACAGCTTGTAGTGACTATGAAAAGATAGCGTTTGACTGACAGCAAGGTGGAAAGAGCTCAACTTGCTGTTCACAACATGATTGCAGAGGAGAGTTTTGGTCCTGAAATACAAAAAAAAATTAATTAGGTACATCATATTGATTTAATACAATACTTCAGTCGATTCAACTTAGACGATAGTCTTGGTAATCAAATACGATAAATTATTAGGTATATCAAATTGATTTGATACTGAATTCAACTGTTGAAAGTCTTAAATCAAGTAAATACAAGTCTGCGGTCTTGTATTTGATCTCCAGAATTGACTGAGTTTGTTTTAACTTCCCAAAAAAATAATTCCTGGCTACGCCACTACGTGTAGATCTATGTCATGATTATAAGAACTAGTATAATTCTATTAGGCCTATTAGAGAATGGTTGATTATTTAGATTGGATGATAGAACAATACTGTAATATTAAAATAAAAGCTAAGTACGGTATTCCATTACCAGCCGGTTCCTTCACTATAGGAGTAAGGGAGGGCAATTATTTTATAAGTATGGTTTAGTGGGTTTAAAAATATCTAAATAAAATGAGAGAAAATGTAGAATAAAATTACATTATTATTTTATGGCCCATGATTCATGACCAAAAAGACAGCGATTAGTAACAAATTAATACTTAAGTGTATTAAATGCCTCTTGAGTCGCAACTCATTTCCTCAAATAGGTACTTCTTTCAACGAATTTACTAACAGGTTATAATTCAAGAGGGCTTTCACTATCAATACCTAATTGGAATGATCAACAGTAATAATGCAATCAATAATAATGACTGAATAATAATTCAAACTCAGTCCGAGGTAGAAGTCCTTCAGCACTGAATACTTATAGCATAGCTTACAACTTATTCTGAATAATATGATAATGAATGGGTAATAATCAGTCAATTCTTTCAAATTACATTTTCATTTTCAATATTTTACTCAATCTGTATTGAAAAATATTACAAAACAATACTGAATGAATCTCAAGTGAATAACCCAAGAAGATGGGTATCGGAAGAAATCAATAATTTGAAGACGTCCATTACTAGGAAGCAAAGCTACAAGCTTGGAAGACAAGGTAGAAATAATTATCATGAAAATAGACTAATCTAGTCAAATGCCGTGGTTGTGGATGTCCTTCAATAGATTAGTGTTATCAGTAACACTATCATTGGAGCTACTATGAACGAGAACTGAATAAACGTTCCTTTAGGCGAGCAAGTAAAATGTCGCCATCCAACCATCTTTCTATTACTTGATTGAAGCCAACAACTACGGACATTGGGATATGAAATGATAAGATCATAAAATAGTCGGCATTGATAAGAAATCAGCTCGATGTTCAGACTATTCAGTATGAACACGTAATTGAGCTGAGAAGGAAACGCAAACGCGCGACTCTTGGTGATCTGAGCAGGCCCAGTTAAAATAAGAGACTACGGCTGCGTACGCACCTGCGTGAAGAGAGGGCCATTTCAACGCGAATTCATGTCTCCGGTGGCTGTTGAACAATAACAAGATACACTGAGATGTCTAGGAACTATTAACACTTCAAGGGAAACTTCAACTTCAACACCAGGTACTTTCAACTCTTCTTGTATTAAACCGTGATGACATCCATGATTATCGATCCATTCCTTCCTTGCCGAATGTATTGGGTCTATAGCTACAGAAGACGCCATGTTGCCCGAGTCTGCGCATTAGCTCAGTTAGCAGACGATACAAACATGGCTCTCTTGGCGTTCTCACTTGATTTTCACAAATATTAATCAATATCATTGCGATTTATAGTATTCCTTACCATCAAATAATAATTAAAAAACTTACCCAATCCTCTAAACGACGCTACACTTCCATGAGTCATCTATTCTGTCTATTCTTGGTCTAGATCGGGATTGTTTCAGAAAATAACGTAGCCTCTGATTGGTTGAATGGGCGGATAAGTGCTATCTAGTGGCTGCTTTTCGAACTTTTATCAAAAATTTCAAACCACGCCTGCCGTATCATATGAAATAGACATAACCTGCTTCTGCTATCATTTTCAAAAGACTACGGTATTTTGTGTTTACATTAATTGAAATAATTTATTAGAATGTTTACTTCCTTCAAAAATATCAAACTATAAACTTTGAGCTCTTCAAATTTATTAAAGGATCAAAGGAATTGAACTTTACTTGTTTCTAAACGATAAACGTAAGTGTCTATTATAAACACAATATTTTTTTAATGTTTTGTTTGCTCTTCTAAATTCGTATTTGGCTTTGATCATTTTTACTGCTTACTACAAATGGAAAAATGTCTTTCCAAATGTTTGCTTGTTCAAGTTCTCTTGTCATTATCCAGTGATATTGCATAATTTGATGTCACTGAACTAACCTCACAATAACCACAGATTTAAATATTATTCAGAAATTCATTAGTCAATATTTGTAAAATATCTCTTTGAAGTCCATTTCTGATTGACAAACTTACAAGTTTGTTAACTGAGCAAATAAATTTGTTGAAGATTTATTCAGAAAATATCAGCTTATTGTGGGTTATGTAATGAGCAAGAGCAAGCTACTATTGAGTTGTCTTATCAAAACTCTTGCATTGAAGAGAACGAAGGTAAGACTAATCAATATCTTTGAGATCAGAGGCACGTTAAAATGTCAGGTCAGGAAGGGAGGTTGAGGTCAGGGTGTATTAGCGGTTTCCAAGGACTGCTTCCCAGCATTGGCAATGAAAATGTTTAATAGGTTGCCCTCTTCTCTTCAGACTGCTCAGTTCAATAATTTCAAGAATGTGGTGACACGGTGGCTTTCTTACTTACTTCCGGTGTTGTCCTCTCAATCCAGGGATCGGGGAATCGGCAGTGTTACTTGATACAGTGTCTTCCACTACAATACTCTGAGGTGCTGGTAGGTGTGCTCCTCTATAAACTCTGTCACTGAATAGTACGGTCTTGCAATGAGGTACTTTTTCAGTTCTCTGTGAAATGTTGAGCGCGAATTCTTCAGAGGTTTCAGGCTCTGGTAGGTGATTGAAGAAATATTAGCCCGCATAAATTGGTGTGTGCTTGAATTTTCTGAGCCTGGTCTATGTTGCATCTGCTTCTTGTGTAGTGTTCGTGCTGACTATCTCTTAGATCCGGGCTAGCATCCATTGCAAGGACTATGGTTTCAAGTATGTAGATTAAGAAAACTGTTAGCAATTTGTTTTCAATGAATAGTGGTCGGCAGTGTTCCTGTGCATCTCTCCTTAAGGTGGGTTTTCGTTACTGCGACTGAGTGCCGCAGTGGAGCCCGACCCAGCGTTGCAAGATGCAATTGATGAAAAATCTCAACTATTTATAATGGAGATTTTTTATCAATTGCATCTGGCAACTGGGTCGAAACTCACTAGTACTCGATCGCTAAAAACCCTCTAAGATGGTTCCCAAGGCCTTTTTCTGACTACGTAGTATTCTGTCCATATACACCTGTGCTGAGGCACCCCATGCAACAATGCCATATCGCAGCTGTGAGGCAAATAGTGGATGATATGCAACAAATGCAGTGCTAACATCAGTGGTACTTCTTAGTCTACGAATGACGTATATGGCTGAAGTTAGTTTCTTGCACAAGAAGTCAATATGTTCTGATTGAAAGGAGTTACTACAGTGTGAACGAGTTTCTAAGTGACAACTTGAGTAACCTGTCCTCGACACCGCCGCCTCTTGACAATCAAGTGACATAAATTTTAATTTTTGACATTAGTCAAAGCAAAGACAATTGAAATACTTATAATAGTTTCCTATCGTCTTTGGTCAAAGTATGACTATTAGTATTATGTGTTTACGACGCGATCTATCCAGGATGCCTGGGCATTGGTCAAGAAATTGGAAACCTGGAAAGATCGAAAGGATAGGGCACTCAGCTCCATGTCTAGTATAGCCTACAGGGGACTCTTGAAGACATTTGTAACTCCACTTTTCCCATGCCTCAATAATTATGAAACAATGTCTCTTCACATTCTTCATCATTGACATAATTGAATAACTGATGCATTAATATTAGATGATATTATAAATCATCTTTTGTTGCCGCCATTGTATTATTTCAATACCTATTGTAATTTATTTATTTTATCATATGGCTTTTATTGGTGGGGAGACCAATTATTTATATTGGTACTATTGGTATAATTATAATTCGATAGGGATTGGTATACACCCCTACCAAGACACTCACCGGAATTATTGGCCGTATTTAATTAAATACTAGTAACTGAGGTTTCTGTATAGCAATGCTATAATAAATCTGAATTTTCAACTGATTAATGCGCTCACGAATCACTAATTCAAATAATTCTCTGTTAAAGGTAAAAAAGTATGTGAAATGTATTACTCTTAGAGAAATAGGTTTGTTATAATATGGTATAGTTCTTTGTATTCAGACTTCTTCGATTACAAATTTAAATAGATATTTATTATAATGTTCATTTTGCCTATAAATTTGGATTTTATCGATTTTAAATGTATCTTGAAAAAATCTTCTTTACTTCCAGTAACTTACCGTGTTTCTTGGTCGAATTATGTAGTTTATATTTATTACATTTATAATTATTTACTCAAATAAGTTCCATATTATTAATAGGATATTTCTATAATTTTAACGGGCATTAAGCTTCATGTTCTCGTCTTCTTAAAACTGGAAAATAACACAAAGCCATTAGGGCTGTGGAGATTTCAATAATTTTATCTAAATAAATACCCACCTTAAGCAGTAGATAGATCATCACTCATCATCATCATCATCCTTCCTTACCCTTGCACAAGCCAAGTGCTTATATGGGCATCACGGCATCAAAGAAAATAAATATAAAAATGCATTTTCATACCAAACATGCTGACCGGGTATTTCATGTAATGAAATTATTGTTTAGTCAACTACGAACAATTACGATTTTAATCTCAATAGGCATCCACTATTTTATTAACTTACATTTAATAACAATAAAATACATTTCAATAATATTTCTTCTAATACAGAACATCATCAATCACAGATATTTTCCAACTTCCGAAGTATCCTCAAAAGACTCAGATACGTCGCCGCTGACTTGAGTGGACACTCCTCTCTTCATTCCCATTGCTACCTCTGCAATAAAACATTGAAAAATTTATTATTAATGGTTTACATTCGCTAGCGAAAATTGACTAGCACACTACTTTTTGTAGCGGCCACTACCTATGTCACACTTGCTACTGGATAGTAGCTAAGGCTTTATAAAGACGTCTTTAAAGAGCCGTAGTAGTAGTTATTTCGTTAGTAGGCCTACCTACTAAAGTAGCTTGGTGTGATATAGTCTTAAGTAGGACTATGTTTGGCCACAGACAACATAGTTAGTCTAGTATAGTTAGTCTATGGTTTGGCTTTTACATTGATAATTATATAACAATTTTTTCATCAAATTTGACGATGCTCACAATTCTTTAGGTCGATTTAAACTATCAATGTTTCATGAAAGATATTTGGAGAAGATTACGTATAAGTACAGAATTACTAGTTTTTTGGCCATAATTAACAAATGGCCACACTGTTATTGTGCAGTTCCTATGCTTCAATGAATCTGTCTCCAAATCGGTTCCGTCTCATCGAATCCCTGTGAAACCTGGGAGCTGCTTCAGAAAAATTATAATTCTTTACTCATAGATAATCTTCTCGAAATAACTTTCATAAAACATTGATAGTTTAATATTAACCTAAGGAATTGTGAGCATTGTCAAATTTGATAAAAAAATTTAATATATCAATGGAAAAGTCGATTATAGTCATAGATTATAATAAGTATTTTAGTCTATCAAGTATCAGGTGTTCTACATAATGATAGATTGATCTAATATCAATAGGACATCTCTATCTATTTTATCCTCCTTGGTCAGTCACTACAATAAAATTTTCATTTTTTCCAAAATAAATCTGAGATGGTCGCACTCTCTTATAACTCATGTGATTATTTCAAGTCAGATGACTGATTGACCACATGTTGTGAGCTGTTACATAAAGTTTTCAAAATAATCAATTCAGTACATTGATAGTGTACAAAAATTTGCTGTACCGATAACAAACAGTCAGTGCAACGAGTATTTCAATTTATGAATTGAATTTTCTTATCATTTTCTAAAATGCACAAATCAACGAAATTACTCAGATATTTGAGAAACAATGGTGAGAAATTTTCAAAATTTGTTGTTTGTAGTAGAAATGTTACTAATCAGTCTCAAGCTGCGTCAAACGCTTTAGTAATTGGGGTTTATGATTCCAAGGAGAAAGATAACCAAAATGAATTCTCTGAAGCTGGTGAAAAAGTCAATGAAACATCTAATGGGTTGTTGAGGGAATTATTAGACCGTCAGCATATACCACTGGGTTCAGCACAGGTTTATTCACATTTGGGAATAGAAGGGTTCACACATATTGCTCTGGCCGGTGTTGGGCCTAGAAACCCGAATCGGTTGAACCATACCGAACAGCTGAATGAGGAAAGAGAGAATATTCGCCTCGCCGCAGCCCTTGGAGTGAGGAAGGTACAACAGCGAGGTGCTAACAAGATTTCGATTGAAGGTTTCACTGAACCTGAAGCAGCAGCTGAAGGTTCCCTACTAGCTGCCTACGACTACAACGCAAATCTATCAATAGATGTAACACCTCCTCAGATCAGTCTCTACGAGCACAGCGACACCAACTCGTGGGCGAGTGGTGAGATCAATGCCGAATGTCAAAACTGGGCTAGACATTTGTCTCATGCGCCTGCAAACCTGAAATTCCCTGAAATGTATGCGGAAGAGATCTGTGAGAAGCTGTCCCGTTACGATATCAGAGTAGATATCAGGAAAAAAGACTGGCTACGCTCTAGACACATGCATGCAAGTTTGGAGGCGGCGAAAAGCAGTTGTCACCCGCCGATTTTACTGGAGCTCAGCTACTGTGGCACCGACATCGAAGATGGAATGGTCGCTTTTGTCGGCAAAGGAAACATTTTCGACTCGGGCGCACTGTTCATCAAGCCTTGCAAAGGTATGCACCATTTTAGAGCCGATATGGCCGGGGCGGCCGCTATTTGCGCCGCCTTTCAAGGCATTGCACGCAAACGTATCCCGATCAACATCAAAGCAGCAATACTGTTGTACATGAACATGCCTTCGCCGATGGGGTTGAAACCGGGCGATATTTTGAAGAACAGAAACACTAAATTCATGAGAGCTACCGATCCTGACAATGACTGTCGTCTAGTGTTGTCGGAGATTGTCGATTATGTGGGCACGTACGCTCCAGATGTGATAGTGAGCGTGGGAACGTACACACGCTCCATATCCGACGCATTAGGAATCAGTGCAACAGGTATTTTCACAAGAAACTACCCGCTGTTCACCGAATTCCACAGAGCCGGTCTGGAGTCTGGCGACCGGGTGTGGCGAATGCCGCTGTGGAAACACTATGCAGACTTGAACACCAAATACCCGGACGTCGATTTGGATAATAGAACAGCAAAGTCTGGTGGAGATCCTAGTCAAGCGGCTGCGTTCTTAGAGGAGTCTCTGCCGTTGGACACAACCTGTTGTTGTCCGACTAAACGCCCTTACGTGCACCTGGACTGTTTTGGCACAGGCCTGCTCAGTCAAACCGAAACAGAGGCTGAGCCCTACTACAGGAAAGGCGTCAAAATGGGCCGGCCCACGCGACTTCTCATTCAGTTCCTCTATCACAGAGCCTGTCTCATTCCAAAAGAAAACAAATCTACGAAATTAGCTGTGGCTAAAGCTCAGTAAATCGAATCGATTGCGTTAATATTGTCACATCTTGATCCAGATCGTAAATGTGTCGTGTAAACACAGTAAATATTGTCAATCGAATCATTAATATCAATTGCGTAAATTGTATCTTCTCTCAATTGGAGACAGTTTGTAAATGTATCGTATAAAGTACAGTAAATTTTTGTCATTTAAATTGTCAATCGAATCATTTTTCTACTAATTGCGTATTTATGTGTAGAACACAGTAAATTTTTGTCATAATTGAACTTTAATAGAAAGAAACTGTGGAAATAAAAAAGTTTAACTTCTGATACAGTATCTGGTGAGATGTTGCGATATTTATAATACATAATGAAAACACTAGGATGTAGTAAAAAAATACAGTGATAGTCAAAAATACAAATACAGTGATATTTTTTTACTAAATCCTAGTGTTTTCATTATAAATAAAAAAGTGTGTTACCAATACTTATTTTTATTAATTATTGACGCCCCATAACAAATGTGTTAGCTACTGTAGCTAACTAGCTACTATATATTTATTTTTATAATAATTCTACCATAATGGTAGTCATATCGTCCCATTTGGTAATAGTTTATTCATTTAGTATGCATTAATCGAAATTAATAACCTAGAGAAGCTTGAAAACGGAACAAAATTTATTTAAAACAAATTTTCTCTTAGGGTTGCAATCTAGTCAGAAAAGACCAATATTTAATATTGAATAGAGCAATTACAATTAGCTAGAAAATTAAAAAGAAAAAGGCGAACTCTTGACTCGATGAGATTAATTAGAATTTTGACATGATAGTATTAACACAAATTTGAAACAAACATTTTTCTCCAATTATACTTGAACACTTATACTAAATTCATGTATAGGGCCACAAGGCCTATTGTACTGTAGGGCCAACGAGCCTAGAATTCAGCAGATCTGAATATTTTTTTATTAAGTCTTGCTAACAGTAAACAGGAAAAATCAATACTTAACAAGGTAATAGCAGTTTCATAGCAGTGGGTATAGGGGCAGGTGTTATTGTGGGAAGAACGATAACAGATTTTGAGGGTAGGCATAATGTAGATTGTGTTTGTACACTGTATTGATTTTAATGGTTGATAGTGATTCATTCCCTTTACCATGAGTCATTTCTTCGTGTTCTATTTTTTTCATAACAACACCTATTAAACCTATACAGAACAAATTAACAGCTCTTTAAAATGAGCATATTGTTGATTTTATTATTACAAAAAATATTTATAAATTTTAAACCGTAATAGACAATAAAAAATAAATCAATTGAAATATATTTTTATTTTCATAATTTTTCAATTTCTTGGGAAACTTCTCTCTTCTAAGAACAAATCTTCAATCTTTTCTTTTCCTATAAAAAAATGTTTAATTATTTCCTTTTCTATGAACAAATCTTTAATTAATGAAATTAATTCTATGAACAAATAATTAATTATTCTTTTTACTAGGAGATAAAAAATAAACCATTCTACAGTAGAGAGTCTGTATAATCACAAAGTGTGGCCATTGGTCGTCACACTTTTGATTGGTTAGCCAATTCCCAAAAGATTGCATTGAAAATATACGTAAATCATTATGTTATTTCTAGTGGTTCCCTTCTTACCTAAAATTTAACTTTACCAGTAAGTTATTTGTTTTCATCATTTTAAGCTTTCAAGGCAATTCCAAAAGTAGAGATACTATTTTAGATGTTAGAAAGTTTATTTTTAATGTTGTTTCTCTTGAAAGAATTTTAAAAAATAAGTGAATGTGTTCATGTTTGCCTGCAATCCCATATCAGGATTTAAAAATTTGGCAAAAGTATGACGGTGGCTGGAATAAAAAATGTTCCAACACACTGTTATAGATCTTTTGAAACCAATGGCCACACTGTGATTATAAATTGTCAGTCTCGTTAGTCTACAGTAATCTCTGACTTTTACTGAACCACAAAGGATATACAGAGTGCTTATATTATCTATTATTCGTAAACTATTTGACGTGATCGTAAGCATATACATATGCCCATGGATTAAGAAATATATCTATCTATCTATCTTGTAGTGTGCATATTTTTGTAGAGAAAATATGATCTTTTCAGCGTAGAGTTTGTATTTCCATGATAAATTAATAAATAATGATTTATCAACTATTTTGTCGTGGCGAAGCGTGGTATACTTATTTGGTCCTATAGGAAATGTTTACTTTCTATACTTATTCATTAGGTATATTTATTTTCTCCTATAGGAAATGTACCCGGCGATGACCAAATAAGTATACCACGCTTCGCCACTTCCTTTTTGATACATTATCTTGTCACAATTTTAATAGGTTCTGTATCTTGATAAAATTTTGATACTGTATCAAACCCTTGATACGGTATCAAAATTTTCTCATGAAATTACAGCACTAAACAAATGATATAATTTGAAAGCGAGTGTCTGGACTACGTACTCTGATTACAAAATCGTCCGGACCAGCCGTGGTGACAGGTGCACGAGTTGTTGGCGTGACAGGTGCCGTGGTGACACAGGTGCAGACAGCTCTTGCGCTGGTGGTAGGCGCCGCGACGCCCGATCTCGCAGTGGTCGCCCTTGAAGCCGTGCGGACAGCGGCACTTGTTCACGCCCCGGCACCGGCCACCGTTCAGGCACGGAATCAGGCATTTCGCTGCAACACACACCATTCATTTCTATTATACATCATTATAGTTGTGTAATTTCATGAAAAAGTTAATACATTGCTCTTCAAAAATTCTTTTAGCTACTTAGGTGCACAATTCTTTAATAACTTGCCACTTGAAATCAGAAAATGTAATAATAAAAATGAATTTATGAAAAAAATAAGAATTTGGCTGTGGACACATAATGATGTTGAGAGTTTGAAGTTTAACCCAATTTGAGATTGTTTTGTTATTGCTTGTTATTTTGAGTGTTTAGCTTATGTATTGTTGTATACGAGTTTAGTGGTTTTCATAGTTGTTAGTTGATTCCTTTATTATAGTAGAGTACTTTATGCTAAGGGCGTCGTGCGCTTCACAGTTTAAAAAGTGGAAGAACTGAACTCAATACTAACTTAAAATTAACTTAATCTGTATCTTAGAAATTATTTTAGAAACATGAAATTAACTTATAAATACTAACAATGACCACACTATTTGTAAAAGAGGTCATTTCATATCCAAGAAGTTGAAATCATTTGTAACGTGTTATTTATGAATGGAAATAAAATTATTATTTATTATTTAGTGCGATTCACGTCAAGAAGTCAGCATTGTTTATATGAGGAGCATTGATGCCAAGTTTCATTGAGGGAGAAAGAGAAAACTGCACCAAACGTGTTTGTTGGGACTGTGTGCGACAACAATGCACAGTGCGAATAGGATAGAGACATCAGCAACTGCCTTGTGCTGAACAAGGATAGCAAACTCCCATCTAAGCAATGCTGACTTCTTGACGTGAATCGCACTATAGCTGTGTTTACAGTAGATCAATGATTCACTTTAAAAAACTAATACATATTTACAGACATTTAGGGCCGTATTTATAAACGTTCCTTAACTTCCTTTCGTAAGCTAATGAAGATAAAGGGTGTCTCACGATAAAGGTTGTCTCAAACAGATCAGCTGTAGTAGCTTATGGTAACAATATAATATTGGCGACGAGGATGGGGGAACTTAACTACAAATCAATCAGACATGCGACAAATAAAATAACCATGAATGTCTTAATACTTAGTTATGTAAAACTCAGCACAGATTTGTAATGAATACTTCTCAGTGAAATAAGCATTTCTTACTTATACTGTTAAAAATTAATACTTACAAAGTTCACAGCGTAGTCCATAGTATCCTTTTGGACATTCGCATGTATCTTTCTGCACGCATTTGCCTCCATTTTCACATTTCTCTGCACATATACCTGAAACACAAAAATTTATATATTACCTATATATTTTAGTATTATAATTATGTATTGTAGTTGAATGAAAGCTCTTAAATGAATAATCACATAAACTTATAAGGAAGTTCTCACACATCTAATTGCTATCAAAGTTAGTAAGTAAAAAATAAAAAATTCTTGTATTTTTAAGATGATAGGTTACAATGTATTGTATTTATTTTGTTGTGCGAAATAAATTAATTTTTCAATGTTAATATTTGTATTGTGAATAGTTTCACACTAATTTTGAACGTTTATACTTTCTTAATCGAAACTATTTTTGTTTTAGGATAGCAGCCATGTTTTCCAACACTATACGACGAGGGCTGTCGCAGTCTTCAAAGGAGATAAGCAGCATGATCAGGGTGAATCATGCAGGTGAACTGGGAGCGGACAGGATTTATGCCGGCCAAATGGCTGTTTTAGGTGAGTGCTAATTCCGTATTTTTGAATACCGTCAAACTGCAAATGTTCTAATTTAACCCTCCGGGACACGTGTTGTTGTATTTTGATCAACAGACAATTACTTTTCATTTTTATAAACAAGTAATTTTATTCTGGGAGGTTTAAAGCTTTTATGTATTTCTCAGAAACACCTTCCCCTACCTTCAACACTACTAAATTATAGGGCTCTATAAACATATTTATAGAGAAATAAAACACTAAGGGCCGGTTCATGAGCTCGGGATTTAGCCAAGTCCTAGACTAAAACGGGTGGCCACCGTAGCATCGACAAACGTTAGCCTCGACACTATTTACTAAGGGCTCTCTATGCTGCTAACCCACTAACCTGTCGAGACAAACGTTTGTCGATGCTACGGTAGCCACCCGTTTTAGTCTAGGACTTGGCTAAATCCCGAGCTCATGAACCGGCCCTAAAAGATATTGTCAATTCCACTGTTTTATTATTTACAGCACTGGACCGCGGTTTCGTGGCTACACCAGTCACATTCTCAACAGTATCAATATTTATAGAGCCTTACTAAATAACTTAGTTATTTAATCAAGTCTTATTAATATCTACTAACTATTAACTATAATGTCACTATTAATAGTCAGTATTTTTCTATTGAGTAGTGCAGTGAGTGAAACCAACATTCAAAAATTGAGCTGAAATGTAAGTAATAGAGATGTTCTCAGTGTATAAATTATTTAATAGAATAATTTTTTCAATGAAAGAAGTGACTGTTGTATAAAGTAGAGGCGTGTTTCGGAAGGTTAATAATTGTCATGTCTTAATAATTTCTTCGCATTTCTCCAAATTCAATGCAGCAACTTACAGTAAGGTTAGGCATACACCGGTTAGTCAAGACAAGACAAGACGAGATTAGTCACAGTACTTCACATAGTGGCTTATGAAGCAACACACACCGATCAGTCATTGCATCGGTGTGTGCTGCTTCATAAGCAACTATGTGAATTACTGTGACTAAACGTGACTAATCTCGTCTTGTCTTGACTAACCGGTGTACGCCTAGCCTAACTTATATAATCAGTGAATTGTGATATACTTTGGATGAGTATGTTCTAGCTTCATCAGTTTTAAAATTTCAAAAATAATAATCTCAATAATTTTCACAGGAAGCACACCAGTGGGCCCGAAAATACAAGAAATGTGGGACCAAGAAAAAGCGCACAAGGCCAAATTCGAAGAGTTGATATCCAAATACAGAGTGCGACCGACCGTTATGGTTCCACTCTGGAATGTGGCTGGATTCGTTCTGGGCGCAGGTTCGTTAATCATTTTGTAACAAATTTTCATACAATTCAATGACATAAAATAGCTTTAAACTGTTCCACTTTAGCTTTAAAACTGTTCCAAATAGCTTCAAACTGGGCCACTTCAAACCTACCCACACATTAGGCATGCATTGCACAGCTTGCCAGTTAATAATGGAGCATGTCTAGCGCGAAATTAAGTGGGTGAAAAACATACTTCATGTTATACATTGAAAATCAACAAAAATACGAACAATATTATGCAATGAAATTAAGTAGAGTTTAAGAGTCGGATTTACAATTTTAAATGTATATAACTGACAATAAGGTGTGTTGCATCAGTGGTATAAATTTATGAAATGTTGGAAATTATAGAAATCTGCTTTCTTCATTATATTTGTAGGATGGGTGCGACATTTAAAATGTAAGAGAATAATCTTGATTATGTAGTGTTATATGTTAAGACGTCATTGATCCCACAAGTGTGGATAATCTATGAAAAAGAAGGTATTACAGGAATAAATTAGAAGACTCCTTACAAGTTTCACTTTTGTCGACGTGTAGCAGCACAAAGTTGAAAGAGTTGTTTAAAGTTAATCGTTGAATTAAGCCTGCGCTCAAGGTTTTACTTTGCTGGCTGTGCCAAAAATGTATTATAAAGTGTTATTTTGTGAATGTGTATGTATAACGTTTTTGAAACGTATTGTATTATTTTTTGCAATAATGATTTGATTATAACGTTAGCAACTTAGGTCAAAACAAAATAGGTTATTGGTCTCAGACTAGGTGCTAGGGTGAACATTCCATACACTAAAGCCTGGTTTTCATTAGTTGTGTTAGTGGTAGAGTTCCCTGGGCGAGTACTAACTATCTTGTGAACTCTCCCAATGAAAACGTTCATTTCAAAGTAGAGTGATGGTAGAGTACTTGTTTTTGGTAGAGTAGAGTGGGATAGCACCGTGGGATAGTACTCTACCACTTGCCTTCCCCCACCACCGCTTCTCACTCAACTCTACCAACACTATCCTAATGAAAACAGTCTCAAGCTAGTAGAGTAGAGTCATTTCAAGGTTAGATCTGTTACCTACTTTACCTACTATTCTTAATTGTCGTGAAAACAGCTACTCGACCAAGTAAGTAGAGTAGAGTTAGTACGGTAGAGTTAGTATGCTAGTTACTCTACCAATGGAAACCAGGCTTAAGGGTTCAACTACACGTTGGCAAGTAGGCATGCATGCATTTCGATGCAAATGATGAAGAAGGAGAAGAAGAAGAATGAGAAGAAAAATGAGGAGAATAAAGAGAAGAAGAAGTAAAAGAAGGAGTTGGAGTATGACATTTGAGTGACATTTGCTATACAATTAAATGGGAATTCAATTCCCATGCCTACTTGTCATCGTGTGTTAGCATAGACTGGGCGCTAGCATTATCTCTGGTGTTGAAGTAAACAAACAATAAGAAAAGATTTGATGTAATATGATGTTGCAGGGACGGCAATGCTGGGCTCCAAAGCGGCAATGGCGTGCACAGTGGCAGTGGAGAGTGTGATAGTCGAGCACTACAACGACCAGCTCAGGGTGCTGATGGACGATCCGGACAAAAACAAAGAACTGCTGCAGGTGATACAGAAGTTCAGAGACGACGAACAGGAGCACCACGACACGGGACTGGATCACGGCGCTGAACAGGCTCCCTTCTACCGCGCCCTCACCCAAGTCATCAAGTTGGGATGCAAGGCGGCCATTACTGTTTCCAAACAGATCTAGACAGCCAGCAATGTTCCCAGATCTAGATTTATGTTTGTTGATTGTGTAGAATAGGATATTTATTGAGATGTTACTTTTTTTATACTGCTTGTTATTTGATTATAGGCTAATGTAAATAAACAAAGTATTATTTGTGATCCAGTTTCTCGGTTATTGGTGATATCCAGTTGGTTTAGTAAGTTAAGCTGGGCGGGTGTTTCCAAACAGATCTAGATACTCATGACAGCCGTCACTGTTCCCAGATCTAGATTTATGTTTGTTGATTGTGTAGAATAGGATATTTATTGAGATGTTACTTTTTTATACTGCTTGTTATTTGATTAGGCTAATGTAAATAAACAAAGTATTATTTGTGATCCAGTTTCTCAGTTATTGGTGATATCCAGTTGGTTTAGTGAGTAAGGCTAGGCGTACACCGGTTAGTCAAGACAAGACAAGACGAGATTAGTCACGTTTAGTCACAGTACTTCACATAGTTGCTTATGAAGCTACACACACCGATTAGTCATTGCATCAGTGTGTGCTGCTTCATAAGCAACTATGTGAATTACTGTGACTAATCTCGTCTTGTCTTGACTAACCGGTGTACGCCTAGCCTAAAGCTGGGCGGCAAGGTGGCTATCATTGTTTCCAAACAGATCTAGATTGTGTAGAATAGGATGCTATTTATTGAGATGATAATTTTTATACCGCTTGTTATCTGATTAGGTTGATGTAAATGAACGGCTATGAATAGTCTAGTTCAAATTCCATTCAATAACATTATAAAATAACCTTCTCAATAACATGAGACAAAAACTGTTATAATTCAGCACAATTCCATATGGATGTCTTGTGTACCTACAGAGACTGTATAATCACAGTGTGGCCATTTGATGTCACACTTTTGATTGGTTACCTGCTACAAATTACTCTGTAGACTCTGAAGACAAATCCACCATACTTTTGCCAAATCCCATGAGATTTGCTTTGAAATTATACGCGAATCATAATATGTTATGTTTAGTGATTCACTTCTTACCTACAATTTTCCTTTATCAGTGTTTGTTTTCATCATTATAAGCTTTCAAATCAATATTCTAAAAGTAGAGATAATATTAGATAATTTAGTTTCAATGTTGTTTCTCTTGAAAGAATTTTGAAAAATAAGTGAATGTGTTCACGTTTGCCTGCAATCCCATACAAAAATTTATAAATTTGGCAAAAGAATGGCGGTGGCGGGAATAAAAAATGTTCCAAAACACTATTTATGGATCTTTTCACACCAATGACCACACTGTGTTTATACAGTGTCTGTAATGTAATTTAATGTGTTTCTGCCTCTTCCCTGTCGCACAGCACTACACCTTTTCCAACTGTATTTGAGAAAGTATCAATTCAATTTGAGAAAGTATCAGTTGTAATTGAGAATAGTGATTTGTAATTGAGAAAACATCAGTTGTAAATGAGAACGGTCAATTGTATTTGAGAAGATATCACATGTAATTGAGAATGGTGAATTGTAAATGAGAAATCGTCACTTGTAAATGAGAATTAAAAAATGTGAAAAAGGTCAGCTGGTTCTTTAATTTGATTTCTCAATTACAACTGACATCTTCCCAATTTCAAATGATACTTTCTCATTTACAATTCACCATTCTCAATTACATGCGATATCTTCTCAAATACAGTTGACCGTTCTCATTTACAACTGATGTTTTCTCAATTACTAATGACCATTCTCAATTACAATTGATACTTTCTCAAATAAAACTGGAAAAGGTGTAGTCAATGTTTAATGAAACAGTTAGTGGCGATTACCTCCCTCGCAGTGGCGCCCCTGGAAGCCGGGCGGACAGCTGCAGACGCCGGGGGCGGTGCAGGTGCCGTTGTTCATGCAGCGCGGGTAGCAGAGCGCCGTCCGACAGTACTGGCCCATGTAGCCGTCGGCGCACTGACACATCTTCTCGTGGTTGCACCAGCCGTTGTTGGCGCATTTCTTGTCGCACTCCGGGTCCGGACCTACACACACCACACAATCAATAAATAATATTTTATTGTCATTAAACTTTCAAAACAAGCAATAGACAACGTCACAAAATATCTTAAAATACGTCAGCAGGTACGTACGAACGGCAATAACAAATAAAAATCAACATAATCATCATTACAAAACATTTAAACTTAAAATAGGATGGAGCCATCATTTAAAGCTAGAAATTCGGACATAACATAGTATGGGTGCTCAGTTAACCACTCCTCGAGCTTACGTCTAAAAATGCCAATAAAATGTCAATCATTATCCAATAGTATATTATGTTACAAGTTTGGGAAATTGTAATTGCATACGAGGTATAATTAAGGAAAAAGGAAAAGAAGAAGAAAGAGGTAGAGAAAGGAGGATTGGAAACTATTTTCATGTACAGTAGACTCCTGATTATCCGAGGTAATTGGGACCGGGACGATCTCGGATTATGGCTGGATTTCACGATTCCAGTAGACGTTCAGGTTAATGGAGGCAGAGGCAGGTCACCTGCATGGCAGCCTGCCTCTGCTCTGGTCTCACAATAACCTGAATAAGCCAGTAACCTGTTCAAGTAAGTGGCCTCACAGTTCAGTTGAACGTCTTCTGGAATCGAACGTCTGGAACTGAACGTCTTCTGGAATCGTGAAATCCAGCCATTAGGGAAGGGTATCGATAGAAAAAACATCGATGTTTCTTCCACCTAAACATCGATGGGTAAAAAACATAGGTTGAAAAACATCCATGCTTTCAAACATAGATGATTTTAAAGATTTTTCACTACCCGGGGAGGGGGGTGTTGTCTGTTCTCAATCCTTCAATCATGAAGCATTTTCTGGATCCGCCACTGAACCGCTGCACTGTCTCTGATACTATATCTTGTTCTTTGCACAATTTTAAAAATAATACTTGATTAATTTTGTAAACTGATACAGTATTGACCGAGCGTAAATGCGCGTTAAAGCATAGAGGCATAGCCCCCTTCAAACTACAGTAGTAGTTTAAAGGAGGCTATGATAGAGGAAGTACTCCCTCTATGGTTGAAGCCCGGGACACACATATCCGCAACACGGCCGTGTCTCGGCACGGAGAGTGTACGAGTATACCAGCTGAGCTATTCAGACATAGGAATTCAATGCATTTAGATTCCACACAGCTGATATATGAGCATAATATTGTATAGTAGTACACTCTCCGTGCTGAGACACTGCCGAGTTGCGGATATAATATGTGTCCCGACCTTGAAGGGTTCATTACACGCTTCTACAGAGAATGTATAATATATGATTATAGTTTTCTTTTTTGCTAGGGATGATGCCCTCATAAGCTCTACGCTTGTGCGTGGGTAATGAAAGGATGATGATGAGATATGAATGGACCTACAGCTTTAGGTGGGTTCCGAACCACCGGGAAGCGATTTTGAAGCTCATAAATTTTTGTATTTAGAGGAGCCGGTCACCGATACAACGTGAGTGGTAGGCGCTGTCTCTCATCTAATCTCACCAATTAGCCTCGCTTGTCTCTGTACAGTGATATTCATTCTACTTTACGCTTAGCATTAGATAGTTAGATAAATAGAGAGATACAATTTGTTTTCCATCGTATTCAACGGTCATCAGCAACGTCGAGAAATTATATCTATCTATCTAATGCCAAGCATCAAATAATATGAATGTCACTGTACATGCTACTAACCTATAATAAAAAACAGCTGTTTTGAATTCTGTCAAAAATAATTATATAGAAATGAAGGAAGGATAAAAAAATGAGGAGTTAGAAGTAGAATGATGGAGAAGATGTAAGATAGGAAAATGTCATAAAATTCATGCAATTATTTTCTATAGGTAATAGTTATTTCGAATTGTCTATGTATAATGTACAAGTGAAACGGTCAACGTTATTACCTCTTTCAGTGCACTCTTTACGCAATCGTAGTCTGAGGGGGGTGCCGGGTAGGGGGCGCCCCTTCCTACTTTCAATCAGCAGTCCAATGCTGAAACCAGCTATTCCCGAACTGTTGCCCGAGCACGGTAGCAAAACGCTGAACACTGCAAAAACACACGCACATCAATGATAAAATTTGCGCATTTCTGAGGGCCGCTTTCCCCAACGCTGCTTAAGCAATACATCTGGCTTAAGCCTCATTTGGAGGATAGGAAAACTATAGAAAAAAATTGAGCGTCAGCTGTTACTTTACTAAGCAGCGTTGGGGAAAGCCCTGAGTCATCAATAGTCAACAAGGTATTTTTTTTTTATTTAGAAAATGTTGGATGATAAGCTTGTCTGAGTCAACAGGATATTTTTTATTAATTTATCAATTTTTTTATTCAAAACATGTTGGATAATTCGTTACTGAAAACAATAGAACCTATGCTTTTTTAATACAGGGGCTGGCTTCAAAAAATGTCAGAATTCCTGTAAAACAGTGAAAAAGATGAAACACACTAAACTTCTAATGTTATTTCAGGCTATAAATTGTCTAGTACAGTGATATTCATTTAATTTGACGCTTGGCTTTAGATATATAGAGAGATATTATTTCTTTGCCATCGTACTCTACGGTCATCAGCAACGTCGAGAAATTATATCTATCTATCTAATGCCAAGCGTCAAATTAATTTTTTTTTATCGTATAGCTTTTCATTGGTGGGGAGACCTTTACGGGTGGGTTCCACCTCGCCTCATTGCACAATTTTTTGTGTCGGTCACCCATCCGAGAGCGGTCTCGAATGTTTGTTACTTAAAACCACATGATTACTTAGCAACCGCTCTCACCGAGTGACCACTGATATTACTCAAATTAAAAAATGTCAAATTAAATGAATGTCACTGTATGTGTGTGCCTTTTTCCTGTTATACAAGACTTTCACTATTCTATGGAACTTACCCCAGTAGGCCTACATAAAATTGAAATCCAATCATTTTAACTACATATTAAAGTAATATTAGAACTAAAATTTCAATATTACAACTGGAAAAGTCAAGAACCAACACTCAAATCAAGAACAAAATATCATTCTTCATGGACAAATTCTTTGTCCATACACTGTACTAATAAAAGATGTTACCTACTGAGTAGGCTACCAGCTTAGACTAACCATATATACTTATAATAACCATATATATAGACTTGATATCAGAGCATATGTATAGACTTGGATTATCTCTGCTACTAGTAACAGATAGATTAGAACGTCGGTTTCATAAATACTGAGTGATTCAAAAAGAATACCACAACTTTAAAAATTTGTATGTTATGAAAGAAATATCATAGAACCTTCTGTTATACAAAGCTTATAATGAACCTCATCTATGAACCTTATCTTTACAAAGAGTATTTGAAGAAGTTTTTTTTCACTCACAACCATATATATAGATGTATATACCATATATATTGTCAATAACAATAATAAACATCAATAACAAATTGTATCCTACCCAAGATCACAAATCATATTTCTTATTTATAGGGCGTTTACAACATAAACAAAAACTCTATTTATTTTCTCTTCTGTCTGATTACATGTAAATTGAACTATATAATATATTATTATTTTACATAATATCTTTTTGTATATTGTATAAATATCTAAATATTTAACTCTATTTTATGTTTAACATGAACAAATAAATTGATTTATTTATTTATTTCTTGTTTCAAATCATCAATGTAGATGGATATTGAGAGTATCAATTATGGATATTGAGAATGGATATTACAGTGAGAGTGGAAAGAGTTTGAGGGAGGTTTTGGGTTGATATTGCTTGAGTGTCTGGAGGGGTCATATTGAACATCTCTGAACTTCTTTGTGAATGAAAAAAACGTCTTTAATTACTCTTTGAAATGATGTATAACAGAAGGTTCTATTATATTTCTTTCATTAAATACAAAGTTTTAAAGTTGTGGTATTCTTTTTGAATCACTCTGTACTATGAAAATTGGTGGTGATTTTTGTAGTTGTTGATCAACATAATTCTCATTTGAATGAAAGAAAAACGAAAATTATGACACTTATTTTGATAAAATGATTGCGTCATTAGGCTTATTATTTTAATCAAAATAGATGTGCCTATCTGAATCAATAAATAAATGGCTATAATATTGACTAATTTTTTTTAATTGAATTGAATTTGAATTTATTGAAACACAATTTCACATTAATACATAACAGAAAATAATACCCGCAAGGAAAGTCCTGTAATTGAATATATATATAGCCTACTGTAGATCTTTAACTCAATAAACACTTGTTGAATAGGTAGGCCTACTATACAACGTATGATGATTATTGTAAATTTGTTCTTTACAGTACAGTACCTTTTGCTCTCTTGGGTACTTTGCCCTTTGTCTTAATCGATATGACTGGCGGCTCCAGGATGGCTTCATCAAACGATTGTAACCTATCGAAATTATAGTAGTACTTTTTCTTCATCCCGGATTTCCATGTGAAATTCACGTACTCAACCTGCAATAATAAAAAATTACACCAGTTAGTGACAGTACGAGATAAAAAGGAAAAGGACTATCGTGTTGTATTCATGTAGTGGTAAAAGTGATCATTAACAAGAGATAACTTATAGAGCATTACATCAAAATAGTTAAAGATAGAAATGAAAAAATGATAACCAGCAGTAAAGCAAAGCAAAGTATTCATTTTCAAATATATTAATCAGAGTTTTGGAGTAATTAGTGACAGAAAATTATTGTACAGTATTTGTTTATATGATTTGATTTTCTCAGTCATTGAATCTGATACAGAAGCGATTTCATACTTTCGTTAGGTAAACCCGTAAATGACTCATTTGCAGCCATCAACTTATGTATAATATAAGCCATCACCTTATTATAATTAATCAACTTATATATTTCTATATACCGTATACAAAAACAGGAAACTTCAATTAATAATAAGCTAGAAAATTTAATTGTAATGGTATTGTAGTGCTTTGTAAAAAGTCTGGATTGAAGAAGCCCTACATGAGTTAGTACTGAAATTTGATAATATTTTGTCGTTTAAATGCTATTAAATTACTATAAAGGTAGAGACTACTTTTTCCCCAACAAATCATTAAAGTCTTAGCTTGGGTAAAACTTTATTTATAATTGGCAAACTTATTTATAATTTGAATGAATTTCAATCATTATTGTCATCCAAATTATTGAATATTTCATCAGTGGCTCGCTTATATTTATAAGAATATTTCATCAAAAATCCTTATAATGGTATACCGGTACTGTACTTAAAATATGCGTATCCTACTTAATAAATTGATTTTGAAGGCAATTTTCAACTCTCCCTGGCTTTACCGGTTCCATATCTGACAACAGCGCAAAATCTCTCAGCCACCTAATTCCGTGGCCGCTACTATATGGATCCAGAAAGAGTTTGTACTTTACCTTTACATTAATATTGTAATTCTAATCTAACAAATGGGCATTTAAGCAACTCCTGTCTTAATTAATAATCATTGTTTACCCGCCAGTTATATAATATAATAAATCTTAAAATGAATAACTCACCTCGGATGGAATAATTGGTAAATATCTCTCGAAGTTTGGATCAAGTATGTACTCCAGCACATTACCATCCATTATTGCATAAATTTCCATTGCGAACCCTGAAAAATAAAAAATATCATGTTAGAAGTATGGTACAGTAACAAGATTGGTGAATAAGTAAGGTATTTACTCCAAATTGTTTTCATGTTGAAAAATCTTTCTACCTATATTCTATTCATAGATAATAGTGGAACAGAATACAATTGAATAGAGTTTATTCTATTTCAATACAAAACCATGCCATTGGCAAAAATACTAAGCGCAAAGAAATAACTCTCCGTCCGCGTTCAGAAACAATCGTTATTATTTCATGTGCAAGTTTCGTCTCTTCTTATTTTAATTAATGTCAGTTTTGTGAAATTCATTTTTATTTCTAGGTTGAATTTTATTATTGTATTGTTATTGAATTTATTGTGTGTCAATAAGGCTCTTCATGGAGTAGCCTATTCTGTGAGCTTTATTGTATGTCAATAAATGAAGAAATAAATAAATCTGTCTTGAATCTAACAATTTTCCAAGTTCAACAGTACTATCTGTATGTACTCTATACCTATAGATAATTACACATTCTATATAAATCATGTTTTGAATATTATTACTCCCTATCTCAATTTTCCCCCCATTTCCTCAATCTTATTTCATTTCTTATTCATCTTCTATATTTTCAATCTTTTCCTATCCTAATATAATCAATAATATCGAATTACTATAATCGATTGGTTATAAAATAATCGACAAGTCTACTGTTCATTAAATTACTATAGACAACACTGTGCATCCAGCGTTGTCTATTTTGATCGTCTGAGTCCAGTGGCGTAGCCAGGATTTAATTTCGGAGGGGGTCCAAATCGAGAGGTCTGGGAGGTCTGGTACACCTCCCAGAAGGAAGGGGGTCCTGTGGCCCCCAGATATTTTTTTATCTTCAGCTCTAAATATGCAGTTTAAAACGTATCCTTGACCTCCAAAGTGAAAATTATCTACAAGAATTGTATGAATCTGACAAAACAATAATGTGCATGCATAAACTAAGTATATAGGCACCTCCAATACATTAACAATGTCAATTATGTCTGCTACAAGTGGATTTTATTTTATTCACCACTCGAGCAGCGAAACTTCGTTTGTAGTTTGGAGATTTTTTTTATCGTATGGCTTTTTATTGGTGGGGAGACCCTTACGGGTAGGTTCCACCTCGCCTAATTGCACAATTTTTTGTGTCGGTCACCCATCCAAGAGCGGTCTTGAATGTTTGTTACTTAACCACATGGTTACTTAGCAACCGCTCGCACCGAGTGACCACTGATATAGTTTGGAGATAATTGTATGCCAATCATTTCGAGGGGGGGGGGTGTCTGGACCCCCTAGACCCTCCCCTGGCTATGCCACTGTCTGAGTCAATTCTCCTGCATGATTGGAGTAGTCAGCTAGCAAGATTAAACATCAGCTCAAAATGTCTCCGTACTTATTTATTAGTAGTTGTAAATATTATTTATTAGATTTCGCACTCACCACTGTACATTTTCACCTGTTGCGCATCAATCCAAAGCGAAAGATCGTCGCCGCCCCCGGCTCGAAGCGCGGTCCTTGACGACAGCGATCCGCCCACCAGCACTGCCGCTGCCAACAGCACCAGTGCCGCCCCCGCACCGCCCCCCAAAGCCCCCCCGCCCCTAGCACCACCCATTGCCCTGCCCACCCAACCCTGCAACACAGTCACAAACACTCATTATACAAATGTATAAAATAATTTGAAAATAATAAATTAAGATGAATGGAGTGAATAAAATTAGCAAAATAAATGGGGTCGTCCTCAGAAATATTATATTTGGTCTCATATGGTTACATATGAGATCCATTGATTATGAATTTATGATAGATGGTTATGGTTACAGAGAGTGTATTGTATATAGACTATATACTCTCTGTAGTTATGGTCTTTGATGATTTGGAGCATTACCAAAGCATTATTTGACCATTATTTATTACCAAAGCATTATTTGAGCATTATTTGGTATGACGTATCAAATAGAATGTATATTGTATAGATGGGCCAAAATTTCTTGGCACTTTAGCAGCTGTCTACTACTAACCGCATTAAAAACATTTCCTGCTGCTTTAAATCTTTAAATACCTCCTGACTGTGATCATGCTCTCAGCTGATCGGTGCATGTAGTAGCCCAATATTTTCAGAAACGTACCCGCACTACCCCCTTCGCCATAGCTCGATCCGGTCTAATCTGTATAAACATTGAAAGGTTCTGCAGTTTACTGATTTACAAGAAGCTGAAGACAGGCTATTACATTAGGTACTAAACATTTTCAATTTCTGTACGTGTTATTTTTAAAAGTGTTCGTAAACATAACACTCCAAGCTACATAAAATCCCTGATTCTTCTTCTACTTTGTCTACTGATCTTTGTCTACTTCTTTCTTTCCTCCTCTATGCTGTTGGACATTGAGATTCGATCAGCTGTTATTTATCTCTCCACTTTCTGTATTTATCTTTTTTTCTTCTTTTTTCAGGATGTAGAACGAATGACTGGACAGTGTTGAGATCTGTTGCATGAGAAATAAATAGCTTCCTCGAAATAAATCGAATCTGTTCTTATTCGATTGCTGGTGAAGGCTGGACTGGGTTAGGGTTATTGAGGGAGGCTACCTGATATTCTATATCTATATACTTTAGTTGAATATACATTAGATACAGCATATCTATCTATGGATCTTAAGGTTGAAAAAGAACTGAGTAAATATTGAAGCGACAGAAGCGTCTCGAAGTTAAATTTATTGGACTGTTGTTGTTGCTGCATTGGGAGGCATTTTATAGCCGAGACGATAAAAAACAAAGACGAAAAAATAACAAAAGGTGTCAGTTTTTACGGGTTTTCACAGTCTCGAAGAAGTAGCTCTTATAATATTGGCATGATAGAACCAGTTTATTATCTGTGATCTTGAGTCGTCTCACTCTTGCTCGTGAGCTACGAGCTGCAACACACTTTAGCAGCTGTCTACTACTAACCGCATTAAAAACATTTCCTGCTGCTTTAAATCTTTAAATACCTCCTGACTGTGATCATGCTCTCAGCTGATCGGTGCATGTAGTAGCCCAATATTTTCAGAAACGTACCCGCACTATACCCCCCTCGCCATAGCTCGATCCGGTCTAATCTGTATAAACATTGAAAGGTTCTGCAGTTTACTGATTTACAAGAAGCTGAAGACAGGCTACTACATTAGGTACTAAACATTTACAATTTCTGTACGTGTTATTTTTAAAAGTGTTCGTAAACATAACACTCCAAGCTATATAAAATCCCTGATTCTTCTTCTATCTTTGTCTTCTTCTTTCTTTCCTCCTCTATTACAGCTGTTGGACATTGAGATTCGATCAGCTGTTATTTATCTCTCCACTTTCTGTATTTATCTTTTTTCAGGATGGAGAAAGAATGACTAGACTGTGTTGAGATCTGTTGCATGAGAAATAAATAGCTTCCTCGAAATAAATCGAATCTGTTCTTATTCGATTGGTGGTGAAGGCTGGGCTGGGTTAGGGTTATTGAGGGAGGCTACCTGATATTCTATATCTATATACTTTAGTTGAATATACATTAGATACAGCATATCTATCTATGGATCTTAAGGTTGAAAAAGAACTGAGTAAATATTGAAGCGACAGGAGCGTCTCGAAGTTAAATTTATTGGACTGTTGTTGTTGCATTGGGATTGGGGAGGGGGGGTGTTGGAGTGGGAGCATTTTTATAGCCGAGACGATAAAAAACAAAGACGAAAAAATAACAAAAGGTGTCAGTTTTTACGGGTTTTCACAGTCTCGAAGAAGTAGCTCTTATAATATTGGCATGATAGAACCAGTTTATTATCTGTGATCTTGAGTCGTCTCACTCTTGCTCGTGAGCTACGCAAGTTTCTGTCCTTTTTTGTTTGGATGCCCACAAGAAACAAGGTGCTTTAAACACCTGGTTGAGAGTCTGGTGTGCTTCTTTTGTTTTGATTTTTTGTTTTACTTGTAGCTTATGTGTGTGTGTGTATAAATTTATTAGACTCGAATCGATTGGAAGGATATGGATTGTGTGAAAGGGCAAAAATGCTGGAGAGATGGGTTTTTGTTGTTGATCTCAAGATCTGCAAACTGCACTAGATGGGAAGTATCGAAGAAACATGAATTTTAGTGTACGGTACTAAAGTTTAGTAGTATTTACAGACTACATATTATTAAAATAAATATTGTTGTAGCTCAGTTCAGTGTAACTTGGTTATAACGTTTTTCAAGGGACATAAAACAATCATTATTGATGTTTTATCAGGGTGACACTATAAGAAAGGTTACGTATTTAACTATTCAACTATTTGCTCAGGTAGTGTTGATTACATGCTTCTTCTTTTTCTTCTTCTGATCTTGACTTTCTTTGCTCTTTCAAACTTCTTTATCCACACCTTACTCTCATAATCATCGAAAACGTACGTTTTCTCTCTCTTTCTCACACACATTTATAATCTCTATTAAGACCCCAATTTTTCTTTTTTTTCTCCTCTATTGCGCTCGTCTGTTTTGGAGCTAAAAATTATTTCTATCAGTTTACTTCTCTTTATTTTTCTTCTTCCTTCCCATCATCGATAACTATTACCTACAATAATTCACCTCAACAACTTCATTCCTCTCTCTACAACCTTTTCTTCTTCTTTTTTACTCCCCTTCATTCCACTATTCCCTCATCTTCCTCTAGACACTTTTCCTCATCACCTTCTTTATGCTCTACTCCTTCTCTTCTTATTCATCTTAGTTCATCTCTTTTATCGCCGTCTCCTTCATTTTCTCACTTATTCTTTCTTCATCATCTTCCTCTTCTTTCTCTCCTTTCTCTTTTTTCTCCTCTTTCTTCCCCCCTCTATCGTGATTTGCAGAGGAAGGCAAGGGAGAATCAGAATCTTGACATTATCAAAAAGTATGCAGCTCATGTATATTTTATAAACTGCTGAAGGTGTTTTTTCAAACTCTTGTCAGCCTCTTTCAAGTCACTCGAAGCCTACTTCTCCCTTTTCAGTGTCCCCTTCAAACTCTGCTTTTTCAATACTCTGTCCTCAATCTTTGTCAAATTTTTCCTCTCTTCTTCAACAACAATAGCAGTAATACTCTTTAGTACACTATAGGTTTTGAATTAACAAAACATTTATATGAAAATGACAATGCATTTAATTGTTTTGAATTAACATAACATTTATATGTAAATGACAATGCATTTAATTCCACTACAATAGTACCTAAAGTTCAGTTATCTAACTACAATTGAACATTTCATCGCTAATGCTACTTATCTTATTCTTATATTTCATTCCCCCTGCTCATCGCTGTATTGTTATTCTACTTCCCCATCATCATTCTCATTCATCATTTGCATTTTCTTTTCGTTTCATCTCCTGCTTCTCTTCTTCTTCTTTCCCAATGGATTGTTATTCTTCCCTCTCCTCCCATTGCTCATCTTTTTGCTCCTACCTTTTCTTTTTCGTCTCCTTCTTCTTCTTCTTTTTCACAAAACCAATAGTGGGTGTGAGAAAATTGAGCCTTCAACAATTAATCTAGTGATGGGGAGGCTTTGTGCCACATGACAATATATATCACGCGCTGCTTATACGCCTAATATAATAATGATACAACACATGACAGGCAGGTTAAAATAACCAATTTTCACGACAAGACACCTATCCCGTTCGAAAACCAACAAGGTAAGAAAAAAATACAGAAGTGGAGAAAAAGGGGAAGAGCTAAGGATAAAGTAGGAGTAGGTGGACGGAGAGAAGCTCGAATAAGAATAATAGAAAAGAAGGAAAGCTAGAAGTTGTAGAAAAAGGAAAGCTGGAAGGAGAAGATCAGAAAAGAAGGAGGACAAAACAGGTAGTAGAAGAAGAAGAAAGAAGAAGAGAAAGAAGAAGTAGAAAAATATGGAAGCTATAAGAAGAGAAGAAGAAGAAGAAGAAGAAGAAGAAGAAGAAGAAGAAGAAGAAGAAGAAGAAGAAGAAGAAGAAGAAGAAGAAGAAGAAGAAGAAGAAGAAGAATAAGAAGAAGAAGAAGAGGAAGAAGGAGAAGAAGAAGAAGAAGAAGAAGAAGAAGAAGAAGAAGAAGAAGAAGAGAAGAAGAAGAAGAAGAAGAAGAAGAAGAATAAGAAGACGATGATGAAGAAGGAGGAAAGAAGGAGAAGAGAAGAAAAGCAAGAAGTTCAATAAAGAAAGCTTGATGAAGAAGAACAGCGAAGGAGGAGGATGAGGAAAGCTAGAATAGTATGAAGAAAGCTGGAGGAAGAAGAAGAAGTAGAAGAAGAAGAGGAAGAAGAAAAGCAGCAAGAAGCTTCATTCTCACCCTCCTTTTCAACATCTTTTCCAACTTTCCTCTATTCCCAACTTTTTCTTGTTTCTCTTCTTCCTCCTCTTCAAAGTATGAAGAGTGTAAACTGACCCCCTTCTCTTTCTCACCCCCCTTCCATCTCACTCATTCCTCCTCCTGACCCACCACCTCCACCATCACTCCCACCCCCCACCAATGACCATTCACCCACTTAGCCGGCCGGCCGTACAAAACATCTGCTGCTGGGTTTTTTATTTCAGGTAGGCTATAATATGTAATCACAGGTTGAAAACAGGTGTGTAGTGCAAAGCTGTCAAGTGAGTGCTAACAGCTTATATGTCTTCGAGGGAGAAGAAAAAAGAGAAAGAGTGTGGAAGAAGGTGAGGAAGAAGAAGGAAGAGGGGAACATGAGAAGGAGCTGTCAAGTCAGTGCTAACAGCCAGATTATACAGGTTATATATTATTATGTCTTTGGTGAAGGGAAAGAAAAAGTCAGAGGAAGAAGGTAACAAGGGAGAAGGCAAAGGAAGAGGAGGAGGAGGAGGAAGAAGAGGAGGAGAAGAAAAGAAGAAGAAGAAAAGAAGAATAAGGAGGAGGAGGAGAAGGAGGAGGAGGAGGAGGAGGAAGAGAAGAAGAAGAAGAAGAAGAGAAGGAGGAGAAGAAGAAGAAGAAAAGAAGAGAAGAGAAGAAGAACAAGGTGGGAGAGGGATAAGAAGGAAAAGAGAATGAGCGGAAAGTCAAGTAGAAGGAAGAGAGGAGGAGGATGGAGAGTAGGAGCGAGGGAGAAGATGAGGTGGAAAAGAGTTGAGAAACAAGAAAGAAAACAAGGAAAAGAGGAGGAGGAGGAGAAGAAGAACAAGGTGGGAGGAGAGGGGGATGAGGAGGAAAAATCAAGTAGGAGGAGGAGGTGGAGCAGAAGGTGGGAAGAGGAGCAGATGAGAAAAACGAGAAGGATGTGTGAAAGGAGGGGAGGAGGAGGAAACAGAATAAGAAGGAAGGAGAAGGAGAATTGTCAGAAAATGGCAGAAAGGAGAAAAAACGAAAGAAAGAAAGATAGAAATAAAGAAAGAAAGGTAAAATGGACGAGAAAGAAAGAAAGACGAGAGAAAGGTAGAATGGATGGAAAAAGAGAATGAACTAGAACAGAAATATTAGATAAGAGAAATTGATAAGAAAATACGAAGATGTAGAAGAGGAGTGATAATGAAAGTATAGCAAAGTGAAAGAATAGATTAAAGTATAAACTTCATATGAGATAAGGCACCAGATGATAAATTATGAATAAGGAGAAGTGGGAGGAGTTGAAAGCAGATACAAAGAAGAAAAAAGGAGACTGAAAAAGGAAATAAAAATAAAAGAAATAAAAAAGAAGCGTGAAAAGTAGTGGGCTATAATAGTTGACCGGTCTGCAACGCCCTGCTGTCTCAATTTATGGCTGTAGCCCTCCTCTGCTTCGAACAGGTGTAAAAAATTGGGCATCAATTTCGTTACCTGCCCCCTCACAACTCAATCATACACTAACTAGAGCCCCAAACGTCAAAAGAAGGGACACCACTCGAATAAACTACTATCACAGATAAGACATTCGGTTAGTCTGTACTACTCGAAAAATAAGACAAGATAAACTTATTTGTAGAAATCTTATTGATGTTGTGGAACTCCATAATGAAATAAAACACTAAAAGATATTGTCAATAAAACAGTGGAATTGACAATATCTTTTATGCCCGGTTTTTCAGTCGTTCAATAAACTTATTGAATCAATAACTTTTTTTGCATTTGAAAACACATGGTTATTGATTCAATAGTGCTATTGGATCCATAAACTGTCTATTGAGCGACTGAAAAACCGGGCATTAGTGTTTTATTTCATTAAGACAAGATAATTGGTTATTCCACGCTAAACAAGAAATAATACAACAATAATTTAAGCAAAAGATCGTCTGACTTATCACAAAAATCAATCATCTGTTGAAAAATGGTTCAAAGCAACTCGTAAGCGCTCCAGTCCAGTGAGTAATAATTATGTTATTCACAGTAAATATTGACTGCATGTCTTAAATTCTAATGTTGAATCAATAGTAGGCTATCATCTCTCAGTAAAAACTTGAAAACTCTCATCAACCGTTTAAAATATTTGGACTTTGGACAATCCAGACTGAGCTTGCCTCTTGAGACTCCCACAAATCTCTTGAAGAGAGGCACTTAATTAAATTCGTTCCAGTTGGTGTAAAATGGATGGACTACTTCCGTTTTTGAAGTGATCATGAATATTCTGTTCTTTTTAGAGTCTATGTCTAGTAGGTGTTTATAAGAGACTTCTTTCAAAAAATTTTACTAGGCCTGAAATAGGTACATGATAAAAAGGAGAATTAATTTAGTCAACAATAGCACTGCTCCATATTTAATTAATTCATACCTCTAGTGTGTATCACAGGACTCCTGAACAGGCCCCAATTTTGAAAAGGTTTAGGACACAGAAAAGTTGGTCTAAGCTAGGGTACCAAAACTCGAGAATCCGCTTGTGAGAACAGGGGCTTGTTTAATAGATTTTAGAAGTATTGTGAAACAGAAAAGAGGGCTAAGTACATTAGACTAATAAGTTTATTGCATAGTATACGCCGCGCCATGCATTTCTAATGAATAAATTGAATCATTGAATAAATAATTAAACAGGCACAGCAAAGTTGAATCATTTGTTCAGATTCCCAAATTGGAGACCTACCGTAGTTTGAATTTTGATTATATTATCGCGGTACTGTCTTGTTGAATTTATACTGATTTCTTATTAATTTTCGATTGAAATTTCATTCAACAACACTGCTTGCAGAGAATCAGCTTTAAAGTCCAATAATAATAATCTGAACGAAAATAGAAGACCAGATACAGAAATAATTGAAACCTCAAACTATGACAAACCTTTTCAATATTCCAAGAAAGGCAGGTAGCAAATTTAAAATAGAGAAGGACCCTTCTTCTTGAAAGAGAGCTATTTATGGAATATTCTAAAGACCTGACAAAAATAGACTAATAAGCCATTCGTGGAATCGTTTCTGAATCGCTAGGAGTAGCTTGATTCTGTCAAAGATAATGTCATATAATATGGACATACAAATTAGATTGTATTTCATTCTAGGTAGACGAATAAAAATATATTTTCCAATAAACATATATGGCGGCCTGTGGGTAATTGCTGTACATAATTTATGAAATTTGATAAGATACTTCCAAAAATAATCTAAGCCCCTTATAATTAAAACCATCACTGAATAAAAATAGATGTTCCAATTAGTCGAATATAAAAAAGCTAATAAAAATGTAATTACATACGATACTAAAAATAAGGAATGATGATGCTAATTAATAGCCTAAATGATTCCAAGTAAATGCCAAGTTGAAGGGAAGTTGAAATAAAAATAAGTTTTGAAGCGACATTTGAAAATGTAATGGACTGGCTGAATTTCGCACGACCCATGGTTGGTTCATTACGGTACGGTAGTAGCAACGCAGTTAACGAATGGTCTTTTTGAATTAATAAAATAGCCTATTATTGATTAAGATGGATTTCTCTTACGGCCAGTGTGCATGTAACACGTGCTAACGTACGTTTTACAATTTATGGGTTGAAAATTAATTAAATATTGTTATTAAAAAACTTTTTAAAGCTTTAGAGGTGGACAAAAATTCATGCACTATTCAACATTAATTCACTATTCTTCAATATAGTCAATGAATTCTCATAAACTTTGAACACTGTAAAAAAATGGTAATCAGGCAATTCATTGTCACTCCAATTGCCTTGGCATAATTGACTATACATTATTGTATGAATTCACAATTGTAAATAGGCCTAATAGTACTGTAGAAAGAAATCAATTACCCTCTAAGGAGATAATGCATAAGCATTCAAACTAAAAATACGTGTTGAAGATTCAAATATTGGAGCCAAAAGGTAAAGGATACCTTCTTCAAAATATGTAAAGCCATTTACGTATGTATTGAGTGAGCGTAATGTAATAAAGGTATATGTAGGCTATATGACTGTATTCCTGTACAGTGATATTCATTTTTTAATTTGACGCTTGACATTAGATAGATAGATATAGAGATATTTCTTTGCCATCGTACTCTACGGTCATCAGCAACGTCAAGAAATAATATCTCTCAATCTATCTACCTTTTCCTTCAAATGCCAAGCGTCAAATTAAATGAATGTCACTGTACACATGAACACTAATTTTGTGTTACTTTCACAATAATTATCAATAACAATTCAATACGTTACTAATAAAATCAGCGGCATCAAAACAATGTGACGGTATGATTTGTCGGGGGAAAGCTCAACTTCCAGTTAAACACTGTTACTAAGTTTGCGAATTGCGAATCAATTGGCCTACTATAATAAACGTACACATGTATGCAACTTGAGAACTTTTCGCTTAACTTACCGTATAATCAAGTAGCAGAATGCGAGAACTTATACTCCATAATACCGCGTCTCTCGGCTGGGGCAATGCGAACTTGAAAGTGAAAAAGTCAGTGCAGACTGGCGAAGAACTTTGAATCAAAAAAGTTCAAGAAAAAGTGCAACTTTACGATGACGGCGGCGGCGGCAAAACTGAAATACACAACAAAACCAGTTTGCTCGCCGGCTGTAGAACACTGAACTGAACACTGGATGACTGAAATCGTGAATTCCCACTTGGCTGACTGCTGCGCCGCCTGCCTGAAGACAGAAGTTGAAGTTCAGCTTCTTGGGGATTCAGAATGCAACCAAAGAAGGGTAGCTTTCCGGAAAGGAAGCTCCTTTGATACAGAGATTTTGACGTTGCAATCTTGCAAGGGTTGACTTTCCACACATGATGGAAATGTTGCAAAACGCAAGCTGAAGATTCTACAGAAACATACAGTGTCATTCCTTTTATGTTACGGCCAATGGTTGGCGGGAACAATTTAATTTGACGCTTGGCATTAGATAGATAGATAGATATCATTTCTCGACGTTATTGATGACCGTAGAGTACGATGGCAAAGAAATAATATCTCTCTATCTATCTATATCTAACTTCGCCCTCATAGGTAACAAATAAAGGCAGCTATTCTATTCTATTCTATATTTATATCTATCTATCTAATGCCAAGTGTCAAATTAAATTAATATCACTGTAATAATACCTCATATCTTCATCTATAAATATTCTCTATTTTATATCATAATAAAGAAAAATATGGTGAATCATATGAGATTTCATTCTCTGGTAGCCTTTTTATCGACGTTATCACTAACTTGTAAATTTTCCTTCGTGCAACCAAATTTATCAATTGACAATATAAATTACAATGTTGGGAACGAACAACAGGCATTCACTCGAACTACTGAACTACTCTTATCCCAAATTTTTATGAAATAATTCAGAGATTATAGTATACTCTCTATTGAATTACTGTAATTACAATAATATACGATTAAAATTTGCTTTTGTGCAATCGGTCACGAACAAATCGTGTTTTAGAATTATTATAAATTGGTACAGTGTTATAGAAATAGGATGAGTGTAGATATAATAAAAAATTGCATCCCATCTCCATATCCATATCATCCAATGTAATCCTTTGAGAAATAATCCTTAATCAATTATTATTAATTATTATTATTTAATTAATCCTTTGAGAATAAAAAACATTCATCAAATAAATATGGTAGCCTACTCTTAAGCTTATATTTCTAACTACCACAATCTAGAATTCGAGAAGAAATTTTTGTGATCTACACAAATTGAGTATTGAGCGAACAATCTAAACTAAGGCTAGGCGTGGGTGACTAATGTCGTCTTGTCTTGTCTTGACTAACCGGTGTACGCCTAGCCTAATTCATGTTTAGTCACAGTAATTCACATGGCTGCTTATGAAGCAGCACACACTGATGCAATGACTAATCGGTGTGGGTTGCTTCATAAGCAACTATGTGAAGTACTGTGACTAAACGTGTCTAATCTCATCTTGTCTTGTCTTGACTAACCGGTGTACGCCTAGCCTTAAGCTTCTATTTCTAACTACCACAATCTAGAATTCGAGAAGAAATTTTTGTGATCTACACAAATTGAGTATTGAGCGAACAATCTAAACTAATATTTATTATAACAACTACGGTACTGTAATTGTTTGTAAAGCGTCCGGGTATCTCAAACATAGACTCCCAAACTTCAGGAACTGCGGCGGACTAAAAACTGCCAAGTTTTTTTGCAGTGTAAGCTATAGCAGGATTCTTTTAACTTGTCAGAAAACAGCTGATTTAACGTTAGTAAACGAGCGTACATCAATCAGCTGTCTTCCGACAATTTAAAAGAATCCTGCTATACTTTTCGCACACTCTATGTTGGTTTTATGAAGCCAGCAGGTGTCCAGAAACAACATTTCTCCAAAAGCGGAGTTGCAGGTCACAACAACAGAGAGCAACAGCAGAACAAGAAGTCAGTCAGTCACATTAAAAGGTTCTGTTTTCGTCTGCTGTCCAATGTCACGCCCGATTCCTATTAATATTCTTCCTCTTCTTGTTTTGTTCCTCTTTTGTGCTTTCCTCACACACAGATGTCAAATCACTCTTGTGTCAACTGTCTTTGTCTATTTTAGAAGACACACATTTGACAGGCCACTGAACTGTCAGCACGTCTGCTTTCAATTGTTGTTCATCGTCCGAGCGCATTACTTATGCTTGCTTGGTCAGTTCAATTCAACGGCAATGGAAAATAATTTCTTCCATGTTTGTTTCAAAGAATTCACGGGTTTGTGGTGGATTTGTTGAGTATTGACATTGAATATATATCATTTAGGTAAAATACATATATCCAATACAGTAAAATACAGACATTGAATATCCTTCACATATATCCTTTAGGATATATATTCAATGGTATATATTCAAAGGATATAATTATATTCAATGGTATTGATGAAACATGAGTAGAAACTTTTTGGAATATTGTTCAACGAATACTAGGCCTCTACTTGCAGCATCCATGTATATAATTCTAGTAGGCTAGCACAAAGAGAAGTGAAGAAAGAATACTTTATTAAAATAATTTAAAAATACATTATTCAAAGTATTCTTTATTTAAAGAATACCAACTCTTTACTTCTCTGTGGCCAGCACTAATTTTCTGTCGTTCAATATACTGTTATAGTTGTAGAGCTACAGTGACTACTCCAGTTGCACCAAAATCCAATTTTGAATAATTTAACCTACCGTACGTGAAATGATGTCATCGAACACAACCAATGCAATGACGTCATGTTACGGTGATTAAATTCAATTGGATTTTCGTTCAATTGGCCAAAGTCTTTAAATATATAGGCCTAGTCACTGTAAATAGAAGCCATTGATTCTATTTAGATTGGGCCTAAATCCACAGAGGAGAGAGTAATTACTAGTTATTTAATTAATTACCAATTATTCATTTTTATTATTTATTAATTATTACTAATTATTATTTACAGAAATTACTCCAAGTAATAATTAGGAGATTACTCTCTCCTCTATGATTAAACCCACTTACTTTTGAAAAATCGGAAACGTCTTTTATTTTCATTTCGTGATTAACTATCATTTTGAAGTTTTTTGCAACGCAAACTTATAGCGAAGGATTTTCCTTGCGGTAATTCTGTTATCCGTTTATCTCAATAATTGTCGATTATTGTTAATTTTTTCAATAAAAAATCCATTTTAATTTACATGTAAACTGTCATGAACGTTTAGTTTTCTGAACTGTTACTTAATACAGGAGTACCCATGCCCCCATGGTCCATGTCGCAAAACCCCCCAAAAAGGTTTGGCATGTATAGCAGGATTCTTTTAAATTGTCAAAAACAGCTGATTGATGAAACAGCTCGTTTACTAACGTTAAATCAGCTGTTCTCTGCCAAGTTAAATGGATCCTGCTATATACATAAATTCTTGGATAGTATACACTGTAAATTACAGAAACTGTATAATCACAGTGTGGCCATTGGACAACTCTCTTTTGATCGGTTATCTCGATCCAAATCCACCATACCGTACCATCTCCTATGATTTGAGTTATTTGAGGAAAGTAGTTTGGTAGAGGTGGATTGTTTTCATGGAGGCGGCTGGAGATTATTATTATTAAACTTTTAATGGAAACGAATAAACTCTGCTGTCTCTAGCTTAAGCATAGTCTGCGAGAATGTATAGGTCCAGCTGACATTGTAAGTCTATTTAAAGAAACATAATACTGTAGCTGACATTACAGTGTATTACTAGTAAGATATAGCAGGATTCTTTTAAATTGTCAGAAAACAGCTGATTGAGATGATTGATGTACGCTCGTTTACTAACGTTTAGCTGTTTTCTGACAAGTTAAAAGTATCCTGCTAAACATTATTATTTTTTTAAATCGGTGGAGACAAACATGAGAGGCTGTGCGCAATGCGCATAACTATCAAACATGTATCTGCTTCCCCCACCTCATTCGATACAGACGCCTTTAGAAAATCTACATTAGGATTCTTTTTCAAACACCTTCATTTTTTACGATTTATTTTCCATGTATAATGCACTCAATTACTAGAGTCGATACTATACAGCATAACAGATTAGTATTGATAGTTGAGTCATGAGAATCTGTTTCGAATGTCAGTGAAGTAAAGGGGGAACAGACTAATGCGTATGTTACTGCGACTTCTGTTTCTCTCTTCGTCTGTTCTACAGAGCATCACCATATCTTCATCTCCCACTATTCCTCGTATACCGCAGAGCCTACTTTGCTCCAAACCCATTCTCGTGACTAAACTATCAATACCAAAGAACAATGATTTTGGAATATCTGTTATTGGGACTTATGATAACACAAAGGATAAACAACAATTTGTCCATAATAAAATTTATTTCCCTTTATGCAATTTGATAGAGAAATTTACAAAATTGACTAATTTAAATAATACTTCTTAAAACGTTTCTTAAAGAAATTCTCAAAAATATATTATATCTTACATTTTGTCTATTACAAACAAGGTTAAAATACAAAATTAACACTGATAAAAATGTTAGTTTCCAAAATGTATCAACTTATTACATAATACAATAACTTAAGACTTACACCAGTGGCGGTGATGATTCTAAAATATAATTTATATATACGTTTGTGATATAGGAAAGCAATGTGGAATGTAACAAAAGCCGATGCCGGTTTATTAAATAAACCAAGCAATGAAGTAATTATTATTTTTTGATAAACTAACGATAAAAAGTACTAGAAATGGAACACAATTAGATGAAGATCACAAAACAATCTAACAAGTTAATGTCTTACTATATACAAACAACAAATAAATGTTTCAATGCTTTGAACTTGATTAATATTATTAGAAGCGAAATTAAAGCAGACGAATGTGGGACGCAAGAGATGACAGAAGCGGAAACATAACAGTGTCTCTAGATACTCCGTTTCAATATTCTATTATGCATTTTCAAATTTATACTAGCCAGAATTTCAAAAATACATTTACTACGGTACAGACCTTTCACAAAATTTTCTTACCCTATTGAATTTATTCTCATTGGAAAATATATGGAATTGTCAAAAATTTGTTTCGTTGATAAGGAAAGCTGAATAAGAAACTCAATGTCAAACTCATCAGGAGCCCTCAAGAAAGACTACGGTCCCATATTACAATTTACAATATTCCACTATACTAAGCTAGCTACAATCAGTTTGAAGTGTTATTAAAATTTATTACTATTATCAATTTTTCATTATCATTATGATGATGATGATTGTGATGGTGAATTATGAGAAAAGTTTCATGGCAGTGAGACCAATGAGAATAATCAAACTTTGCAATGAGTGAGTGGATGAGAACGAAACTTCATTGATGAGAGGATCCAGAACAGAATCTTCTGCAGCTTATCATAATGATTACATCATAAAGACACTAAGCTGCAATGGTTTCTTTGCTGTCAAGATGAATTTGTTCGATTTATACAACATTATTATGGTGCCTTACTACCTAAGGCACTTGTGCTATCATATCAGTATGATTGCATAATCAATAAAATACAGTATCATGATAGAAACGCGCAAATAGTTTCAAAACATCAATAATAATAAAACTATATAATATATACTTGAAAAGACTTTCTTTTATATAAAAAGCTTATAGGTACTTATACATTCTATTATAATTTAATATAAATAGTGTAAAGATAAATTAATCTTTGACATGTTTTTTGAAAGTTTTATAAAAATAAAAAAATACAAAAGTATAAGAAGAGATTTACTATAATTCTTATAGACAATCATACTGAGAAAGTATTGTTAATGCAAAAAGGTTTACAAGAGAGAGACAGACAGGCAGATAACGAGAATTTAATGTCAATCAAAAGTAGAAAAAGTAAAATAGTTTTGAATACAAAAACACCAAGCACAATGTTGAAAAAGAAACGTATTAAAATAGAATGTAATGTTGCAAAAATTGACTTTTAATTTCATCAATCATTTTTCTGTTTTATTGTCATGTTGAACAATACACACTAATGATTGACAAATTTATATCAAATTACAAAAAACAAAACACAAAAGCAAACGTTGAATAAAATGTGTTGAATAATAGCAAATATTGAAGTAAGCTGAAAAAATGAAGGAAACTACTTGAGGTCATATTCTACATATTCATTAACAAAAAGTATTTAAAATCAAAATAAGAAACTAACAAAATGCCTGTCTTGCATTTCCAAAAATAGATTTTATTAATGATTATTCAATCACACAAACATAATAATAAATATCATAATTCTTTCAAATCTATACACAATTGAACAAAGAAAATTTCAGTCTTCATTATATGTGATGAGAGTTACGATAAAATATTCTGACAATAATAACTGAGCCTATTCATTCAATCATCCTTAGAATTTATTTTCTAATTTTGAAGCTTAATCCCAATAAATTATTATTATATCTTATTCGAAAAGTATTACTCAAGCTGAAAAAATAATGAGATATTTCTTAAAAAATTTGAATTGATCAATAAGATGAAGAATCACAAAAATCTCACATTGAGCAGCGTCCAAAGACTGCGATAAATTGTATCAATCTCATTGCGGTCATCTACTGGAACCGAACGGTCATCTACTGGAACCGTTTTTGTCAGAAAGCGACCAATCATCCGAAATGCTAACATTGAATCAAATGCCAGCTGTTCGGACATTGGACGCTTTCTGACAAAAACGGTTCCAGCAGATGACTAGGCTCAATCAGACTGATACAATTTATCGCAGCGTTTGGACCATGCCTAAAAAAACTAAAGAAAGAAAATTTATACAGAAATCAAATCTGTTTGAAAGACTAGCAAATCATGATAATCGAAGGTGGTTAAGAAGTTTGATCCTGAATAATATTAATATTAAGATCATTAAAAGGCGGGATCCTCAATATTAAGATCATCAATACCAATAAATTGAGTCTATTTTCAAAATCAGAATTCACGAATTAAATTGATAGCATCATGGAATTGCAAGACAGTCATTTAATTTCGTTTCACACAGTATACTAAAAATATTAAAAATCTACTTGTTTAAATCGATTTCCTTTCTTCAAAGCTATGCATTTCTGACTGTCTACTCCAACTTCTTTTCGACAAACAATTTCTATAATTAATACGATATCAACTGAATCGAAACAAACTATACAATAACATAGCAGCCATATATATCCTTTTTCCCCCAACTGAATTTCTCAGCCAACACGTGTTTGATTTATGTTTCTATTCCAGATTTCAGAACCGGAAGATTTTAAATCGAAACACCGCTATTCTCAACATCCAATAACAATAATTACTAACACTATTAATAATAAATATATCAATAATAATCATAATGTGCATTATCATCACACAATAGAAAGCGTGCCACATTTAAACGCATAAAAAGCCGAATTTCTATTTTCATTTTTTTGAAATTACTCAAAATTAATCTCTTAAGATTTTCAATTGATTTTCCGAGATAATTTTCTGTTTTCATGATACAGTATTTATTCGAGAGAACACTCATTCTATATCTCCATAGAAAAACAAGATGGCGTCATACGTAGCACTTTCACAAACACTCAAGCAACAACAATGTCATAAAATACTACTTTGCGGCCTCTTGATGATTTTATCAGTTCAAAATTTCTAATAGCTAACTAATAGACAACGATCTTAGATTATTACTAATATTATAAAAATCAGTTTGACAATAGATTTCACGATGATCATCATCTTAAACATACAGTTTTTAAAAACGTGGTGATGCTAAGCTGTTATCATTTCTCACAATAATATATCACTCGACTAACGCGCGTGCAGGTGAGTGTGTGTGCGTGTGCTCTATCACCCCAACACTCTAAAATGGTCACATTTGTAAAATACTAAGATTGATTATGCTAGGTAATGGCAGTAAGTATTTCACTTTTACAAGAATCTCTTCTCACACATTGGAAATAAAATTTTCATATTTATTATAGGCTATCAATAGAAACTTAAAGAAACTTGATGATTTTCACTTAAAAAATAATATAAGAATACTGTAAATAAACAAAAATGAAATGCAAATGTAAAAAATTAATATGAAGAGTAGATTTTTTGCTTAAAATGAGTAGTTCAAGGCAAGAAGTGATTTTCAAGTTCATTATAAAAATTCTACAATTCATGTAACTTGAAAGCTTTATGAAATGCAATGTGCAAGCGTGCTACATCTATCTGAACCTGATTGCTGCCACGTTGTTTAAATCGCAGTTTCTCAGGAGATAGATCTGTTCTAACATTCATAATTAGCTGATACTAGTGAACAAAGGGATCTAGATCTTGATAAGCGCGAGATAAGTTTAAAATTAATTTTTTTAAATATAGAAAACTCTACTTTGAAGTCATATTATGAGGAACAACATCCATTGAGTAATGCTTATTCGATAAAAATAATAATGAATATAAAATAATACCAAGAGTTTGAAAATACTCTCAAATTGTTGCATGGGCAAAGTAGTGAATTAAGTAATACTGAAAATTAAACTGAAATACTGTGCTCAGCTCGTTATTGCTCATTGACGAGATTGGAATCTGATGAAACTAGTTCACTAAAGAGTAGTGAAATAGTTTCTTACTTTGAGATCAAGTACAATTTCATGAAACGGAATATCATAGATATACGAGTGTAAACAATAATATTATACTGCTTCACGTCTGAATTGAGAATAAAATCATACTCTACGAACTTCTAGAAAGTGATGTTTGAATGATTTTGGTGATATATTATGGTTGTATATTATTAATGATAATAATACTAAAAAAGGCGTAACTGAAATGTATTGTCAAATGATTAAAATTTTGTCTGAATGATTATATATCATCTGAATAGATTACTATTATAAAATCACCAACAAAAAATCGTATAAGACAACAATAATGAGCCTAAGTGTCAATAAAATTTCATAAAACAAACATAAATAAGATAACATCAGTCTTTATGCTGTGACTCACACACGCACCCACACACCCACACAGTAGTGGAGAAGAGCTGCCATATAAATTCTTAAAAACAACAACCAAGTAAAACAACCATTCATAATAGAATATAACAAAGAAATAGGGGGAACGGTTACAACTTCTTATTGCTACATTATATTATTTCTAGTTAGTGGGTGCTCGATTTATAGTCACAAAATTGTATATTTTTGTCAATCCAACTAGATTTTGAATTTAGCTTGTTCAAACTGAATTCAAATTCAAGGCCAGTTACAAAGAACGTAGTATCCTCAAGCCCGTGTGCAACATCTTCGTTTAACAAGTTTAAACCCTGTATTAAACGTTCACCAAGTTTTCTAAAAGTTTAAACCGTGTATTTATAGTTAGAACAAAGTTAAAACTACGTTTTTAGACTAAGTTGATGCATACGGGCTTTAGAATAGAATTTCGTTAAGAATGGGGGCTGAATAGGGGATTTCCATCCATTCGATTCATGCGCCATTCAGCAGCCATCCTAGAAAAATTCTACTCTATAAACCTTTCCAATAATACAGGAACTCGTACATACTCCATAAATTAAGTAAAACCAGCAGATCCTGTATTAAATGTTCAATTTCATACTTCAGGACCTAATGGTCTCTTTCATGAAAATTTAAAAGACCTGTTAAAACTAAGACATCTGACTGTAAAATGTCTTTATACATAGTAGTGGCTGTGTATTAAAGAGAGGATGCCTAGTGTGCACCAGCTTCAAGTAAGCTGTTCCTGCATTACCGGACATCAAAATGGTTCATATACGTGTCCTGTAAACTGGGAAAGGTGGATACACACTACACAAGAAAAGCACGGTGTACTATGTGAAAGTTTAGTGTGTGTCCGCCTTTTACCTTCTCCATAGGACTACTAAAATGGTTCATATAAGTGTCCTGTAAACCGGGAAAGATGGACACACACACTCAACATGAATAGCACTGTGTACTATGTAATAATTTACAAGTCTAGTATGTGTATCACAACCTGTGATACAGTGTATCTTCATCCTGTATCACAGGACATGTTCATCCTGTATCTTCTGTGATACAGTGTATAAGGATACAGTGTATCTTAATCCTGTATCACAGGACATCTTCATCCTGTATCACATGACATCTTCATCCTGTATCACAGGACATCATCCTGTATCACAGGACATCATCCTGTATCACAGGACATCTTCATCCTGTATCACAGGACATCTTCATCCTGTATCTTCTGTGATACAGTGTATCTTCATCCTGTATCACAGGTCTTGTAAATTTTCATGAAACCGGCCACAGATTGTGAATTCAGCTTGTTTCAAGGATTCAACTAGTTGGAGATCACTTCAATAAAAATTGTCAACAGTATCAAACAGTACTATTCGAATAGTATTTGTCAAATCATGAAAAATTGTGCACATTCGGGTAGCTCACCTCCTCCACCAATCCGACCAACAGCCGCGAGAAGTAGAATAATAGAAGAAGACGAAGAATAGGATAAGCACTTGCGCGTCTGACTTTTCTCTTAACTTCATCTTTGTGTACGAAAAAGCACTCCAGTGTTCGCTTGGCTGAGTTTATACGATAATTTAATTCATCATTTTTTGGTATTTTCAAAAAAGTGTTTACCGACACTAGAACTCACTACACATAGGTGGCAATAGCTGAGGGCGACGGCTGCTCTTCTTGTTTGCTCTTTTTGCCGTTGTTTGGTCCGTACTGCCCGATGAACGAGCCGTCTTCGGTGAAACGTCCTACAACAAAAAGCAAACAAATTAGTAAATCGAAAAAACTAAATAGTGAATAATAAAAAATAGAATAAAAACAAATCAAGAATGTTCGTCGACGAGAAGACTATGCATTTTTAAATACAACAAATCAATAGATGATAATAATAATAATAATTAATTGTTTGCACCCGGTGGATCACTGGACCTTCCAAGCCTGTAACCTTGGATGTGATGAATAGCGATAATAATAATAATAATAATAATTCCATGTAACTCATGTCAAGTTTTCATCAATAGATTAATTTCTATCATAATTGATATCATACAATTATTATATAAACGAAAAACGACACTGCTCATAAAGAAAATAAAGAGTATTGACCTAACCTTCATTTTCATTTACCGATATGTAAAGCCACATGTAAATTGGCTTTTACTGAACATCGATCTTGTCGCCTCTCGCAAACATATCGATGGTGAAATAAGTCTCTACTTTCTGTGAATAGGGTTAGGGTGTATTCTATACAAAAAATTTCGGGCTCTAAATTTTTAGTTCAAAATTCAATATTTTCTTGTATATTTTGTGTTGTGCTTGTGTTTTATGAACGTTTAGACTTTTATGTATCAAAAAGAACTTTTTCAAAATTCGAAATCATTCTGATAAATAATAGATAGATAAAACTTCAATCTAAGTGGAATTAGGTTAAACACGGCGAGGTGGAACAACCTTCGGGTCTCCCCACCGATAAAAGCCATACGCTAAATAAATATACTTGGGAACTTCTATTGATAGATGTTAGTTTGGTTAGTCGTTATTTCAAGGAACAAAGCTCACATTTCACCACCAGGGGCCTGTTCCATGAAAATTTAGAAGTCCTGTAATACAGGCAAAAAGGCGTAAACACAATAGTCATGAATAGCACGGCGTACTATGTAATAAACAGTCCAGTATATGTCGGCCCTTTTCCTGTATTACTTGTTTTCTAAATTTTATGAAAAAAGCCGCTAATTATTATTTTTTATATAATTGTTACCTAATTATTCGAACTAGACCAATGTGGCGAATCCAGCTCCGGACGAAGTCTCGCCCTGCTTCTTTTGTTTGCCATACAAGCCAATAAACGAGCCATCCTCATTCATTCCTTCTGCAATTTACAATGGAAACGTGCAAAATAAAAATAAAAAACTCAAGAATTGAAAAATAAAATGGTAAAATACGCATGATAATTGGAAAAGAAAATAATGAAAAACATAATAATTGGAAAACAAAAAATATTAAAAAACATAATTGGCAAATAGAATAATGAAAAACATAATGTTTGGAATACAACAATAAGCATAATCTTCGAGCAATAACAATGCAGGGGATTTAGCTAAAACCAATATAACTGCTCGTTAACACAAGTTACAAAACCTTGAGCCTTAATGCAAGGTACCATAACTGTACAAATCAAATTCAAATTATTTGATTACTACAACAAGAATAAAAGTATACTCACAAATTTGAAATAAAACACGAAGTATTAAAGAATGATAGAGTAAATAAAAAAACAGGACGGGGGGTTGCAATTGATGAATGAAACAAGTAACTGGCTTCAAAATTATAGAAATAAAACTTATCCAATGGACAAAAATCATAATAATTACTGAATGTAAAAGGCTCAGCCCAACTAAATTTTCATATTTAAATAAAGAACATTGCATGAATCGGAGAAAACAGAGCGATAGATTTCGAGGGAATGAAACATTTTAGCCAGAAAATATATTAAGTCAAATAAATGCTTACAGCGGATTCGATTCAAATATACAGTTTAAGAAAATAAAACATACAAAAATAAAATGAAACTAATATATATAAAAGAAAAAATACAACTGACGTAGTATATTATAAAGTATATGAAGAACTAAAAATAAATGAAAGAAAACAATAAGGCCTACTAATTTTATAGTTTGAACTTAGTTTTAGGGAGAATTGTTACCTGTGTCTCCTTCACCATACTCGGCCATAGAGTCGGTGTCGCTCTCTGGAGCCGCCTTCGGGTCACTGCTCATCGACCCGCGGCCATGCGACTTGTTGTCCAAACTACGACACAAACAAACACCGTCCAAATGTAGTGAAAATGAAAACTTACACAAATAAAATACTGCTAAATGTTCAATGTATTCTACCAAAAAATAATAAATATCTTTATTTTTAATAATACAGTACATTCAATCAATTCTATTGCTATTTATAAAAATTGTACATTACACAATTCTTCAATATGCACTAGGAAAAGAAATTCAACGAAACATTCAAGGTGTCATAAAGCTCTCGGAATGTTTGCTATGATACTCTTCCATAAAACGCAGTTTAGCTTATTCAACTAGCACATGCCGTTTCCACACTCACCATGGAGGTTGAGATTTGTTGCCATATCAAACAGCTACCACACACACACACCGACACGGCATCTCTGTGCCGTTGACGGCGTGTAGTTGACAGCATCGCTCCCCGACACAAATCATTCGTCATCCGCCAAATTAAAATAAATGTACTATATTTATGGGTTATAAAGCTAAAATACATATAGATACAGGACTCAGTTGCTTCATTTGCTGTCAACAACATATGTCGTTAACGGCACGCATCGGTGTATGTGGAAGCTGTTCCATTCGGCAGCACATCTCAACCTGAATGGCAAGGTGTCGGTGAGTGTGAAAACGGCCATTGGCAACAAGGTCAGAGGGCGGCCTATCACTAGCATAAGATAGATGAATGGATACTGATCTACTAGAAAAAACATATTACAATTTGGAAAGAAAAGCATCCGCAAAGAAAAACATCTGAGCGCGGAAATGCTAATTATATTGATTTCTACACTATTACAAGAATGAATCCGATATACGAATTCTTTATAGAACAATCCGATGGCAACATGTTAACAAAGCGTTAGGACGGCGAAGCGAGTATGCCTAGCCTAAAGACGCAACCACACGATGACAGTCGACTGGCGACAGTCAACTACTTTTTATAGGGCGATCACACGATGACAAGTAAGCATGCATACATTGACAACATGGGAATTGAATTTCCATTCAATTGTATTGCAAAAATGAATGTCATCGTACTTGTCATTGTGTTGTTGAGCCCTATCAGTTATTACAAAAATTTCAGGTAAGGGAACCCTTATTTTCCATTAAAAATGGCATTATCAGTGACATTAGAGAATTATATCATAAATGTCATTCATTCTTATAAATTATTGCTGTAAAATTGTTTTAGTTAAAATGTACTACAAAGAAACTCTACTTGTAATTTTTGATGAAATAAACAAATTTTCAATTGAAATTGAATTATAAATGCACCTACTAATTGATTCCAGTCGATTGGCGTCTTAAGCCGACTGATTTAAAAGAAGTATCTGAATAGAATGAATGTTATTCACGGTACCATAATACTCTAATGTCACTTATAATACCATTTCTGTTGAGAGAAATAAACGTTTCCTTGTCTCAAATTTCTGAAATAACATTAAGGGCTCAACCACACGATAACATACGCAATACAATCAAATGGGAATTGAGCTCAACCAAACGATGACACTCGCAAAACAATCAAATGGGAATTGAATTTCCATGATGCCATTGTATGCATGCATACTTGGCGGCATCGTGTGGTGACCCCAGGGACCTGACATCTAGGGGACTGGAAGTAAGAGAAATAAGAGGAGTAGGATGTCGGCCATTTTGTGGACGTACTTTTAGCGGTGTATTTGAAAACATCGTAAATTGATAATAATTACAGCTGATTCTGATTGAATAGCGGATGGTTCAAAAGCTTGATACACGCATAACGATATTAGATCAATGATATTGAAGAATAATTCAAAAGTTTGATACAAAAAGTTTGACAAACCATTATCGTTGGTGAATAACCATTCTAACCTGTAGTAGAAATCACACCTACTTCTACTCAAACAAAGAATCTAACAAAATGTTATATTTTGCCGTAAATATTAACCATATTCTCAACAGCTCAAAAGATACCATAAACTTTAAAAGTCTTTATGAAAATGAAACTTAACATAAATGTGAATTGAGCTCAACCACACGATGACACTCGCAATACAATCAAATGGGAATTGAATTCCCATGTTGCCATTGTATGCATGCATACTTGGCGACATCGTGTGGTGGCCGCATAGAAACTAGTCGCGACTGTCACGGTGTGGTCAGGTGGGAGGTTGGATACTGACGGCTGCGAGTACTCGATGAATCCGGGCTCGTCGGGATAGTCGTGTCGGCCGTGCGCCGCCTCGCGCTCGTGCACCGCGTACTTGCCGCCGCGGTTGCGCTTGATGATGCACACCAGAATCAGCACCAGCAGCAGGAACGCGATCGCCAGCATCATGCCGATGAACCAGCCCGCTGTCGCCACGTTCTCCTTCGGCTGGATTATCGGACCGTCTGCAATAAACCGACAAAATAACATGATTTGAATTTTTCAAAGTAGCGTTTTATCACTATTTTTGGTTACTTCCACTTAGAAAATATCTAAGGTATGTTATAAAGCTGTCAAAATACAAGGTTATCATAAAAGAATGGTGCGAAGATTGAATTTTTATAGAAACCAGCGATCAAGCCAAACAACCTGAATTTGACAGGAATCATGAACTGTTTGCCAAATGTTTGTCGGAACGCCCGAATTCTATTGAAACCGCACCATTCTTTTATGATAACCCGGTATTGAAAGCTGTGAAATGTTAAAAGATTCACTGAATACTTTCAATGTAGACGATTCAATCCTAAAATTTCGTTTTACAGGAGGAATGGTTAATAGAATAGAAACGAATGTGAAACATAAATTCTGGTATTAGAGGAGATTCTACTGTATTAAGTAAGTACTGTATTAGGGCCGGTTCATGAGCTAGAGTAAAACGGGTGGCCACCGTAGCATCGACAAACGTTAGCCTCGACACCATGTACTAAAGGGCTCTCTATGCTGCTAACCCACTAACCTGTCGAGACAAACGTTTGTCGATGCTACGGTAGCCACCCGTTTTAGTCTAGGACTTGGCTAAATCCCGAGCTCATGAACCGGCCCTTAATGTATCAAGTAAGTATGTATTATAAGTTTTATAAAACAGCCCCCAGGTGTTACAGGAAAATTAACCAGCTATAAAAGAGGTAACACACACAGCAGTGATTCTGAGAACATTCTTCACATAGGGAGATTCTTCACATGGGTTATATTATCAACTCCTGTATGCGAAGATGAGTCTGAACCGTTTCATTTTTCCATATTGTAGTTTTTCATGAACTTGAAAAACAAATATAACAGTCTAGAAATGGATAGGAAGAGAAAAAAGGTGACATGATAAATTGTGGCTTGAAACAATTTTGAAGTGCTTATGTTATTTTAGAAGTAAGTTTTACTCGAAAGATGTTTATTTAGGATCGAATTACATCCAACAGAAGATATACAAAATGTATTGAGATACTGCTTAATGAAGAATTTACAAATATAACAAATAAATAGAAAATATATAGTAGACACAATTGAAGACATGATATTAGCAAATGACAAAGCAGTTTCAGCAGCAACTTTTTGGAAAAATATTCAATATATGGTGACTATAAACACGAAAGAAGAAGAATAGAAAACTCAAGGATTTACAGATTGTAACCTATTTACAGGAATTCTGTTCACTGGAGGGAACGAGAATTGTTCCTCAAAATAAAAATAAAGATTGAAGAGTTTCCAAATTACTCAGATAATATTCAAATGAAAAATGAAAAGAATGAATGAATAATGTATTAGCTGAAGAATAATGTGAACTTGTAACTCACCGACAGTGTAAGTGTCAATTTCCTCCGGTTCAGATTCAGTCATGTATTCTCCATCAACAGCCACAACTCGGAATTCGTAGGTTTCGCCCGGCTTCAGAGATCTGATAATCGTGTAGTCTTCATCCAATGTGTTCGCCGATTCCGAATACATGGTTTCGTCTTTCAACCTGTTTCCAAGAAAAATAACAAAAATTATATTAATGAAATAATAAAGAAGATTGGAGAACATCTCAAAATGTAATTCATGAAATGATAAACAAGATTGAATACATCTAGAAAAAAGTGTTATAGAGTTCAAAATCCAGCACAAACATAATATTAACACTGTTGATCAATCTGGTCCAGTCGAACATAAATAGCAAGAACATAGAAAAACGTTAATCTACATTCTATCAAGTCTCTTGAATGAATGAAAAATGTTATAAGAAGAAATTTGACCACTTTTTATTTAGAGAAGAATATGTCCTCCACTTTTCATCGTTCATATAGCTTGGCTAGCATTAAAAATACAAATATTTTTTAAGCATATTTTCCACATCCCTATTCCTTAACAAACCTCTTCAGAACAGATGTACTGTATATCAAAATTGAACATCCTTAATCCATAATTTAAATGAATGAATAAATGCACTATGTTGTATGAAAATACTGAAATACATATTTTATACAAACATTAATTGAACCAAATATTACCAAACTATAAAACAGCTACAAAGCAATAACCGAGACCACAAAACTATCAACTTACGGTACATCAGAAGTACTAACAACAGTTTTTAATAATGACATAACCGGCAAAAGATTAACTTGTGCGCCGGCAGTGAGTTCAAAAATCTACAAAAAGTTCACAAAGAAAATAATTGGCACTTCATTTTTAGTTAAATTATGGAATTAAAGCAAAGCTTAACCATTCCATATGGATCAATGAAATCAACCAATTGATTACAAAAGCAAACCAACTCAATTCATTCATTCATTCACCAACAATTCATTCATTTATTTATTCTGCAATGTACAATAAATTGATACTTAATGGAAGGTCCAACAGCCTCCAGCCCATTTCTAATTTATAAAAACAGTCCAAGTGTATGTTATGTAGCATATTTTAAAGTGAACTTGAAAATGAAATAATGGAATAATTAAAGCATAGTACAACTACTCCAAATGCAATCATCTACCGAATGAACAGAGCAAACCAACTGACTTGTATTTGACGAAGAAATGCGATCCTGGTTTGCCTTCGAGATTGGGCTGCCAGACCACCTTGATCTTGGCATAGCCGTTGTCGGATGGCAGTCGGTACCAGGTGAACCTCGGCGTGTCAGGCGGGGCTGATTGCGAGGCTCGAGTTCTCTGCTCAATGAAATATCTGCAAAACAACCAAAAATTGGTTTCTAAATTCCGGAAATGAACATCAAACATGAACAAAACACTGCAATGCTTACAACACGGATACTTCAATTTATTTCAAAGCATTTAAATTAAAAAGCCATTTCAGATAATATTGAGCTAGAAATTAAAAGACCAAAGAGCTGTTTATACGTACATGTACGGCTTAATATGGTGAATCTACAAGATTATTCATTTCATCCCAACATGATGTAATCATGTTTGTTTCAGTGTCAAACTGAAAAACAATTAATTCAACTTTACAAATAAATTAAATAGCCGTAAAAAATAATTACGTCATCTAATGGAGCACAAAAGAGGTATAATTGTAACGGTTCCGTCAGATGTAATTTCACCTTAGTAAACCGAAAATGCTTACGTTCAATCAGCATTGAATGTTCAAAATCATATCTTCTATGAAGCTATTTTTAATACAGAATTGAAACGCTGACTCTCGGCTGTCTTCACACTACTAAACAAGCATAGAACGGCTTGCTAAGTTATTATATTTTAGTGAAATATTCCCTCGCACGAAGAGAACACATTGGTTGGTAGTGGCATGAAGGCAGAAATGTTACTACGCATGCGTGACTGAAAATTCTAGTTTAAAAGCTGTGATGCACTAAAATCAGTTCGCCCAAAGCTGCATAGCTTACAATAATCTTGATAATGCTAAAACGGGGGTTTCTAGGTTAGGCTATCGCCTATTTTCTACTAATAACATTTCTTGAAGTATTTTTTCACAACTTTTCTATTCGTAGTCACATTTATACAACTAGGGAGTAGGCCTATTTTCTTTTGAAATGTTTTTAGCATTATAGCAGCTGCCATTTCTGTCAATTTTCAGCCAACTACGTTCTCATCGCGCGGTGACTATACCTTGAGAGCAAGAGCTCAAGAACTATAGTGCGTCAAGAAGTCAGCATTGCTTAGATGGGAGTTTGCTATCCTTGTTCAGCACAAGGCAGTTGCTGATGTCTCTATCCTATTCGCACTGTGCATAGTTGCCGCACTGTGCATTGTTGTCGCACACAGTCCCAACAAACAGGTTTGCTGCAGTTTTCTCTTTCTCCTTTCTCTTGAAACTTGGCATCAATGCTCCTCATATAAACAATTTTGACTTCTTGACGTGAATCGGACTATAGTCACATTTATATAACTAGAGAGTAGGCCTATTTTCTTTTGAAATGTTTTTAGCATTATTGCAGCTGCCATTTCTGTCCATTTTCAGCCAACTCCGTTCTCATCGCGCGGTGACTATACCTTGTGCTCAAGGTCTACCAACTATATAGCAGGATCCTTTTAACTTGTCAGAAATCAGCTGTTTCGGTAATAATTAAACAGTGATTTCGACACAATAATCTCAAAAGGCTTAAAAGTCTTAAAGACCTTCAAAGTCTTTAAAAGACCTTTTTAAAGAAGACATTTCAAAGAATAACTTTTTAAAATACTTTTTCAATAATCTGCTAGATTCAGCATTTGTAGGTTAAGTGGAGTGGTTCGTAGCCGAGGCGGCTGAGGCGTCAGACTGATTAAGTTATCAGCAGTCAGATAAAATCCATTGGACCAGGGTTCGAACCTGGTTGACGGAAGGTTTTTTGACAAATACGGCCACTCCCGTCTTTCGGAGGAGACGTTAAGCCGTCGGTCCCGACTGCCTAAAAAGTAGTCGTCATATCTCATCATCACCCCACTCATTACCCACGCACAAGCCTAGAGCTCATGTGGGCATTATCCTCAGAAAAAAAAGTATTGTGATATTGCTCGTCGAAACATATGTTTTCTGACAAGTTAAAAGGATCCTGCTATACACATAACACTGCTACTGTACACATAACTATACACATACTATACACATAACTGCTACAACTGTACAACTTCTAGTACACATAAATATTGTTATATCTGACCAACAGTATTAGGAAAATTTTTCGTTTGATGAGATTCTTGACATGTATATAAAATCAATCTTGACATGTATATAAAAACATGTCAAAAACATTAAATTATTAATCTTGTAACTCAACTGACCCTAGCAGGCCTATTTTCTTTTGAAATGTTTTTAGCATTATAGCAGCTGCCATTTTTGTACATTTTCGGCCAACTACGTTCTCATCGCGCGGTGACTATACCTTGAGAGCAAGTGCTCAAGAACTACCAACTGTACACATAACACAACTGCTCAACCTTAGAAATGAATATTGCCGCTACAAACCTAGTCATGAAAGTTTTAGGGCTTGTGCAATTAGATTTTACAATCAGTTACCAATAGAAATAAGAGATTTATCTGTGAGAAACTTCAAGATTAAAATTAAGGATTTTCTAATAAGTAACTGTTTTTATAATAATAATGAATTTTTGAGCTTTAATATGGAGAATTTTTAAAATGTGATTGACTGTTAACTTTGATTGATTTGATGTAATTATGTTTTGACGTGGCCTATACTTGTACATTACTTGTCTTTGGCAATAAATGGATTCTGATTCTGCTACAACTGTACAACTTCCAGTAAACATAAATTTGTTATATCTGACCAACAGTCCTAGGAAAGTTTTTCGTTTGATGAGATTCTCGACATGTATATAAAAACAATGATTAATGTTGTAAGTGAACTGACCCGTCGCCCTCGCCGACCTTGGTGGTGGCCTTGATGTGAATGCGGTACTTGGTGGCCGACTCGAGGCCGGCCAGCTTGGCGCGCGTCTGCTTCGGATCGGTGATGTCCGGATTGCGTTCGCTCAGCGCGCCCACCTTGGTGCCCTTCACCGTCTGGTAGTAGATCTTGTAGCCGGTGAGCACGCCGTTCGGCTGGTCGGGCTTCTTCCACACCAGGTACAGCGCGGACGAGCCCATCGGCACCGCTTCCAGCGATTGCACTGTGCCCGGCACTGCAAACAACAATTCAATTCAATTACTAATTACATCCTAAACATCTGGTGATCAGACAGAGGATGAGTCAGAAAAGAGCAACCTTGGGAAGGTTCTCAATACTTATAACAAGGAGAGTCACTATACACATAAATCACATACCGGGTGATTCAAAAAGAATACCACAACTTTAAAAATTTGTATGTTATGAAAGAAACATCATAGAACCTTCTGTTATACATCATTTCGAAGAGTAATTTAAGAAGTTTTTTCATCACAAAGAAGTTCAGAGATGTTCAATATGATTCTTCCAGACACTCGAGCAATCAACCCAAAACCCCCTCAAACTCTTTCCACTCACTGAAGAGCAGGCGTAACAGTAGTTGATTTGTGTTTCAAATCATCAATATTCATCCACCATTGATGATTTGAAACAAAAATAACAGCAGCCATCCAAACTGTTACGCCTGACATGCTAAAGATAGTGTGGAACACGTTGAGGTAGGTTTTGGGTTGATATTGTTCGAGTGTCTGAGTCATGAACAACTCTGAACTTGTTTGTAAGTGAAAAACTTTAATTACTCTTTAAAATGATGTATAACAGAAGGTTCTATGATGTTTTCATAACATACAAATTTTAAAGTTGTGGCCTGAATCACCCGGTAGAATAAAATGTAAAATAACAAATTTATTCGTTCCTTTATTTATAACCTCACTTGATCATTAACGTCCCCTGAAGAATGCAGACCATTACAAAGAACCTGGTTAGAAGAAACTTCATCAACCAATCTTTCTTTTTAAAAGAATTTTGGAAAACCTAATAGCAGCCCGTGTTGCCCAATTTTAAAGCGGTTTGCGCCAGAATAAAGGTTAGTGGACTTGAATGTGCAGGTTCAATTTGTATTTTGAAAAAAAAACTTTCAAGGGGGTAAACTATTCGAAATAAACTGTCTCGGCGCTCTGAGAAACTACGTCTGCAGTATCTACTGAACTATATGGTGCATGGTTTGTTAGTAATGATAATTTATCTAGTATAATTATTAATATGTTTATATTCCTACATTTTTTTATACATTCGTTAATCGTTCATTGACCTCTCCTTTATCAGGCTCAGATCAGATGATTAGTAACTAAGAGATTTGGAGATTTCACTATGTAGAAAACGGGTGACAGTGACATAACTGGGAACTGAGAAATCGTCATATCTCAGTCATTTATAAATGGTTTTTACAAAATCAGGTATCATTCTCTTCAAAATGAAAAGCTCTACATTTTTGTAACGAGACAAATTTTTGTGGAACCCATAATTTCTCCACTAAACTTGAATTAGAAATTTCAGCCAGTCGCCATTTTGAAAAACTCATATATTGGAAATACTCAAAACTACTGTTTTGTAGACCAGAAACTTCTTAATGAGATATTAAATGATGGATCCATCAAGTTCAAGTGTTTTTGTAATGATGAGTATGTAGACTTTTATGTATTGTTGACGTTCATACGTACCTGATGACATATTTCAATGTATTTTTGTGACGTTGTCTATTGCTTGTTTTGAAAGTTTAATGACAATAAAATATTATTCATTTATTTATGCAAAACATTGACCAATAAGATGGCGGATTACAGGAAAAATAAAGAGCAATCAACTTTTTCTGTTTGTTTTAGCTTGTAGAATACCGTGCTGGTTCAGAAGGTACTATTTTTTGGGGCACCTTGTTCAATTCCTTATGCATAGCAGGATCCAATTCAACTTGTCAGAAATCAGCTGTCTCAAAGAGCAATATCACAATACTTAACCTACAAATGCTGAATCTCGCAGATTATTGAAAAGGTCTTTTAAAAAGTTATTCTTTGAAAGGTCTTCTTTAAAAAGGTCTTTTAAAGACTTTAAAGGTCTTTAAGACTTTCAAGCCTTTTGATTATTGTGTCGAAATCACTGTTCAATTATTACTGGATCAGCTTGGAATAATCAGCATATCAGCTGATTTATGACAAGTTAATTGGCTCCTGCTATATCTACTTGTGAGAACGCACCTCCTTCAGGCGTGTCGAAGCTGAGAATGTCGCTGGGCGGACCGTTGTACTGCGAGTTGTAGACGAGTACGCGCGCGTAGTTCTTCGAGTGCGGCATGAATTTGGTGACCATCGATCGAGTTGTGTCGCCCTTCACGTAGATCTCCTTCATGCCCTCTTCGCCATCCTTGTCCGTCCACGTTTGAATCTGAAACACCATGCGACATTTCAATAACCAATCATCATTTAGTGTACAGTGATATTCATTTAATTTGACGCTTGGCATTAGATAGAAAGATATTATTTCTTTGCCATCGTACTCTACGGTCATCAGCAACGTCGAGAAATGATATCTTTCTATAGCAGAATCCTTTTAACTTGTCAGAAAACATATGATCGACGAGCATATGATCACAATACTTAACCTACAAATGCTGAATCTCGCAGATTATTGAAAAGGTCTTTTAAAAAGTTATTCTTTGAAAGGTCTTCTTTAAAAAGGTCTTTAAAGACTTTAAAGGTCTTTAAGACTTTCAGCTTTTCGATAATTGTGTCGAAATCACTGTTTAATTATTACCGGAACAGCTGATTTCTGACAAGTTAAAAGGATCATGCTATACCTATCTTTCTATCTAATGCCAAATATCAAATTAAATGTATTTAAATATATTTAATAAACTGAACTTATATAAAGGCTAGAAAAGAAGGATGGAGCCATTAAAGGGTTGGAGTGACAGAAGTACGCTTGTGGTTAATAAATGTCACTATTAGTGATGCCTCATTATTTTCAAATTGTAAAATGCATTTCAAGTTTAGAACATGTTAAAGTAGTATCATTCAAGTAGAAGCATGAATATTGAAGTAGTGCAGACAGTGTTAGAGTATAATTAACAAACCAACAATTAATGATATTATAAAATCACCTTATAGCCCTTGAAATGTCCTCTGACGGTGTCTGGAGGCACAGGATTCCAACTGAGCATGGCGCTCGTACTCGACATCACTTGCACCAGGGTGAAGTTGGTTGGCGGTTGCAAAGGAACTGAAATTTAAAATGCAATTCAATTTCAAACAAAAAGCCAGTAATGAATAGCCAATAAAAAATAGTAATGAATGGATAACAATATCATATTACTACTATACTACTTAGAAATGATTGATTTCTACAATTCCCATTCCATCACAATTCAAAGTATTCATTTCATCATATTCTAAGTAATCATGTGGTTAAGTAACAAACATTCAAGACCGCTCTCGGATGGGTGACCGACACAAGAAATTGTGCAATTAGGCGAGGTGGAACCTACCCGTAAGGGTCTTCCACCGATAAAAAGCCATACGTTAAAAAAAATCATAGATTTTCAATGGTAAATTCAAAATGTTTGGAGAATTATTAGATAATTTGGAACATATTCAATTCAAAATTTTGATTCAAAGTGAAAACCGGTGAATTAGTAGAATGCGATACGTCACCTAGAATTTCGATAAATTAGAGGAGGAACCAATTTCACAAAGCCTGTTGTACATGTTCTTCAATATCGAATGCAGAATAATAAACAAAGAAGAAGACACAATCACTAAAAATTGTTAATTTCGCCAATAAATTCCAGTCCCTATCACCACATTTGCACGCTGCCATCCAATCGTTTATCAGCGAAAGTTTCTTCAATTCTAAAATGTTCGTGGCCTATGTCAGTTCTTTATTTGATAAGAATTTTTATAAATTTTTAATAATTTTATAAGAATTTTGGTGTGGGAACTGCAAAGAATGACCGGAGATTTCATCAAAGTTTGCTCGAATTGATAATTTCTTAAATTTGTTGAAAACTTTGACCCCTCCTCGGTCTACTTTATTTACTAGACTAAACTAAACTAAACTAGAGAGTAAACTAAACTAGACTAAACTAAACAATAGCAGAAATTATTTAACTTGTCGGAAAACAGCTGTTTCGAAGAAACAGTATCACAATACTTAACCTACAAATGCTGAATCTCGCAGATTATTGAAAAGGTCTTCAAGACTTTTAAGCCTTTGGATTATTGTGTCAAAGCTGCGTATAGCAGGAACCTTTTAACTTGTCAGAAATCAGCTGTTTCGGTAATAATTAAACAGTGATTTCGACACAATAATCAAAAGGCTTAAAAGTCTCAAAGACCTTCAAAGTCTTTAAAAGACCTTTCAAAGAATAACTTTTTAAAAGACCTTTTCAATAATCTGCGAGATTCAGCATTTGTAGGTTAAGTATTGTGATATTGCCTTTCGAAACATAATTATGTTTTCTGACAAGTTAAAAGGATCCTGCTATAGTCCAATGCACACCTAAAGCAGCTGTTTCGGTGTGCATTGAACTATTGGTTTGTATAGAGTAGACAATCATATGATCTATATGTTGCTAGTTGCCTATTGCTTATTGCTCCGGTGTACGACCGGGGTAAGACTTTTAAGCCTTTGGATTATTGTGTCAAAGCTGCGTAAAATCACTGTTTACTGATTGCCGACAAGTTAAATAAATGCTGCTACACTAACCATCTTCTCCCGACCAGCCGATCACTTCCTTGGGCGTGACATTGGACTCTCCCTTGGCGTTGAGCGCCACCACCTTGATCTTGTACTGCTGGAACGTTTCCTGGTTGTTGATGGTGTAGGCCGACTGCTTCCAGTTGATTATGTCGTCGGTCTGCCACGACTGGCCGGCTATGTCTTTTTTCCAGTAGACGCGGTACATGAATTTCGGCGCATTGTGCTCGATCATCGGCATCGGCTGCAATTAACAAAAGTTGAAAAAAGTTTAATCTTTGTAATAGCATCATCATCACAACTACAAAACTAAACAATTTGAACAAAGATTTACCATTTTATTATCTTCATCACAACTACAAAAGTGAAAAGTTTCAACAAAGATTTACCATTTTATTATCTTCATCACAACTACAAAACTAAACAGTTTCAACAAAGATTTACCATTGCATTATCTTCATCTCAACTACAAAACTAAACAGTTTGAACAAAGATTAGCTATTGTATTATCTTCATCACAACTACAAAAGTAAAAAGTTTCAACAAAGATTTACCATTGCATTATCTTCATCACAACTACAAAACTAAACAATTTGAACAAAGATTAGCTATTGTATTATCTTTATCACAACTAAAAACGTGAAGGTTTGAAAGTAGATTAACCATTGTATTAATTTCATCACAACTTATTGACATATCTAACCTATCATTGGGATGTTCATAAGTTTCAATATAAGATTAGCTATTGTATTATCTTTATCACAACTAAAAAAGTAAAGGTTTGAAAGTAGATCCTAACCATTGTATTAATTTCATCACAACTTACTGAAGTATCTAACCAATCATTTGGATGTTCATAAGTTTCAATATAAGAATAAAACGAAGTTACTTATACTATACTTAATTCGGTATTCAAGTATAATACAGTATAGGCTATACTGTATTATACTTGAATACCGGTATAGCTCCTTCATGGTGCTACGGCATCTGAACTAAGTAAGAATTATTGTCATTGCAACTTATTACAGCTTTTTACCATGTATATATAATGTTTTCAAACTTTTAACCAAAATGTATAACGATATTAATTCAACTTCTGCTCGGTTTTAATAATTACAGTAAAATAATATCTTGTATTTGTATTACTCCTTTTTTTACTAAAAATGTAAACAAATAAGTCAATAGGGCTTGTAATAGACTTTGTGTCTGTGAGCTTTTGCATGTAAATGAATGAATGAATAAATATTGAATGGATTTTAAAAAGACAGTCTACATACGGTCTGCGAGAGCGTGTCGGTATTTAATATTAGGGCATTCTATTTGAGAAACATAACATCTAACATTCCAGTATATTTCTATTCAGATAAATTTATTACGTTTTTGAAATCGGTGGGGACAAGCAAGTGTGTAGGCCTGTGCGTGTAACCAACAAGCTTGTGTCTGTTCTCCATTTATTTTGGAATGGAGACTCAAATTTAAATACTTTACATGCAATTATATACTTTTTAGATTTGATTTATCCGCCAAATTAAAAAATCTAACGAATAATACTATTTTACGAATAAGTATACTAAACGAATTGTACCATACTACTCTACGAAGCTTATGCTTGGGACAAATGAAATGATTAATCTATTTGTGAATGTTGACAGTAATTGCCACTCACAGTCCAGGTGATGACTAGGTTAGTGGGTTCGGTGCCCCTTCCCTCCACGTTGTCGGGGTTCTTATGGGGCACGTCTTCTTGTGTGGTGCATACACTCGAGTGAGACGAAGGAAACGATTCGCCAATCTTATTCCAGGCGGTCACACGGAACGTGTAGTTGGCCCACGGGCTCATCGGCACCTACAAAAATTAATAAATATCAATAAATTAATTAATTCAATTATATCAACCTGGTTAGATTCAAGAGAAAATTAAATTTAATGTTCAAAGAAAATCACCAAATGTAACAATATTAACACTCATAACCATTAGTTAACTCCAACTCGCAATTGGGTGAAGGCAAATTCCATTAATTTGTTGAGCTTTGAAGGGGTCCATAGATGATTAACTTGGTTGTCTACCAATAGTAGAGCCCACATAAGATATTTTTCCCACCACTCGATCAGAAAGCTACTCATTATTAAACTGGGAACAGTGTGCAAAGTAGCTCATTCCCGCACGCCGTGTGCAAAGTACTCACTTTGCGCACGGCTCACTTTGCTCACGGCTCTAGTCGATAACATTGATATAAGTATCGATTCTCGATTCACCATCTAAAACAAACGTGAATTTTTTCGTGATCTCAATGTTTCATATCGAGAGTTGAATAGTCGAGTATCGAGTTGAAACCATAACCTTACTTTTAAATTATCTAACAGCTGTTTTTCAAATTCCATTGATATTGCTTAAGAGACTTTCAATATCAATGTAATTATAATAATGATAATAAATAATAAATGTTGTTTTAGGAGTTTTACAAATGTGTTAATAAAGTTATGATTGTTGAGTAAGTCCTATTTTTCATTTTAATTAGTTGCTATTTTGACTATTCGCCCTACACAGCAGTCGATGGCATTGGCATCTCAGTCATATCAACAACAGCTGTTTTTTAAACTTCCAAGTTCATTCGCATCAATGAACAAATAATATAACATAACTTTCAATATGAGTAACAGCTCTTTTTCAAGATACAATTGTTATTGTCTTGGAATATTTGAATATCACTGCATAAATATTTATTATCATATTTATATGTTCTCAATAATAACTAGAGTGGTGGGAAAAATCTTGTGTGTAACTAGTGTGCAAAAGTTCATTACCAAACACGATAGAATGGCCGAACTCAGCTGCGCTTCGGTCGGCCATCTTCTATCTGGTTTGGTAATGACCCACTTTGCACACATGTTACACAAATAGCTATTGAATTGCAGCATAGCCCCCTCTAAACTACATGGCCGCGGCCTTCAATGTGACAACCTCGCAATACCGGCTGGTTTCATTGTAAAATCATACTTATAAAAAACACTACAAACACATGACTTATAAAACACATGACCGATTTGCATTGCTCATGCAAGCCGATGCAGCGACGTTGTCACATTGAAGGCCGCGGCCATGTACAGCAGGATCCGTTTAACTTGTCAGAAAACATATGATCGACGAGCATATGATCACAATACTTAACCTACAAATGCTGAATCTCGCAGATTATTGAAAAGGTATTTTAAAAAGTTATTCTTTAAAAGGTCTTTTTCAAAAAGGCCTTTTAAAGACTTTAAAGGTCTTTAAGACTTTTAATCCATTTGATTATTGTGTCGAAGTCACTGTTTAATTATTACCAAAACAGCTGATTTCTGACAAGTTAAATGGATCGTGCTATAGTTTAGAGGGGGCTATGACTGCTGTCAAATTTTTCCAGCTGACTACTCAAACCATGCAGGGGAATCGACTCAGACGCTCGTAATAAGTAGCACTGAAAGCTCAACGTTGCCAATTTGTTATGTTCCATATCTGACAACAGCGCAAAATCTCACAGCCGCCTAATGCCGTTGCCGCTACTATAGATGTCAACACCAGGAAACGTGACGTCACACAAAGCGATCCCCTCCTGCCAGATTACTCGATGTGGGCATCACCCTCACAAAAAAGAGATAAATAATGCTTTTGAAACTGGTACACAAGAAAGAATAAAAATCCCCTGAAATTGAACATTTTTCACTAAACATTGTGGAGAGTGTTTGAAATGTAATTTTCTACTTTTAATTTATGTAAATTGAATGTATAATAAAATCTTGCTTATCATTGATTTTTCTGTTTTTTCTCCTTAACAATTATTATTTAAAATTATGTATGTTGAAATAATGCAAATTAGTTGAAATAATGCATGCTAAAAATTACCATTGATTTTTCTTTTTTCCTCTCTTCAACAATTATTATTTGTTGAAATAATGCATGTTAAAAATGACAATAAATATTTCATTTCATCCTATCTATTCACGTATATCATACTTTTGGCAGCTCGTACACCGGAGCAATAAGCAATAGGCAATTAGCAACATATGGATCATATGATCGTCTACTCTATAGAAACAAATAGTCCAATGCACACCTAAAGCAGCTGTTTCGGTGTGCATTGAACTATTGGTTTGTATAGAGTAGACAATCATATGATCCATATGTTGCTAGTTGCCTATTGCTTATTGCTCCGGGGTAACCTATCTACTATTGATCACAGCGTCATTTAAATGTTATATTTCATCTACTACTGAATACAGCATCATTTCTATTACACCATAATTGCTCAACTCACAGTGTAGGTTGTATCGGTGGCAGGAACTGAGTCCGAGGCCAGTTCCCAAGTGTCGGGCGTGAATGAGGTGTTGTACTGAATGGAGTAACGCAGGATCGGAGCTCGGTTGTCGCCCTCCGGCTCCCACTGTATGGACGCGTCCAGCTTGTTGCACACCACTCCAATGAACTTCGGCTTGTTCGGCCTATCTGCAAATCAATTGAAGAGAACAACAAATTAGCGGTATATTTCTGTGAAAAGAGGTACTTTGTCTGTCTATACTATGTCTGTTCACAGACAGACATAAACAAATACATACAAACAGACCAATACCCAAAAACAATTTTCTTGGACTCAGGGGACCTTGAAACGTATAGAAAACTTGAATAGAGGGTGTGAATGAAGGAAAGAATATGCGAGGAAGGCCAAGACTGGAGTACACCGAACAACTTTTGAAGGATTTGAGATGTGCCACCTACAGCAACATGAAAAGGATGGCGGATGACAGAGAAGCGTGGAGAGTTGCTGCCAACCAGCCCAACTGCTGTTAACTTAAGAAGAAGAAGAAAACTTGAAATCGCGGTATTTCAATTTTTCTAGGGATGATGCCCACATAAGCTTGTGCGTGGGTAATGGGAAGGATGATGATGAGAGATGAATGGACCTACAGCTTTAGGTGTGTTCCGAACCACCGGGAAGCGATTTTGAAAGTAATAATTTTTTGTATTTAGAGGAGACAGTAACACTTACAACGGGAGTGGTAGGCGCTGTCTCTTATCTAATCTCACCGATTAGACTCGCCTCTGCCACTGGGACACCGCTTCCCCTAACCCTTTTGGATCGCAATACTTTCCTTACCTATGGTAGTAGGTAGGGCAAGGAAAGTGGAAACAATATTGTCTATTCCACAATGATAATATTTAAAAACATACTGAAGTTTCAATGCTCATGAGATCAAACCTATATTGAACGGAAAAAGCGAATAGGCCCGATATTCATGGCATCATCTTTATTTCATATACTCTCTTTATTCTTTTTCTTTTAAGGTGATGCCCACATGAGCTCTAGGCTTGTGCGTGGGTAATGAGAGGGGTGATGATGAGAGATGACGACTGTTTTTAGGCAGTCGGGACCGACGGCTTTTCGTCTCCTCCGAAAGACGGGAGTGGCCGTTTCTGTCAAAATCCGTTCCGGCAACTGTATTCGATCTTGGAACCTTTGGATTATCAGACAGGCGCTTATCGCCATCGGCTACGGACCACTCCATACTAAACATTTTTTGATTAGAGAGAAAGAGAGAAAGAGAGAGAGCGAATAGGCCTACCTTGCACAATGAGCGTAGCCTGGGCCGAGGTCTGGTCGAGCTCGGTTTTGGCCACACAGGTGTAGGTGCCCGAGTCCAGTTCGTTGGTTTTGGTGATTGTCAAACTGTAGTCGTTGGCCTTGACAAAGCGCGGCTCAGCGTCGAAATCGATTTCGTTGCCGTTGTTCAGCCAGCTGATCGACAGATCGAGCGTCGAATCGGAAACGGCTGTGCACCGGAATGTGGCCGTGTTACCAGCTGGCACTTCGTAGTCCTCCGGCTCGTCTGTTATTCGCGTGTGCTCTACAACACACAAAACATTAACAGTTTTTACCAGATATTCATAATCAAACCAGTTTTTACCAGATATTTATAATCAAACCAGTTTTCACCAGATATTTATAATCAAACCAGTTTTTACCAGATAAACATTATCAATCAATCATTTACAAAGGAGAGTGCAACAGGCTTATTCCGAAAATTGTTCCTCTTTCAATTTATAGCCTACAAACAGTCCAAATTCAGGCTATGTCATATCATCTTACTAAATCACCAATTTCCTCTTCGAAAATGAAAGCCAATAATGGTGTACCAACCGAAACTGGTTTCTCTATACTGTATTTCAATAAATTAGTGGAGTTGACAACTTTGACGTTTTTCTATTCATTGTGGATGATTACCACAATGGGGCCTTCACTATTACACAAAAAGTTAACTCAGAGAGAATATTACAATCATTTATTGAACGAAATTCCTAATTAATAATGCTATAAAATACTCTGAAGGCATTATTAATTAGGAATTTCGTTCAATAAATTATCAAGATTTGAAACTGAATAGTTGCAATTGAATATCCCATCTCCTTCTATCTACACAGAGAATTCATAAAATTCAAATATTCTTTATTCAACGAAAAATCATATTAAAATTGTCTACAATTTGCAGGAATACCCCTACAAGACTATTCACTTGTGTGTAGCGCCGTGGCGAAGCGTGGTATGCTTATTTGGAAATATAGCGTGATATGTCTATAGGAAATATTCCCGGCGATGACCAAATAAGCATACCACGCTTCGCCACTGGTGTAGTGGTGAAACGTTTGGGAATTATTAAAACAATGGTCGCCTGTTCCATGAAAATCTAGAAGACCTGTAAAACAGGAAAAAGGCTAACACACACTAGACAAAGAAAAGGCGTCTGCCTTTTTGCTTTATTCATTGCCAAAGAAATTCAAAAAAACAAAACGACATTGCCAAAGAACAACAGAGCTGTGATAACAAATTTTCACTACAACAAAATATTCTATGATAACATTAGACTGTTCTCTGGTAAAGAGTAACGATCAATAACTCTGATATACAATATACTATAATAAATGTGATATTAGATATTATAATAATTAGGATTATAATATTGATCGAAATCTAATCTACATGTAGATGGCTTTTTCAAATTAGAAAATGCATAAATTATGTGTAACAGACGCTTCGCAATGAAATGTTTCAAGAAAAATACTGAGATTACAACTCACCTCTAACAATCAAGCTGCCGGACGCCTCCGCGTTTCCGAATTTGTTCGATGCATAACACGTGTACTGGCCAGCATCGATGAAATTCACTTCCCTGAAAGAGGGAGCACACAATACTTCATTTCAAATTTCGTAACAAAACCTCAAACTCTGAACACCAGCAGTAGCCTATATCAGACACTTGAAAACACAATGATAAATGATGACAGAAATAAATGCTGGGAAATGATAGTTAAATGTTAGTTATTGGTGTTTTGAAATGAGTTAAAAAAAACTATCAACTAACAATAATTTTGAATTTCTTAGATTACTATATGCCAAACACAAATTCATAAAACAAGAATAATACTCAAACTTCCTAAATCATTGAATTTTCACTCGGATTATATTAATGATATTCCAGGCAAGTGGTTGAATTTAATTACAATGTGAATATCAAAGAGAGATACCAACAAAGCCTGTATTTTCGCCACTTGTAGCATTTAAGATTGCCAAATCGGCTCAAGTCTTGGTGCCTATATAAAATCACCTGAGAGCAACTAAATAATAGATCGTATCGTAATATTTATGATATTCCAAGAATATAATTGAATCGAATCATGACATTAACGATCATCATAATGTAATTTTAAATATCAGAGTTTACCAAGACTTGTTTTCTCATAACTCCATGTTTATGAAGTTTAATTTTCTCATGACCTACATTACAAACTCCACTCAAGTCTTGTTCCCTACATAAAATCTCTTGAGAGCAACTAAATAATAGATTTAGCACTATATTAATGATATTTCATTGAACTCTATAATAATATTAATCACAATGTAAGCATAAAACAGAACAACGTCCTATCGGCAAAGATCCTATTATCCTCTCCAATCGTAGCATCTACAAGTCTTGGACCCTATATAAAATCACTTGACAGCCACTAAATACAGTAATAGATCCTTGCATAATATTGAGAGCAACTAAATAATAGATTTAGCACTGTATTAATGTTATTTCATTGAACTCTATAATAATATTAATCACAATGTAAGCATAAAACAGATCAACATCTTATCGGCAAAGATCCTATTATCCTCTCCAATCGTAGCATCGTACAGTAATATATCCTTGCATAATATTGATGTTATTCCAGGCATTTAATAAAAATCAACCTTAAACTTAACCATCATCACAATATGAACATCACAGAGATTCGATCTTGGAACCTTTGGATTATCAGACAGGCGCTTATCGCCCTCGGCTACGGACCACTCCAGTGATAGATCAACAGTCGGTCCCTATATCAGAAAACGGTCAATGTGACTCACCTGATTTCAAGGTCGCCGGTCTCGAGCACCGTGTACCGGCCGCCGGTCAGCTCCATGCCGGCGCGCAGCCACTTCACCTCCGGCTTGGGCGCCCCGAACACGCGACACGTCAGCACTATTGTCCGCCCGTCCACTGTCGCCTCGTCCTTCGGCGGAATCGTGATCTCGGGCGCCAGAGCTGCAAAGTCCAACTCAAATTAATGCCCGGTTCGGCAATCGATCATGAAAATTGAGTAACTGATCATTAACTTAATGAAAATAAATGAACTGATCATTAACTTAATGATAATTGAATCAAGGCCGTACTTATGAACGTTCCTAACGAAAGAATATTTTGTGAATGACTCATGCAAATACAAAGCGAAAGGAGAAATCAGACATACGGTATTGGATTTTCAATCTCATTCCAAACTTGAATTAACGCATAATTCCTTAAACATAAACTAACTGATCATTAACTTAATGATAATTAACTCAAGGCCGAACTTATAAACGTTCCTAACGAAAGAATCTTTCGTGAATGACTCCTGCAAATACAAAGCGAAAAAAACAAGTCAGACATTTTTTTTCTCTTTTTTTCTGAGGATGATGCCCACATGAGCTCTAGGCTTGTGCGTGGGTAATGAGTGGGGTGATGATGAGATATGACTACTACTTTTTAGGCAGTCGGGACCGACGGCTTAACGTCTCCTCCGAAAGACGGGAGTGGCCGTATTTGTCAAAAATCCTTCCGTCAACCAGGCTCGAACCCTGGCCCAATGGATTTTATCTGACTGCTGATAACTTAATCAGTCTGACGCCTTAGCCGCCTCGGCTACGAACCACTCCAATTGGACTTTCAATCTCATTCCAAACTTGAATTAACGCACAATTCCTTAGTTCAATGAACATCTTATAGTGTATAGATCAATATTTACAAGAATTTAGATTTTTTCAAGGTGATACCCACTAGTTTTATGCATGTGTAATGAGAGGTCAAAACTATTTTTATGCAGTCGGGATTAGATTGAAGCAGAATGTAGATGTAGAAGTGCAGAATGTAGAAAGCAGGAGTAGAAGAAAAAAAGTAGAGAGATAATAAGTAGAGAAAGGTTGACAGTAACAAAAACACGCACAGGTATTTTCAACTTATGTAGACACTTTACCAGCTTATAATTTAATGAGAGTATTCTACAGTAGGATATAGTGAAATTTTATTATAATTTCTTTGTCTCTTATTTTTTGTTATATTCATTATGTGAAAACAAACTTTCACCATGTTCCCTATCAAGGGATAATTGGTTATGTTGGTGAAGTGTAACAACCCTACTCGGGTCTCCCCACTATTAAAAGCCATACGCTAAATAAATAAATTATGGAACAATTATTACAAGTGGCCAGTTGCACGAAGATCTAATTGAAATTAACCGCCTTTCAGGTAAAATGATGTCATCTAACGGTAGCAATGCAACAAGAACCAATGAACGAATCTTACGTCGAGGCAATGACGTCATTTTACGGCTGTTAAATTCAATCGGATTTTCGTACAGCTGACCTAAACCGTGTTAAAACTGTGTTTATAAACGGGAATAGAATTAATTTGATTTGAATTACGTAGTGGCTACTCCGTCAACTCTTGCTTAGACGTCCGTCAAGAGTGTGTGATGTATGACGTCATTACTGTGGTTGACGGACGAATAAGGTATTGGCACACATCAACTCGAACTCAGTTGTTTATCAGCTATGGATGCGGAAGGGCTGAAATTTGATAGTTACAACAGTTTATTAGCATTCATTAGAAGAAAAGAAGAGAATATTCAACTATTCAGCTGAATAGTTGAATCTGCATTTTCCCAAGGGCAGGTTATGGTCGATTCAAGCCTCCAGATTTTTCCTAGGGGCTATCTTAAAGAAAGGATTTGAAAAATAGGTCTCATACAAATAAACTGGAAATTAAGACCAATTTTAGTGTAAGCGTAGCTATGTCAAAGTATCGACGAAACCTGGTAAACCGAATATGCGATCATTGAAGAAGTTTGATATAGCCAAGACCCTCTAAAATGTAGAGGGTCTTGTGTTCACTCAGTTTTGACACAATACCTGTAAACAAATACTTAATCGCCAAAAGTTTCGAAGATCATTGTGTCACAGCTGGGTAATGATTAGTGATAACGATCTATTTTTATAGATCGCCATCCGCGACGGCTCGCGACGGCTCGTAGTACCAAATATTGCCGCTAGTGCTATACGTGACGTCATTGGTCACATGACTCTCTTGACGTACGTCTAAGCGGCGTACGGTTGACGGACGCGTAGCCACTGCCTTTGAATTAATATTAGCTGCTTGACTCACCCAACACGTTGACATAGACATCCTTGTAGACATAGCCGAGACTGTTGGTGGCGTTGCAGCCGTAGTTGCCGGTGTCCTTGCGCTGCAGCTTCTCAATGACGATGGAGTTGGTGGTGACCTTGCGCCGCGCGTTGGGCGGCGCCTGCGAGATCGGCTTGCCGTTGTGAATCCACTCGATCTGCGGCTTCGGCTCGCCAGACGCGGCGCACTTGAACTCGACCGTCTCGTCCTCGGCGGCGTTGATCAGGTCGGGCTCCTCGGTGAAGTAGGGCTTGGCTGTAAACAGCACACAATGGAGGAGAACATTATCAAGACACCAAGGTGTAGGGGGCTTGGCTGCAAACAGCGCAAAATGGAGAACATTATCAAGATACCAAAATGTAGGGCTTAGCTGCAAACAGCGCAAAATGGAGAACATTATCAAGATACCAAGGTGTAGGGCTTGGCTGCAAACAGCGCAAAATGGAGAACATGATCAAGATATAGCAGGATTCTTTTAACTTGTCAGAAAACAGCTGATTTAACGTTAGTAAACGAGCGTACATCAATCAGCTGTTTCTGACAATTCAAAAGAATCCTGCTATACTAAGGAGCAGGGCTTGGCTTAAAAGAGTACAAATTATACGAATTATTGCTCTATATAGCCTAGCAGGAAAAAGAGATAGATTATTCACTTTATTCATGTATATTACAAACTAATATATTGGCAATCAAGTTTATGAGACATTGAACTTCACACATTGTGTAATGTACAGAATTAGAATCATCTGTTGGTGAACAATCAATGTAAACTACCCTTTCAACTGATGTCCTTGACAAGTCTATGAAACATTAGGTTAGAAGACGTTAGTCACACAACCACACCGCAATGACTAATCGGTGTGTTGCTTCATAAGTAACTATTCGAAGTACTGTGACTAATCTTGTCTTGTCTTGACTAACCGGTGTACGCCTAGCCTTGAACTTCATTGACAGAATTATAAAAAATTGAACAAGTGGGCCTACAATATTCCAGGTGGGTTCCGAACAATCTATTAGGAAACAATAAATTTCCACTTTCAACTAATGTGCCTGAAAACTCTAAGAAACGTTGCACTTCACACACTGTGTTTAGCTAAAATTTACAGAATTATTAAAAACTGAACACCTAGTCCTCCAATATGGGAGGTTTCGAATATTAGTGAACAATGAAAAAGTGCTACCCCTTTCAGCACTCACCAATGACTTTGAGATCGATGGAATAGGACTTGGCCTCGCCGACTCCGTTGCTCACTTCGCACGCGTACTTGCCCTGGTCCTCGAAACTCACGTGCTTGATTATCAAACTCTTGCCGTAATTTCCCGGCGACACCCGGTCCGACGAGATTATCGTCCGGCCATCTTTGCTCCATATCGTCTGAGGCAGAGGCCTGCACAAAATCAAACACACAAATTAGTTCATAAATTAGTTACATCAAAGCAGTTTCATAGATTAGTTTCGCCTACATCAACTTCAATCACTTCAAATGAAATTGAATGGAACGATAATATCATCAGTTAGATAAATATATCATAATTTACTCAACTCAAAACTATTTAATTATATTACTATTTAATTAACTCAAAACTGGAATCATAGACCACAAATCACCGAGACAGAACATCTAAATGTAAAGCATACCTTCAGTGTTAACCAGTTGAAGTCTATTCTCACACATTAGTTCAGACTGAGTTTCGTTTCAGTTCAGCTCGATATCTCAGTGGCTACAAGACATAGCATTCTATGATATTAGGGAATATATTAATTACAATAAGGGTCATATAATTTAAAAACATATGGAGAAAATAAAACTTGGTTTAATTTCGTTGGAGAAACCGGCCCTAAGTCTAGTTAAACAGTCTGAGATGCTTCATTCAACTTTTGTTTCAAGTGACAATAATGACCAAGTCTACTTCATATGTCCACACTTGGTCGATATTGTGTGCTGCACAGCATGCTGCATAAAAATGCTTAGCATTGGTAGCATGCTGTACAGCACACAAAAATCGAACAAGTGTGGACATAGGGGCATATCAAATGGCAAAAAATTCTTATTATGTAACTCATTGGATCAATGAATAATATGCAATTATATTAATTGTATTAATTGGTAGCATGCTGTACAGCACACACAAATCGACCAAGTGTGGACATAGGGGTTGTATCTAATGGCAAAAAAATCTTATTATGTAACTCATTAAATCAATGAATAATATGCAATTATATTAATTGTATTAATTGGTAGCATGCTGTAAAGCACACACAATAAACAAATCGACCAAGTGTGGACATAGGGGTTGTATCAAATGGCAAAAATTCTTATTATGTAACTCATTAGATCAATGAATACTATGCAATTATATCAATTGTATTAATACGCCATTCATACAGAGCAATTATACTCAAGGTATAAAACGTGAAAAGTTTTGTTAATTCAACTAAATAAAGCCCAATAGATTGGTGACTGCTACTCACGTTCCGCCGAAAATACAGTAGAGCTCGACTTTGCTTCCACGTAGAGCGACCTCGTTCTTCTTGGTCACGTACTGCTGGACGGGCGGATGCCGGTTCTGCGCCGCTGACGAGCCGGTCTGCGTCACCTTCAACAGCACCTTGTTGCCCAGCTTGTACTCATTCCTACGCAACACAAGTCCGACAAACTTCAAGAGTAGCTAACAAAACCAGGGGGCTGTCATAGACGGAGTGGAAGTATTGTATCTTCCCTATGTTAAAAAGGGGTGTAGGCTGAGTCTCGATCACGCTAGTTTCCGGACGGAGTTTTGGCGCTGTATTTGAATTCAGAGCCTTTAGGTTAAGTTTCATTTTCATAAAGAGTATTAAAAGTTTATGGTATCTTTTGCGGTATAAATCAAAACTGTTGAGAGAAGATGGTTAATATTTACGGCAAAATATAACATTTTTGTTAGATTCTTTGTTTTTTAGGTTGGTTTGAGTATTGAGTAGAAGTAGGTGTGATTCTCTACTACAGGTTAGAATGGTTATTCACTAATTCACTAATAATGGTTAACTTCTAATATCGTTACGCGTGTATCAAACTTTTGGATTATTCTTCAATATCATTGATCTAATATCGTTATGCGTGAATCAAGCTTTTGAACCATCCGCTATTCAATCAGAATCAGCTGTAATTATTATCAATTTACGATGTTTTCAAATACACCGCTAAAAGTCCGTCCAGAAACTAGCGTAATCCTACTCCCCTTATTTCTCTTACTTCCAGTCCCTAAGATGTCAGGTCCCTGAACAAAACAATCAAACATAAAGAGAAGCCATCTACTTGGGACCGAAAGCTTTTAAATTGTTTACCCAGGGAGATTGAAGAGCTGGAAAAAGAACTTTTTAAAAGAAGGCTCTATGATATCCTGAAAAAATAATCCAATTTATACAATCAATGAATTCTTACAAATATATTTTGTATAAATTAATATGCTGTAATGAAATTCCTACGAAAGCTCTTAGTTTGTCCTTGGGTAGTGGAAATAATGATGATTAATGATGAATAGACCAAGGAGCTAGAGCTTTACCAAACCACCGGGAAGCAATTTTTAGTTTTCAAGATTATTTCAAGGAATTTAGCAGTGAATACTTCAAAAAACCCACTGAGTAAAATGGAATAAGTTAATACGTCTTAATTATATAAAAGTAGTTAAAACCGTTTATATTAGTAAATTTATTTACAGGGTTCATGTATTCTTAGAAAATAAGTAAACATATTGACATCATGAGAATTTGTGTTCATGTTTTTATATGGGATTGCTGTATACACAGCATATTCTAAGAAAGCTTATTGTCTATTTGACTGGTTGAGTAAAACTAATTTATTTATTTACTTGATAGAAGTAGTAACTCATCATCAGAAAACCTATTGAGATAATCCAATTCATGTTTTAATTGAAGTAGGTTGGATAATTGAAGTACTGTCTTTTTGAGATGACTGAATTAAGTTAGATGTAGACATTTTATGAGAAAAGTATTTCTAAAAACAAATCACTCAACCAACCTGAATAGGGAAGAAGCAGCGCACGAGTAGTAGAAATCAACGCTGGCGTCCAAGCGAGTGACGTTTGAAAACCAGAGGTTACCTTCCGGATCGAGAGTCATACGAGAATTGTTGATACTTCTGATTCCACCGTTCTCAGTGTTCTACAACAAATCAAACATCTGGCTTTAGAATCCTAGCATCCTAGCTCTAGTAGAATCCTATTGATCCACCAAAAATATTATCAAAATTCGAAGATATAATTAACTTCAACAAGATAATTTGATCAGTATTAGTAAATACGTATTGTAATAGTTAGAAGATATAACTTTAAGACGCAATAATTTATACTCCAAGCTATTTGAAAGAATATCAGAGTAATAATAATAGAATACCGGTTTTCATTTTCTGTGCAAAAGAGATTACAGAGTTTTAAAGTAGTATGATGATGAAGATGAAGAAGAAGATGAAGAAAAAGCGAGGAGAGAAGAGAAAATAAGGAGAAAGGAGAGGAGAGAAGAGAAAATAAGGAGAAAGGAGAGGAGAGAAGGAGTAGGCTAGTAGAAGAAAAAGAAGTAGAAGAAAAGGTAGTAGAAGAAAAAGAAATAGAAGAAAAAGAAGTAGAAGAAAAAGAACTAGAAATACAAGTAGTAGAAGAAAAAGAAGTAGAAGGAAGAAGAGAAAAGAAGAATAGGAGGGAAGAAAAAGAAGCGAGAGAGAGGAGGGGAAAAAGAAGCAAGAAGAAGAATAAGAGAGGAAAACAAGAATAAGCAGAGAGAAAAGGAAGAAGGAGAGGAAAGAGAGAGAAGAGGAAGAAGAAAAAGAAGAAGCGAGAAATAGAGAAGAGAAGAGTGAAGAAGAAGGAGAAAGGAGAAGAAGAGAGAAGAAGGTGAGAAAAGAACAAGAACAACAAGAAAAGAGAAGTAGTAGAAGAAAAAGAACTAGAAGTAAAAGAAAAAGAGCTACAAGAAAAAGAAGTAAAAGAAAAAGAACTACAAGAAAAAGAAGTAAAAGAAAAAGAACTACAAGAAAAAGAAGTAAAAGAAAAAGAACTACAAGAAAAAGAACTAAAAGAAAAAAAGAAGAAAAAAGAGATCAGAAGGAGCAAAAAGTGAGAAGAAAAAAGAAAAGAAGCAGCAGTTACCTGAATAAGCCAGTAGACGTTGGGCTTGGGCCATCCGTCGGGCGGCTGACAGGTGAGCTTGAACGGCTCGCCCTCGCTGACAATCGACGTGACCGGGTTCTCCTCCTTGAACGAGTTCAGCTCGGCCTTGCGCACAAACACAGAGTTCGACGTCGCCGTGCCCCACTCGTTGTCCGCAAAACACTGGTACTGCCCTGCAAACAACAACAAACAACTCTTGTCAAATTATGGATAGCCACTCCAGAACACGGGAGTGGAACGCTAAAAATATGCTGCAGTCAACTGGGTTCAACCACAGATAAGGTAACAGTAATCATAAAGCGGGTACATATGTAATAATAAGATAGTAATAAGGTATTACTACCTTATCTGTGGTTCAACCTTTTATCAGACCATTGATAAACCAACTAGGTTACTGCTCGATACATATCAGTAAATGAATTCTTTATAATATCATTTGTTTTTACTTTGTTTCAATTCTTGTATTATAATCTCTTCATATTATCATTCTGATTTTCTGAGGGTGATGCCCACATGAGCTCTAGGCTTGTGCGTGGGTAATGAGAGGGATGATGATGAGAGATGACGACTGTTTTCAGGCAGTCGGGACCGACGGCTTTTCGTCTCCTCCGAAAGACGGGAGTGGCCGTTTTTTTGTCAAAATCCGTTCCGTCAACTGTATTTGATCTTGGAACCTTTGGATTATGAGACCGGCGCTTATCGTCCTCGGCTACGGACCACTCCAATTGTGTATGATATATCACCTCTGAAATATCCATACAGAATGTCACACAAAATAATGACTCCAGTACTATCACAGTATTTTGCAAGCTAAAACAAACAGAAAATTTTGTAGGTAAAATGTCGATTCCTTCTTAGTTTTCTATAATCCGCCATTTTTTTCAATAATTTCCGTCATATCTCGTAAATGGATCAACATTTTCTCATGAAATTTGATAGGATCACTAATTAGTATCTAAGAAACAGTCATATTGAATATCTTAAATATTTTAAAATGGCGGCTGACTGGAATTTTTTATTTGTGTATACTGGAGAAATGATAGGTTTTATGGAAATTTTTACATTTACAAAAATATTTGATTTATCAATTGCAAATTATAATTTTTTAAATTTACCTAGAATATATTACAGTATTATAATTTAGAATACTTCTTTTATAATCTATTATTTATTTATTCAAAAAAGTAGGCTACAATCAACTAATCGGATGAAAACATAGACACAAAGTCCAAAACGTCTTCTTTTCCTAATTTTGGTAAATATTTCAAATGAAATATGAATAATAAACTTGAATATACAGCTCTAAAAATGTATATAACGCTTCATAAATGAATATACAGCTTTATAAATGAATATAAAGCTTTTCATTCTGAATAAAATCAGTTATTATAGAAAAATCCTTGACCTGGTGCTTAGAAACGTTTTTCAGAACAGCTGACCATTTGATTCAATGTTAGCATTGAATCAAATGGTCAGCTGTTCGACATTGACTCTGACAAAACGTTTCTAGTGAGTGGTTCTTGAGCACCAGGCCAAGGGACAACTAGTTTTATTCGAACTATAATTACTGAATTTTACAAAATCAGGTACTGAGGGTCGCTTTCCCCAACGCTGCTCAAGTGATAACAGCTGACGCTCAATTTTTTTCTATACTTTTCCTATTCTCCGAATGAGGCTAAAGCCAGATGTATTGCTTAAGCAGCGTTGGGGAAAGCGGCCCTTAATGACTCAAATGACCGAGAATCCCTTCTATTCTCTGGTAAGGCATTGCAAACCTTTATTGGCAATGTATTTGGGATTCAATTCAAGGCTAGTTAGTAAATAAAGTGAGATGACCTACCGAGATCCTCGTCCCTTGGCGACGATATGACGAGGGTGCCGCGGCCGGGCTGCTGCGAGATGCGGTCGTCGTAGGCCTGCCAGTCGAAGTGCTTGCCGTTCTTGATCCAGCGGTACTTGGGCGCCGGCTCGCCCTCCGCCTCGCACTCGATTATGAACGGCTTGTCGTTCTCGTTCTGCTGCGACGCCACCTGGAACAGCAGCTCGTCTGTGGGCGGCTGCTTCACGATACGCGGCGGCGACGGCACTGCAACCAACACAATAGTCGATTAAATTAGGTATCAAGTCAATAGAACACAATGTATTTGGTCAGAAACTTGGGAAAAGGTTTTTTTAGTTTAATCTTAATGTGCAATTACACTGTGTGATGTGCATGTACACTCAATTGATAGAATTATATATTAGTTTCTGTTTTTTCTTATATATGTATACTGTCCACAGCTGGTAACTTGACTTCTGAAGTATGAGGGTGAGACGGGAGATAACGCCTGGCGCTAGGCGTTCGATATTTGTTTAATGACTCGGTATTGTGACAACAAACCCTGCTGTTCATTTTTCTGCTATATTCATTGGCGAAGGCAAATAGACCATTGATAGTGTTTGTATTCTCACTGCCTTGTTTTCTAATGCCTTACGTCACGTCGCATTCCTTTCAGAAGTCAAGTTACCAACGGTGAACAGTTCATGTATTATAATATTATGTAACTTACATTCTATTTTCATTTTGCACATGTGTATGCATATGTAGGAGTGGATTGTTTGTTTTCATTTTATTGGCAATAAAGTGAACTGAATTGAATTGTGTTATAATCCCCATGTCCACCACTTGGTCGGTTTTGTATGCTGCACAGCATGCGGCCAATGCTTGAGCATAATTATGCAGCATGCTTGAGTCGCACACAAAATCGACCATGTCTGGACATAGGGATTACTACACAATACAGTATACATGCACATCACACTATGTAATTGCATATTAGACAGTATAATTGCACATTACACAGTGTAATTGCACATTACACAAAAAAATTGTTTTCATAGTTGGCAAAGCCTATTAAACTTTTGGGTCAAATCTTGACAAAGACGGAACAAAATTTATTGCATAAAATTATTCCATGGAAACTTTAATCGTGTACAAATACCATTACATGATGAATCAACATCACATTGTCACATTATGGAAATCATTTTGTAAACAAAACCTCAAATTTATTTTTATACTATACAAATCAAAATAATTGAACAAAAATCTCCTCCCTTATCTTTATAACGTGAGAAATGAACGCTTATCAAAAATGTTAGATGCTTCAGTCACATACCACCCCCACATTGCTTATTAATTATAATAATTTTTCAACTATTCATGTATTTTATGTATGACAACTATGTATTGGATGTGTATGAAGATTACAAGGAGATTATGAAGATTAAAAATAAATCAAATTACATGAATAACAAGTATGTAACTGTGAAATTTCTACTATTTATTTACCGTTGAAATTCAATTTTGGCTTACTGATTCCAAGTTGAGTTTCAGCTGTATACTTTGGACCTCATAAAATCAAAAAGACCTTCTTAGGAGAGTGGAAAAGTGAACTTGTCTATAATTAAAGCCTTTGATGACAAATCATTGGGAAACCCAGGTGAGTCAGTCCTTCCGCCAATACAAATAAGAAGTCCTTCGATGTCAATAAATGTAGCAAACTTCTGCTAATACTATACTTAATGCTACATAAATTTTCAATATTTCTATAAATTTGAATTTTTCCAGGCTGAAAATCATTGTTGGAATGAAAAAGTCAACATTTTCGGATCGTTTATAGTGTTGGTGAAAATTAGGAGAGCGCATTTTTTAAATTTAAACAAAAGCCCGATTTTTCTTTACAGCAATTTTGAAAAGATTTCTGGAAGTCATCAATAATTATACTAATTATTGATACTAATCACTATTATTAAATAAAATTTAGAAATTAAATTGTCAATAGTTTCATTTGGATGAAGTTAATAAAATTAATAATAAATTTTTCTTAATAATTGGGAACTGAAAAGGAGAACGCCAATAATTTTCAACTAGATTGTATTTGCACGAATTGCTTCTATTTTCAGAACTAGCTCACAGGTCCAGCCTCTGATGGCTGAACAATCGAAAGAACGCTTAAAAATAAATTTATGGCCTGGTGCTATAGCTGGACCTGATTTCATCATACATCTAATTTAAACCTGCTGCTCAACTACTGATTGAAAACCCGGTGAGCTGACAAATATATCCAATTGGACCAAGTCAAAATAGTTGGGACATGGATGGTCAAAATTGGTTGAAAAAATGTAGGCCTCCTAGAAAATAAGCTCTTATACTGCTATGATAAGCATGACTACTTAGTAGTGTGTATCAAGTACAATACAATCTGATTTGTTGCATTTGTATCTCATCATCATTTTCTTTTTAATATTGTGAGTCAAGTGAAGGTTGGGGCTTTCATGCTCTTCAACGCTACCCACAGCTCTTTTGTAATATAAAAATTTAAATACTATATCAAGTCATTTATATATTTGTTTATGAAAGTATCCTTGTGAATTCATACAGCACAACATACTTTTTTAACATTTTTGATATCTAGAAATGGTAATTTCCGTCTAAGCCAATTTTTAAAAATCGAAGTTTATACTTGGATTTTATTCTTTGTTTATATTTTGTGGATTTCTGTTGATTAAAAAATTAAACTGAGTTAAAACTACGATTTGTTAGGAGTATAGTTTAAACGAAGATGATGCATACGGGACTTGGGTATCAAAACCCAGGAATGCATAACATTTGTGCAAAATCAAGTATTGAAATAATATACAAAATTAGCATAATGCATACATCGCTAATAAGCTATTTTGTCTTCATAAATAGATAAATTCACAATTCACAAGTTTATGTAGCACAGCTTGTTTGAATATAGTATAGTCCGATTCACGTCAAGAAGTCAGCATTGTTTATATTAGGAGCATTGATGCCAAGTTTCATTGAGAGAGAAAGAGAAAACTGCACCAAACGTCTTTCTTGGGACTATGTGCGGCAACTATGCACAGTGCGAATAGGATAGAGACATCAGCAACTGCCTTGTGCTGAACAAGGATAGCAAACTCCCATCTAAGCAATGCTGACTTCTTGACGTGAATCGCACTATAGGCTACATATTGAACTAAAAATTCAATAAATAAAATTCAAAATAATACTGAATGTGAGATAAAAATTATCAAAAGAATAAAGACATTATTATGTTACGGTGGATGGAAAAATTTTTATAGACGAGATTGACAAATGAGAAAAATTTCATTCTCTCTTCAGAATCAAATAAAAGAAATTCAAGACATCAAATTTCACTTAATATTTATGAAAGTGGCCTATCAATGAATAAATTAATAAAATGAACAATTAAGTGATCAAATTTCACTTAATATTTATGAAAGTGGCCTATCAATGAATAAATTAATAAAATGAACAATTGGACAATTAATGGAATGAAAATTAATGAATTATGATAATGATAGCATGCATTAGAAAATAAAGTAGTAAATGATAATAATTCACAAAAAAATAATAATTTATAGCACGAAATAGATAAAAGACGGCTACTCACCAATGGCATTCACTTGAAGAGTAACAGACAAAACTAGCAATAGACTTGCTAACATTTGCCTTGTCGAACACATTTTCTAATCCTAAGATTAGCCTCCAACAACACAGATTACAACATCTGAAATTAAATTTCACCAATTAGAACAAAAAGATCAAAATTGTACTGTGTTTTATACTCATATATTTTATTGGAAATAATAAGTTATAACAAAACTCAAGCTTAAATTTGATACAGTAGCTCTCATTCATCATGGAAAAGCTTGATTAGATTTTAGAATCGTATGACAGAAACACTAAACACACACTTTCTCACACTGTGTTCTGGAGGAGAGTTATAGTATGGTTATTTGAATTGAATGATACTTGGTCCATAGGAAAGGTATCAAGAGAAAGGTATAAGAAATTTATAATTGATCTTCATTTTCAACAATCATAAAGTATTCCATCATCAATAAGAACTGAGAATTACTGTAAAATGCATGTTAAAAAACTTTTGTTCATATACTTGATTCATGCTCGAATCAGTCAATTATTATTTATTCAAGAATTCAGCCAATAACAAAGGTGTTAATGTTAGAGCCTTATAAGAGGTGTTAAGTTAAAACCTTATACTGTATTTTTAATTTGTGAACATTCAGTGATTATTTTTGTTAATTTGTAACAACACGTTTATTTCCATATTGTAATAAATTTCTGCTTAATTTTTCAATATTATATCATCCACTTCCACTTGTATGATAATTTAATATAATACTAGATTTAGGCTACGCTGCAGGCAGTACTTGAATTTATTTTATTAAGTATACTGATAGACTGGACTCAGATATTATATTTCATTTTTGCACACTGACCAAATCTACTAGAAAAAGTGATCAGTTTAATTTCCAAGTAATTATACACTTGTTTTTGTAAAGGAAAATGAATTCATTTACTCACAGTCCTATGTTTTAGTGGTCGAGACAAAATTTTATTCTTTTAAAGTTCAGCATATTATTTCAAGTATTCTTTCCAGTATAGTCTACTATTACAGTACTATGAATTACAATAATCTTGGTAAAAAATCAATATTATAAGTTGCATAAAAATCGATAAAAATATTTTATGCAAAACTATGATACCGCCGGAAGACGAGGGGTTTTGAGTTTTGCAAACGAATAAAGCCATACAAGAGCTTTCATTGGGCGGAAATAGGGCTAGAAACACCCTCAAAGACGGCTGAAAAATCAATATTGCTTCTTTTATGAGAATTATTAGTCTAATTTTATCCACTATCTATAAAGCCTAGCTGCACACAATAGTACGACAAAATAATCCGTTATTCCCCTTTGGAAAACGTACATTTCTCTCTCGATTAAATCAGTTTTGTGTAATCTCACTTATTGCTTCATATTCATGAGAGCTTTGTCTTGGTGCACTCAAATGTAGGCCTATTCTTAAAGAAAATTTGTACTGAATAAAAGCTTATTTTTGGACCTTGACTGTTAAAATAGAATACAATTCTATGAGATATTGTATTACTTTTTGTACAATAAATTGTTCAATTATAAGCTCAATACCAATATGCTTCAAAAAGCTGTTTGCCATCTAGAAAAGCTTAAAAGTACATAGAAGCTTCATGTTCACAATGATACTTGTGAGGTCTTCGAATACAGCATTCTTAGAATTTAAACCCCTCTTCATAAAATGAGTACACCTATAAAGTGGAATATAATTATTACAATATAATTTCAAAATGTATTCTGTAGTTGGATTCATTTTAACAGTAATTTGTCCAAATTTTGATATTATCTTACAGTTTTGCACTGTACGCTATTTTCACTTTAGATTATAATTTTCTCATGTTGATTTTTATACGATTTTTCATATATTTATTTTAGTTTATAGTTTTAGTGTAGCTTCAGATGTTATATAATGTTTATTAATAGACTTACTTTTATTGGATAACAAAGGTGTAATTATATAGAATCTCACACTCAAACTGTAAGGTATTTGTGAGATTTTAGTCTTCCATATTTTTCATCTGTATTTTATTTAATATTTTTTCTGTACTGTTTATTTCATTCTCTTGGTTTAATTTACTGTATAAGTGAATATTTTCGAAAGAATTTATTGAGGTATGCAAAAACAGAAAAAATTCAAGAAACTCGTATTAAACAAGGTGACATGTAAATTAGCGCTCAATCCCTTGAAAGTTAAGGCACTTCTTACTTATGATTGGAACAAGTTTTCTTATTTAATATTGTCAATTCAAAAGTTTCAAAATAATTTTCCGGTGGTTGGGAACCACCTGAAACTCCAGGTTCGGTCATCTATCAAAATCATCATTCTCGTTACCCTCGCACAATCATAGAGCTTATGTGGGCATTACCCTCTACCATAGACTAACTATACTTGTTGTCTGTGCCCTCTACTATAAAGCAGTGTTTACACATTACTATTGATAGGCCCTTTATGCCAAACTCTAAAACTTATTTCTGTGTAGTAGTGAAGGTGATGTTGTGGTAGTTATTCATACTGAATAAGAAGACTTGATGTTGTCAAAACCACATATTTAATTAAATAACGAGATACTGCAGTTTCGGTTGTTACACCATTCTCAAACTCTGGTTTACCAGATTGAGATTGAGAATGGTGTAACAACCGAAACTGCAGTATCTCGTTGTTTAATTAAATATATGTGGTTTTGACAACATCAAGTCTTCTTATTCAGTCTAAGACTTTAGTTAATTCGTAACTTATGGTATTGTAAGTAACATTAGAATATTATGGTACTACAAATTGCATTTATTCTTATCTACTGTTCATATATTCTCACAAACATTTACAAGATCTTATGAATAATTTATGAGAATAAATGCTATTTATAACATTCTAATGCATCTTGATGTAATACAATATTCTGAAAATTAAAAAAAAAAACAGTTTCCTGAAATAACACTGAAGCTGGACCACTAGCTCTAGTTGGCTGAAAACATATAGGGGCGGTTCATAAGCCCGGGATTTAGTCAAGTCCTAGACTAAAACGGGTAGCCACCGTAGCATCGACAAACGTTAGCCTCGACACTATGTACTAAGGGGGTGGCACGGGCTCTCTATGCTGCTAAACCTCTAGGGAGGTTAGCTACCAAGAAAGGTAGAAAACCTAGAGAGCTAACCTGTCGAGACAAACGTTTGTCGATGCTACGGAAGCCACCCGTTTCTAGGACTCGGCTAAATCCTGAGCTCATGAACCGCCCCTTAGTGTAATGAGTAAACACTTTCTTTTTGCTAGGGATGATGCCCACATAAGCTCTAAGCTTGTGCGTGGGTAATGGAAGGATGATGATGAGATAGGCTATGAATGGATCAACACTGTGAAGACATAGTGTAGTGAAATGTAATGATACTATTTAGGCCCGTTTAATGACCCAATTAATAAAATATAAATATTTTTCATACCTTAAGTACGGTAACTTTATGGGGCAGACTGAGTAAATTGTTTTCTATTTTGAAAATTGGTAAAAATGTGCCATGGGAAAGCAGAGGGCAAGAGTTCTACTCATGCAAAATATGAACGTCGATTTTGGTTTGGGTGCACTTAATTACCTTGTAATCAGTCGGTCAAGAACCAATAAGTATGTTAATAGTTTCAAATTGTCCTCACAATACCAGGCAGATTAGAAAATAATCCTAGCTATAGTTTATTGTATGCTACCTGAACAAAAAAAACCGAAGGAGCCCCTTGGTTGAGAGTTGAGACTAGCAAATGAAGTCTGCCGGCAACTTACAGTACATTACATAACACATGAGCTACAGTTTGAAACTTGATTTTATAAATAAAAACTTAGTAATCAATATCAATAATCAATACATAGCCTATTTAATTAATTTATATTAAAATAATTAATACGACCATTTCTCTGCATATTGACCCAACCATGAAATTAAAAAATAAGTTATTTAACTTAAGACGTTGTTTGAGTCTTATCAGCGGCAGGTCAAATCTGAATCATATCAATATTCCTTGAATTTTGTTTAAAAGTTGAATATTAGCAAGAAATATTCAATGAGATTAGCTAACTTAAAGGTAGTCTACCACCCTAGGAGAAATGCCAAGCCCAGGTTAGGTCCTAACCTAGACCTAACAGCTAAAATACATGTAACATTTTAAAATAGACAATATCATATAACAAGCCATTAAATAATAGTTTATATGCAAAGCTACTACTTACAAGAAAACCTGAAGATGCTAATTGATATTGACAACTGATTGAAAACTTTTAATTAGAGGCAAACATGAAGTACAACAGTACAAGTACCGTACACAGTCCTTATACGGAGCCTATTTTACGATTTACGATGGCTACAATATTATAATCATTCAATAATTCCATCAAAAGAAACGTGGGTGCATCCAAGAATTGTATAGTAATCAATAATCATGACACACATGTAGAAGAATTACGAATGAGATCATCGGTTTGACAAGTAGTTATCACTTCCAAGAGATGTAGACAGTAGACGATCGTCACTCCTCAACCAACGCCTATGGATGACTAATTATGGAGTCAACAAAATAAATGCACTGTATGGTTTGAAAATAGTTGGTCCAGTTCAAGAGATAACCCGATATAAGCCTAAAAGTAGCTAATTAAGAGCCATATTAATATAACCTTTGAAATACATTTCACAAAACAATAAAATTCACTACGCAGGCTTCATCGTTCATTCTGTAGGCACTAACCGTCAAGCCATCGAGAAAAACAGGGTATTGATTTTTCAAAGGAAATGCTATACGGCAGTTATCAAGGGTACTTGGAACAGTGGATGGAATACAAAATCTATTACAACAAAATAATATAAATAAAATAATTAAAACTTACCCGGACGAACAACTACAACACACGAAACCGCCCTAATAACAAAATCAACATTTTATGAAAACATTTCATTGGTGTCACGTGACACCGCTCGACTCAAGACACAAACTGAATTTTCAATTGAAGAATATTAAAATTACTACTCTGTTGATCAGCATTTAAAATTTAAAAAACTATTATTCCTAAATTAGTTTTATTGACAGTAAATTTTTGCGATTTATAATGGAATCAACAATTTATGAAGATATCAAGTTGAAGCGCTACAAGTCCCGCCCAAGAGCGAATGAGTTTGAAATGCAGAGATGTCTATCATTGCTTTCAGTATTCAAAGAAAACATTAATTCGTACAAAAGTTTATTACAATGTTAAAAATAAGAGTGAGCACTCTTTTTTAACTATCCAATTTTTATAGTTTCAGGAAAGTACGTTAATTTTATTGATCATTCTCTTTCATGCATTCAAATGAAGCTCATTATATTGAAACTGATGACAGAGCACACTCAACTCAACTAATATCTACTCTACAGAGATCAATTTAATAATTATTATGCTGTAAGTTACTACACACACGAATGCCTCAACGTATCTGACAATAAACTTGAGAAGACTTTAAAGTTCTTTATTGCAGAATACATTAATTTTATAATTCCTATCTCAGCAGATTTACTTCGTACAGTGACTTTAATTTGACGCTTGGCATTTGATAAATGCTTCATTTATTAAGTGAAGTTTAATGGTACAATTTGCTAATTCTTCATCAAAACATTGATAAAGAGAGTACGGTATATCATTTCTCGACGTCGCTGATGACCGTAGAGATCGATGAAGAAATAATATCTCTCTATCTATCTAATGCCAAGCGTCAAATTAGATATCACTGTACATTACCGTACAGTACTGAATGTTTTGCATAGACTGGCCTCAACTAATTCATCATTAATTCAATTTGGCGGATGGTGAATAATTTTTATTTCTATGGTACGGTAATGAGTTATGTTCTGTTGATTACTTTTTTAAATATGTTTTTTACATGTTTATACAAAATTTATTTGAAAAAATTCAACAGAACATCATCCGTTACCATAGAAATATTAATAATCAATTTATTATAAACTTAGAAACCATAGAATGATAATTAAATCAGGTCCAACTCCAAAGTTATTTGCCATCCGCCAAATTAAATTGTTATACTAACATGTATATACGAATGATTCGATTATACACTCTCTCTCCAACATTATTTTGAGAAATCGTAAAGGATTCTGCACACCAACGCTTTAGTTGTGATTTAATTAACAAAGTCATGCATGGTACAAGTTATTTTTTATTGACATCATAACAATTAAATTACAGTACAGTATAATCCATCTCAAACAACGATTAGGCATTGATGAATATTTTTCAATTTCAAAAAATAGAAATTACCAACTAGAAAGTCCAGATCAGTCAAATAATGAGAAACAAGAAGTAAAACAATAATACAACAAAGAAAAAATATAGGATTTTCTTCGATACTTCAACACTTATATTCTTTAAAAGTTTATTGCAACACTTAATAGTCTGAAAGCTGCACTTTGATGACTTGTTACGATGCGGTAACAATAAATTTAGGAAGCAATAAATTTTGTATTTTCAATAATTTCAATCACTGAAATTTTTATCAAATAAATTAGCTACATTTTTCATGAAATTAATGGTAACCTATAAATTCAACGTTCTGAATATGTAGGTAGGTTGAATCTATACAATAAACATACAGCAGTGATCATTTTAAAATAAATATTTAACAACAATAATAATACATTTCAACACAATAAGTGCTGGATAATAATGACTAGTTATATAACCTATTTCTCATTTATACATGAAAATTTCAAAAGATTTCTTATAAATATACCATGTCACAAACAATATAATGACCCTTGATGACAAATTATAAATATCGTGAGATACTTAGATAAAAGTACGGATTATATTATTCAGATAATATTCCTGGAATCTTTGTAAACTGATATTACTTATATTAGACAATAAAGGTACACAACGATAATATATTCGGTTCTATAATGTCAAAAAACATAAAATTGTGACAGATTTTCACTGGAACCCCAGTCAACACCCAGAAATACAGTAATTATTTTCAACTTTGAAGTTTTAAACGTTGGTAGTTTTCAAACTTAATCAATGTCAATATTAAAATATTGGAATGAATAAACGGTAAGAGATACCCGGGTTTTTTTAATCAACTTTTGTAAGCAATGTCAATAACATTTATATTAACTTTCTTCCAACATTCAACAATTAAGGCTATATTCACAAAGTCAAAAATTGAAATAGCGACATTCATCAAAATTCTATTAACAAAAATCAAATAGGCTACTTCAAAAATGTCATATTATTGAATGCTGACAATAGTTTTAAATTGAATAATCTTTTAGATTTTTAGACTAGATTTTTTTTAAATAAATCATGGACAGAATATCCAGTTTAAAGATTCACATTCGACCTTTAACATGCAACTAATCAATGATAACAGATAACCCCAAAAGTTATAATAAACATAGAGGTAAACTGATTTTTTATAAGCATTGACAACGTAGTTCTACTAACATACCAACACAGATAAAGTACAGTTAGCCTTGAATATATAACAGTGATCTAAATAATGTTATAGTATCTTGACGCTTCATCAATAACAATACATCTACTAAATAAATTAATAGCGATATTAGGTTTATAAGTTCAACTTAAATAGAAAGTATACAAACTGACAATAAGATCTTGCAAACAGGGTTCTTTTTCAGTTTATACATTCAACCTGAATAGGAAGTTTGGAAATAGAGAATATATGATCTAGCAAACCAGTCAATATTGGAGAATAACATACAAGTACATCATAGCAACAATAAATTGCACAAATCGAAACTCATGATTATTTTCTGTGATAAATTTAGTTAGTATTCTTCCAATTCCAGTATGAATGAATGGAATGGAGTGAATTATATACTTTCAATGATAAAAAATGTCAATATGGAAATATAATCCAACTAATAATTGCACAAATCACGATTGCTACATTTTAAGCAAGTTATGTATTAATTAATTCATACTTTCAATTTGGAAAAAGTAAAAAACTTGTCATTATACACTCAAAATTCACATATAAGAACTAATACATCAACCGGAAATCTCAAGAGACATTGATACAATTAAAAAATCTGATGATATAACTTCATTATAAGAATTCCAACAACGTAAGATTGCCATAGCAATACTCAAAGTAATAATATTCATACCAAGGTAGTTGGAGTACTATTCTATTTACCTTGCTTCATACTTTCAATCTGAATTGAAAAATGAGAATGCAATCCAAAAATTGCAATAAATTATTCAAAGAAATTAGTTTCAATAGAACTAAAACTGATTTGAGCACAAGCACGTCAATATTTTTACTATATTAACAATCGAATTCTAATCCTGAAGTCTTTTGCGGTGCATCCACGAAGCTTTCATCTGCTCACTGAACATTCTTTTCCTTTCTTCCGACCACTTATTGCCGACCCTTTTCTTGACATCACCTTCCGGAGTGACCGGCCGAGGCCGCTTTATCACTTTGCGCCTATAAATATCCCTGTCAACAACAGTACATAGTAAACATTCACGAAATATAAAACAAGAATTTGAATGAAAAGTAGATGAAATGAATGAGTAATTCAAGTGAGAGTAGTTATAAATAAAAATCAAGAATTTGATTATTCTAAGATCGATTGAAATGACAGGTACAGCACGATTCTTTTAACTTGTCAGAAAACAGCTGATTTAACGTTAGTAAACGAGCGTACATCAATCAGCTGTTTTCTGACAATTTAAAAGAATCCTGCTATATATGTGGAGGGAGAGGTAGGCCGATTGGATAGTTTTTGAGGTCGACCTGCCGTGAGGAGTAGATACGTGAATCAGTGACCCAAATGTATAGCACTCTATGCAAATTAAAAGATTATTATTTTCATCACTTATGGAGAAGTCACCCAGCTACTAAGAATAAATGAAACAAGATAATCCTCTCTTATAAGTATTGATGGATTGTCCTCGTAATAAATTCTGCAAGGTAGGAATTATTCTAATTTAACAGAAAACAATGCTCAGAATATTTTTCAAGTATGATTGGTTGAAAGACAGATAAGTTTTAAAATTTAAATATTAGTATGTTAGAAGATGAGAGGGTATGAACGGCCGCTCACATCAATACAGTAGAATAGAATAGACTGACTTCTTTATTTTACTGACGTGGCGAAGTTTGGACAGTGATGTCCACTCTACCACTTAACCACGATGGCGATGTATTTTGTAGGGACTGAAGAAGCTTACAATAAAAATAAACAAAACTGATACAAAAGTTACTTACCTACAGAAGAACGTGTACTTGACTTCCTCAATGTGTCGACACAGACTGATGGCCGTGTCGAAATTCAGTTTGAGACTTTCCAGACACGACGGCAAGTTCAACAGCATGAACGATTTGCCATCGAACTCCTCTTCTTTCAGCAGATTCGCCAGAACATCGCAGTCGTCTGTGCCTTTCAAATAGTCGTAGACATCTTCCACGGTCCACTTGAGAGGATTCGAGTCCAAGCGTAGCGGAGCGGGAACATCGACTATCGGTTCGATAGTCGATTTCGGTTCGTCGACTTTGGGCGGTTTCGGTTTTTTGTTGGTTGATTTATGGTTATTGACTATGGGCAATTCGTTTTGTACGCTAGCTATACTAGAAGTCTCACTAGCTGACGACTCCTTTTTAACGACTACACCGCCGCCATTTTGTTTTTTCAAACCGAAATTCGGCAATTTCACGCCCCTTGTTTCATAACGCGTCCGCTTCTCAGTGACAGCCTCGCTGTTATTACCCATCTTCCCAAAACCGGACAGATAATCTCTTTCTAAGGTCCGCTTCCTTCGGGGCCACCCTGTAGTCGGGTTACCTTTATCGTAGAGGTTCTCCTTCACCAAACGTGGCGAGAACTCGTTGTTACTGTTGTTGGATTTGGATTTAGTCAGGAACCGGGTTTTGGAGAGTGTGCTACAGTTTTCCGGACACGATTTCTCCCCCACAGCCAAACGTCCGAAAAGAAACGGACAGACCTGGAGTTTGTTACAAATTTCCCTACAAAAATCATCGATTTTGTCGGTGCTAGTGATGATTTCTACGTTAGCACGGTAAGCGTTCGATTTGTATTTAGCTTTCAACACTTCCAAATGCATGCCAGGTTTCGGTTTCGATTTACACTGCAGCTCTCTTAGAACACGACTCGATATGTAAGCGATCGATATCAGCATGGACAACACTTCTTTCATGACCAACGTTACAGGACCGGGGCCTACAGACTTGGGTAGTTGAGCCAGTTTTCCTTTGCTCAAAAACGGGCCCGAAAAACATTTATGGTTGAAAAAGATTTCGGGACACCAACAACTGCCCTTACTCTCAACACCCATTCTATTATCTTTCAAACTCGAACTACCGTCATCGCTGCCTTGTGACTTGCTCTCACTGGGAGCCGACGAGTTCTGACTGCAACGGAAATTCAACGGCGATTTCAACGGGAAATTGTTGGAGTCGCACCACGCCACGGGAAACAGGTCGTGAGAATCCGAGCTGTAAACTATTTTACTGGAATTCGGCTTCGAGTCCAATGTGATCCACAGCAAATCGTCGATTATACTGGAAATAGTGGCTACGCAAATGTGGTTGTGGTTGTCGGGATCGGCTGCCTCCAGTTTAGTGTCGACTTCGAACCACTCGTCGGCTGTTCTTTCAACGGGCACTCGCTCGAATTCGGCAGCCGTCGAGTTGGTTTTCGCCAGATACTTGTCCCAATTGAAATCTTCCTCGTCGTTGTTTTCGTCCCACCCTCTAGGCAACGATATTTCCAAACCGTTCTTTTTGGCCCAACCTGTGAGAATAGAAAACCATATTTATTTATTTACAAGAGTTACAGAACAAAGATGAAACTATAATTACACTGCAACTAAACAAAAACATACAATTACATAGCAGAAACACAAACATAAAGAGATCTGTGATACTAAAATCTATGAATAATGTATATCTATGAGGAAATAACAATCAGCATTATAGACAAGGAGGCATCCACTAGACATAATTCAATTTCTTTACAAAATCATAAAATATTGAAGGAAAAATAATAAAAAAATTAATTTCAGAGGCAAAATTATTGTAACTTAACAATTTTCATGGTGAGTGTAACCTTAAGTTATCTGTGCGCCTTTATATTTAATGAAAAATAAATAAATAATCTGTATTAAAATAAATCCATGGATCTTGTCCGGCTATCTGTCACATAGAAGTTTATTGAAGATAAGAACTTGAGAAAAGAATATAATTTCATCTATTATTTTTGAATTTTATTACTTTAAATAAGCAAAAATTCGCATATAAGCACTATTAAGTGATTAATAAATAGAATCTATCAATTCTATAATGTATACAAACATCATATTCTCTATCAGGGGCCTGTTTCATAAAACTTGGAAATCAGAAATTACATTCGTAAGGCGATCTCACACTAAACATACAGATCAGTTATTATAACCAATCGTAAAGATCTTATGAGTTTTTTCAATATCTCAAGCGAATCACAAATCTTACCACAAGGTAGTATGTAGGGATTCGATACAGTGGCCAACCATGTAAGCCTTTTGCGGTCCTGATCTTCGGTAGTATCGCAACCATCTTCCTTCAGAGATTTCATTTCTTCGTCGATTTCCACAAGGAAGTAGGTGTCGTCGAACACCTCAACAATGGTCGCCGGATGAATTTCACTCCTATTCAACGGATTCACCGCCTCCAACTTCATTCCAACTTTCAGGTCGTGTTTGATCGCTTTCCCGTGACCGCTCTGAAGAGAAAAGTTGACGCAAATTAATTGGAAAGTTTGAAAAGAATTCATCAAAAAAGAGTTAACCACTAAATGAAGCCAATAAAACAGTTAACCTCAAACAAATTGAATTCATCGAAAATCAAAAATGGCCTTATGAGGTCAAGATTATGGAGAGAATCGTGAGATTGGAATAATTAGAGTTTAAGAATTAAAGGCAAAATAACTTATTTATTTAGTAGCTTTGCTGTCTTGAGAAAATGTAGGCTATATTTTCATTATTGTTACATCAGAATCACACAACAACCAGTTCAAATATTTTGATTATAATGTAAAAAAATCTCTTGATACAAGCACAAGCAGTAAATTCACATAATTTTTTTCTATAGCAGGATTCTTTTGAATTGTCAGAAAACAGCTGATTGATGTACGCTCGTTTACTAACGTTAAAACAGCTGTTTTCTGACAAGTTAAAAGAATCCTGCTATAGTCTTGTTTAAATAATACAAAAAATATTGATTGCAAACACTATTGTTGTACGCAGAAACGTACTGTAACAAAATAAACAGCTTAGAACATGTGGGAGCATTTCAACCCACGGTAAGTGTTCTGTAATGTAATGGTATCTCAATTCCAAGTTGGGTTACACTACAGAGAGTGTATAGTAATAGTATACAGTAGTGTATAGTGTGACTATATTATACTCTCTGTAGGTTACACTAATCGGGTCATATGAGGCACCAACCGGGATAAACTGTTTTGAATCAGCCGACCCCATTTGATTAGCATTGTACTGATCCTGGCTCAAAAATGATCTTGCTTTGTTTGATCAAGAATCAAATTGATCCTGGATCAAACAAAATTGATGTCGCTGGTTAATGGTTGTTGCTGCAATCCAACATAAATATTTTCTCATCATAAATATACAGTACTATTTAGCTGGTTTGTTTTTAGAAGGGCAACTGGAACAAGAGAAACTATCTATCATATAAATATTGTTGAGAATTGAAGTTTAAAATTATTTTTTAAATGAATCTGCAAATAAATTTTCACCTGGAATATATCAGTGGACAGAGGCATTTTGCATGCCTCTTTTTTCGACGCCTCTAACACCTCAAACCACTCATCATCGTTGCTATTCGAGTTTTTACATCTTGATGGCTTCACATACTTCCATGGTTCACCTGCAAACATATTATGCATTGCATTGTTAATAAATTTTAGCCTCTTAGACATCTATCAACCCTGCAAACATATTATGCATTGCATTGTTAATAAATTTTAGCCTCTTAGACATCTATCAACCCACCAAGCCCCGGGCGTATTATTCATTGCAATTTGCATGGCCATTACTGTTTGGTGTCTGAACGGTCATTCACGGGGTTGTTTACAGTTGGGTAAATGATTCCCCATGTTCAAACTTGGTAGAGTTTTGTGTGCTGCATATGCTCAAGCATTGGTAGCATGCTGTGCAATGCAGAAAATCGACCAAGTGTGGACAAAGAGGATGACGACTTGTGTGAGATTGCTGTTTGAGAAAATGTACGTTCACCTTCGTATACATGTATTTCGTTGTTTGTGAAACAAACAACAAACACTTCACACAAGTTGAAACAAATTTTGTTCATTGAAAATATAGAAACTCAAGAGATTTTGAGTGAGCAAATGTTTCTGAATTTGTTAATTGAACATGTTGTATCTCACTCAAGTTCTCATACTTTTATCCAAATGTAAACGTACGGTACTTTATGTTACATTCATAAAAAAATAAATTAATGCCTGGTGTCGATAGATCTGATGTGAAGAAGGCTTTATAAGCTAAGTTTCATTCATAAATATTTCAATTAAAAACAATCCAATCGAGAATTTACTTAAAAAATACAACACTGTTAAATAATTATAGGAATGCAATGACTTAATTAGATACCTCACAAAATTAAGTATGAAATCTACCTGTAATCTGCAGTGTAATAATAGTGGGATTGCTACTATAATTGGAATATAAAATTGATTATAATTTACGATTACAAATATAAATTTCCCTCTACCAACTAAACAGGCCTAACAATGACAGTATAGAATTCAGAAAACTATATAGTATAAAATGGAATATTTTTATTACAATTACAATATAAATATGAATTAGTAATTACTAGAATAGAATAGAATAGAATAGAATAGAATAGAATAATCACCTCTACTTTGCGCCCATCCAATAACAAAAATCCTTGGCGATGAATAGAATAGCCAGAAATCACCAGGATTCGATTTATCAGGGCAGTCATACCTCAACAGAAGTCTACCACCAACATTTTCAATCACCTGAAACATTTTTGGGAAAAATTAGAGATACTTTATAGGCTATATACAGTATATTCCTACATCAATCCACACATGAATTATTACTTCATTTTTTGAAAACTATCAAATTTCAACATGAAATCTAGAAAATAAATTTGAATTAGCAAGCTATAGCTTACGACATATATAGTAAATAACACTAATATATTCTAGACATTCACTACAGTATAAATGGTTCAATGCACCATAACTCCAAAGATTGAAAATCAAACTTTCTATTTTGCAAATACAAAAATGTAATCTGGACTTACAGTGGCTATCCAAACATGATAGGGATGTAGTTCGTCCTGGACTTCCACTTTCATTCCTTCTTTGATGCGGTCGACCGGTGTAAATCCATCCTAAATGAGAAAGAAAATGACGATAAATTATCGAGTCATCATTTCAGATTCAACCAGTACACGATCAAATTTCTTATTGAAATCCATCCTATTCCTTTGAATTCAACATAATTAGGTAAGGTAATCTCTATTATGGTTTGCTATATTATAACAGCCCATGCCTAATGTGCGGGTACCTTACAAGGAAGCTGTATTTAAGGTTATTTCATTGAATGGAATTCGACAACGAAGTTAATAGTGTACGTTTTACGCATTAGTATAAATACATAAATATTGCTTAAACATTTTACTAATAAATTTTATAGAACAATTTAATAATTTATGTTTTTAGAATAACAACCAATGAATATTATTCAATGAGAGAGTGATTCTTTGACTTGTTCTAGGCTTGAAAATGATGAATAGTTGAACTACGAGAATAATTTTTCACTTACAGAATTCACGAGTTTTAAAAGGTACCTTAGGTAACAGGTGTTATTCACCTTCATTCGCCTTATAAGAAATGTGCAGCTCAAAAGAAAAGTTTGTACCTTACCAGCTAGCAATTGCATTCAAGGTTATTTAGTTGGATGGTTGAGCAAATGCTTTTAGTATGCTAGTGTAGGTTTTCAGAATGAGGATTACTGAATCCCTATGTCCACACTTGGTCGATGTTTTGTGCTGCACAGCATGCGGCCAATGCTCAAGCATAAGCAGCACAAAAAATCGACCAAATGTGGACATAGGGTATGAAGGATCAATTGATTAATTTATATTTGATTTGTTCTAGTGTTGAAATAATAAAAAGTTGTAAACTATCAAAATTATAGAAGTTGATAGTGTACAAATGTGTTTAGTATACTAGGTTAGTGTTGTTTTTTGAAATGACAAACAATAAAAAATATTAAATGAACGATCAATTGATTAATTTATATTTAATTTGTTCTAGTGTTTAAATAATAAAAAGTTGTAAACTATCAAAATTATAGAAGTTGATAGTGTACAAATGTGTTTAGTATACTAAGTTAGTGTGGTTTTTCGAAATGACAAACAATGAAAACTATTGAATGAACGATCAATTGATTAATTTATATTTAATTTGTTCTAGTTTTGAAATAATAAAAAGTTGTAAACTATCAAAATTATAGAAGTTGATAGTGTATAAATGTGTTTAGTATACTAGGTTAGTGTGGTTTTTGAAATGACAAACAATGAAAACTATTGAATGAACGATCTGATTCTTTGACTTGTTCCAAGTTTGAACCGATCATGAACTACGAAAACAATTTCCAACTTACAGAATTCATAAGTTCGGCAGAGAATGTGCGAGCCGATCTGAGCATAATTTTCAAATCCTTGTGCGAAATGGTTTCGTTGAGGTGCGCGGGAGGCACCAGTATTTTGCCGTTGGACTCGGCCCATCCCAGGGGACGCAGCTGCACTTTGGTCATGTCACACCAAAAGTCTTTGCTGCGGTCATCTTTGTCGCCAATGTAACGCAGGCTGCACGAATCGAGAACAAAGATTGTTTCATGAAAAGAAATCATGTACTACACTCATCTACTATACAATATAATATTAGAATAAGGAGCGATACAAGTTGATCATGAACTACACACATTACACATCAATAAAAGATAATATTAGAACGAGTTTACCCCGTGCAACGCAAAGCGCCGCTTTGCAAAATTTGAGTACTGTATCGTTTGGGAATACAATATCATTGTAACAGACTTGTATCAATGTGAGTTTCGTCTAGATTTCACATCAAATGTTGCAGTGGTGGAAGCACAGTAGAATGGAATGCGCCAAAAGTTTTTTAATATAATAGATAAGCAATAAAGAGGGTTTATACGTGCGATGATTTGCTTGCGATAGTATCAGCTGTCGCCAATGAGGTAAGTGGAGTCGCTCTATCCGGTTTTCGAGTCACTAACCTCATTGCTGAAAGCGGATACTGTCGCAAGAGAACATACAAACACTTCTATATTACAAGTTGAAAATCGACTTCACAAGTTGAAATAGCATTGAAGGCGTTTCTTTCTACTGGCTGATATTACTGAAGTCATTTAAAGTTATCCAAGTCATTTAAGTCTTAAAATAGCACATTCTTCAATACGATTAAAATTAGACGTCATTGTGAATTCTGAGAAACTTTTGGTTTGTCAAAAAAAGATGGTTTCTAAATTTATTTCAATGTTTTTGGAGAAACATATTCCAAAATAACAATGTTATTTCCATGAAAAAATAAAAATATCCGGCGTTTCTTGTATTACCTGAGCAAAGGTCCACAGGCAGTAATAATAGTGGCCACCCAGTAATTGTCCAGGTCATCTTTCAAAGGAACTTGCACTTTCATGCCTTCTTGAAATCCACTTTGTAAACTCTGTTCAACCTGAAAATGAGAAATTTATTTTAAATAATTCCACTACAATAATATTCATTTATAAACCTCACATAGTGAGAATATATGAGTGAATACCAAAATTTCGCTCCTCAATCAGAAGCGAATATGAAAATAAGTCAAGTAAAACCAGAATGCGTGGAATTATTTTTAGACTCAATTGATTGATCATCGAATCTATTCAAAAATATTTGTAATTTCATAGATTTAGACTAGATTAGATTAGAATAGACTAAGCCTCTTGCTCTCTAGAAAGAGAGAACGGCTGAAGGAGAGAGGAGACGATATAGATACCCACACAGGGTGCTGTGGGAGAGTAGACTCGACCATTATGAAATGACAAATGGAAAAGGAAAAAACAGAGTTTTTCCGATTGTAGCTCAAACGGCTCCTTCAAGAAATTTCAAGCGAGTAGAATCTTCACAATGCAAGATTGATATGTTGTCATCAGTCTGTAAATTGATCAATAAACTGTAAAAAAAATACCTAGCAAAATATAACATCAAAGATTTAAATAGAATATTCAATACGCCCTAACAACATAATAAAAACAAAATCAAATTTCATAAACTTTGACCTTGACTGCAATATTACATTACAGTTAGAGCTGTATTCTGACAATGTTTCAACACAATTCCTAACAATCCTTAACTTGACTACATGAATAGCATGCAAAACAGTAAGGCTAGGCGTACACCGGTTAGTCAAGACAAGACAGGACGAGATTAGTCACGTTTAGTCACAATAATTCACATAGCTGCTTATGAAGCAGCACACACCGATGCAATGACTAATCAGTGTTGCTCAAACAATGAATACTGTGACTAAACGTGTAACTAACAATTTCGTCTTGCTTCCACCAAATGCACCGTATCGAGAAATATCATAAATGAATAATTTTCATGAAATGATGATGGATAAAAAACAAAATAAATCTCTAGTCTATAGGCCACTATCAGTGTTTGAATGAATTGCAAATAGAGAGCAACTTTATTGTTTTCGTTGACAAACTGGTTGCATCATTAACTATATTGGTTCACGTTGTTTGCATTTGCGTCTCCAATTATTCTATTTCGGGGTTCATAATGGTGAAATATTCGTTGACGAAGTCTCCCGTCTAAATTTTACGTAGAATAACGAACCCGCTTGCCTACTATTCATTACCATATGTTTTCAATTGCATTGAGATGTGTGAAATTGTCTATTCATTTGTAACAGCTTCGCTTCAAGGCCAATGGAAATAATTACCGAACGTAATGTAATTGCTACAAATACGAACAAGCTAGTTGATCAAAACTCAGTATGGCACTGATGTAATCACACTTGAATTTTTCGCTGAATATTTGGTTATTATTATGTAACAATAAAAAGCAACACCGTACAGAAAATAAAAATAATTTATGCAATGCCAAAATTGTAATTGTTATATTTTTAAAGCGTTTTCAAGCTTTTATTAAATTTAATCATTGTCTGCTTCCATACAAATTTAAAGAACTCATAAATGGAAAACTGCCAATGGACAGACTGATTCCGAAAATATGATTCATGTCAATGTTATTGTTTTTTAAAAGAATAAAAAGTATTTTTCAAAGAGTTTATAGGGATTATTGAAATGATGAGCCTGTTTGTAATTTCAGATAATGGCAATTTTCATGTAAAGAATTTAGAGAATTCAGTAAAAATTGGAATTCCAACCACGTACTATAAAGATTTATACAATATGATTGGAATATTCAAATAATACTTCATAATAATGAGCATTACTATGAACTGTATTCATATTAATGTTCATTACTTAATAAATGAAAAATGAATGAAAATATAGTGGAAAGACCTTTCTGAATAATACATGTTCTGTGAGTAGTGGAGTGTGTCCCAAACCATTAAGTACAGTACCTGATGATAATGTAAGAAAGAAAAGTTGATAACTAATTGATCACCCATCAAAGAATAAATAGTCTTTCATTAAAGTCTAACATTAAAATAAACTTCAAGCTGTGACTAAGCACAAGCTCATTAATTTTAAGATGATTACATAATAATGCTTTCAATTCATATTTTATTTGGTTTTTAATGTTTTTATATTTGTATCTTGTGTATCAATAGAAGCTTCTTGATTTTCCAAAAAACGAGAACCATTGCCAGGAACATAGAGTTAGTTTGTTAAAATCGAAAAACACTTAGATATACTTGCTTGAAAAACAAGTTTTCTCCGATCAGTTGAACCAGAACTCTTAACAATGATTTCAACAAGTCTTTCTGGATATCTAATTGTCTATCACTTTAGAAAAGAAGTGATCCATTAACTCTAGAATACAATTATTTAAACCAAACTTACATGTGCGAAAAGGATTTGAGGAACTTCTCTCGAGTTGGTAGCGTCCAAGTAATCCTGCCATACGAACGAGTCATCTGCAAACCATAGTTAAAAGTATATGTAGATACTTTTTAAAAGGATAGAAAGTCAAGTCAAACTCAAAGTCTTGATACATTTGAATAAAAAGTCGCTATTTCCGATGTTACAAATGGGAGAATCAGGATGGTTTCAAGTTTTAGTATTGCATAGATATGGGTTTAGTTTTAATATGATCGCAATACTAAAACTTGATACCTTCAAACATTGAAAATCGACTATTAGCCTACTATCAACCTCTTTTTTCATAATTCATATTTTTCATGAATGTAATGAGCCAAGGAAATAGTAGAATTTCAAAAAATAAAACAGTGGAATTTTTACCAAATGATAGGAACGAAAATAACATGAAGAACTTTCCAAGTTTCTTATCTATTCATACGATGCGGGCCCCTCATTATTTCCACCAATACTTAGGCCTACTTATAGTAATATCTCTTACTTCAAATTAGTTCAATTTATAGTTTTCAACCTGACAGTTGGGAGAATACCAGTTAGTATCGCATAATACGATAGCTAGTTCAACAATTCATGGCATACCAGTGGTGATTATTTAATTCATAAAGAAACCTATAAAATAATAATAAGTTGGAATGCATTTCACTCCTGATGAGGAGCTTCATCAGGTCTGATGAAGCACCTCATCAGAAGTGAAATGCATTCAACTATGTACAATAATGTAAGTAATAGCATTAATTATTTACAGTGAAATACAAGTCGTTACTTCAACAGAGTTTTCTACAAGTATTTCGACATGGAAAACCACATTGATATAAAGTAATATTATCAATATAAAATTTTGAAAAATATAGTTTCGGGAAGTTATTGTTTTTATTGGTCAAAGACCTCGAATCTTGGTTTGTAAACATCCAATTGTATTACCGGTATTATTTTTCTGACTAATAAGAATATTATTTATTCATTCATATAATATACTGTACAGTACCTGGAAATAATAATTGAAAATAGGAACTATGCTTAGATTGATTGATACATCAGTTACAATTTATAAGGCCCTAATAATTGCTATAAGTCTACATATTTATGGAAATATGAAACGTTATTGATTATCCATGATAGGCTAGATTCCGAAAAAATATATACAACAAGTAAATATATAAACGTAGTACCTCAATAATGATTTAAATTGTTAAATATTAATTTTTCTATAGAATGTCTAACTATCTATATCAATGTCTAACGGCCGATTGCGCAAGAGAAAATTAAATTTTAATAGCCATACATTTACACTGTATTTGTACTTTTATTCGAATCAAGATTACTTATCAGGATTTCATATGATTGAACCAGGAATGAGTCAATATTAAATATATCTATAATAGTCAATATTTATATCTAATCCATTCCACTTCTGGAATGTGTAGGAATTCATGGATGACTCAGCTACGGCTTTATACTTATGATGCATCATCTACTAAACTTGCAGGGCCGATCATAAAAATCGATAAGCCAATGTTTGCCCACTAAATTTTAAAATAGATGGTTGAATCATATGGAATTTCCGGTACAATTATTTTTTATCTTTTATTTATTCGTTTAACAAAGGGAAATTGGAAAAACTATACAAAACATAAATTTATATACGAAAACTGAAAATGACGGAGTCGTTTTTTTAGCAATGCGATGCGCGGGCTAACAAGATGCATCAATAATCAGCTTTCCTCGTGTATTGTTTCGGGCTCTAATTTTTTAATAAAAAAAATCTTCATTAAGACCGAGATCTGCATAATTCTTGCTATTGTTCCAAATTTCAATTCTTCAACTGAATACTTGGATAATAATAAGTCTGAAATATATGATAGCCTAATTTATAAACTTTGAATTCAATTAAAAACCCCGATTGGTAGATAAATTTGAAGATAATACAAGTAAGCTAAGAAAGAGATCCTTTTTAAAACAATTTAAGCATTTCTAACTTGAAAAATACCGTAGTGAATAAAAGAGGTATTATATTGGGATCACATACAGCCTACTTCCACAAAATGAAGAATGGTAATGATTATTCATACAAGCAGACAAACTGGAATGAATAGAAATCTACATTGATAAGGAAGACTACTGTTAGCAAAATGTAATTTTAAAAAAACACCCAGCTCGTTGGCGAATAATGGAAGTACTAAAAACTTGAATATTATTTACGCAACTACGTCAACCAGAATTCAAGGTCAATTGGCCGAATATGCTGTACAGTACGTTCATTAGTAGCGAAAACGTTTCACAAAAACAGAAAGATAATAATATATCTAGAAAAGATTCCATATTGATTTAGTCTAATTTATTTAATATGGACAATTGAGGCGAAAAATGAGATTTAAATAATATAGGATGATAAAATGGGCATTGAGAAAAAAAACGTTTATAATGGTGGACATCAAGATACGGATTTTGAACAATTTTCTCAATTTTATGGATTTGATATTCTGAAATCGGTCACTGAACACTTTTATTTCTCTTCTCTTTGAAATTTTAGGTTAGCTATTTTCCTGTTTCTATCCAATTGTTTCATACAATCAAATAGGATGGTACAAATTTGTAACATCCTCTGATACAATTATCACGTTACCTACCTACTTGAATGGACAGTTGGCTGTGTTGTCTGTTAAGAAATTTTTTAATTAACCCTGACAAATTGTTTCAAAACTGAACATTTTAATGGACAGTTACATATAAATTATTCTACAAAAATTATTAATGTTCAATAAATAATTTGACTTGAAATAACTAAATTATAAGATAGCTGAATATGAACGAAAGCAAAGAAATATTCATAAGCTGATTTATCAATCAAATAATGATAAACTGAAATAAATAAGTAGATTGTTTTTTCAATGTTTTGTACTTGAAATAAAAAGTATAAATTCGTCAACTCCACAGTTTCAAGCTCGGTCAATACAAGAAAATTAAGTTAATTATTCAGATAATTTGTTTCTCTAAATGGAATCTTTAAAATTCACCCTACAAACTAAATAAAACTATACTCAATACATAATTGTTTGAAATAATTATTGTTCAAATTGAACTAGCCTTCACCAAAAAAAATAATACCTACCGTACCAAATTAGTCTATGGTATGTATAATCTGATTAATTTAATTTGACGCTTGACGTAAGATAGATGGAGAGGTATTATTTCTATCGAGAAATAATATCTATCTATCCGTCTAATGCCAAGCGTCAAATTAAATGAATCTGATTATATTTGAATATCATTAAATTCAAGGAGGAAAAATATTTAAAGTGGCAATATTCATTTGCTATTTAGTTAATGAAGATAAATCATGATTATCGTCAACGATCTTCATAAAAATATTTCATGCCGAAGATTATATCAGACCGCACAAGGGTAATGCTGAGAGTGGGGTATTAACTTGTTTTGTAAACTACCTACTACTAGACTGTACACTGTAATAAAATTTAAAAAACTGGAATGATTATATAACAATAATGATTATCTGATAACGCTGGGTAGGTTATTTTAATGATGAATCGTTTTCAAGTTTTAGGTGGGTTCCGAACTAGCAAGTGATGTGAAACGAAATAAGCCGGTTTACTGAAAATAACACAGTATAGAAACTTGAATATTGACTTAATGATTAATGGTGAATCGTTTTTAAGTTTTAGGTGGGTTCCGAACTAGCAAGTGATGTATGAAAGTATGAAGGTGGTCGTTTGTAAAGTAGATTTTTTTTCAATTTGGCGGATGAATCAGCTGTTTACAAATGGGGAAGCAAACATGTGTAGTCCCTCAACAATCATTCGCCACCCGCCAAATTAAAAAAATCTACTTTAGAAGAGCACCACATTTTTTATCATCCAGATGACAACTGCAGTCTATTTAAAAAAATAACAGCCGATATTGCACTCAACTCTATTTCTAGCACTGCATTTCATACAGAATTAAGTTTTTGAAACCGGTTCTAGTTATTTAGAGAAATCAAACGTGGGATTGTTTTGCAAAATACCCCTTGAAGGTTTGTATGTTCAATCTCTGAAAGCTGCAGGGAAGGTTTTTTAATTTCAAGTATAATGTTGAATTATAACTTAAATAAGTCCAGCCTGATTAAAATAATTATTGTTAAAATTTTGCCTGGAACAAAAATTATTGCATACATTATACTTCAAATATTACTTAAATAGGTACTAGGCCTATACAAAAAATAAATAAAAACCATAATATTAATTGATATGTTATCAGCTTGTACTGCACTAAATTAACTTAAAAAATATAGGCAACTTATTATTCTAAACACAAATAGGCAAATAGGCTACTACATAAATAGGTATTTAATTTATATACATATATATATAGGCCTGTATATATATTTGAAAATGGTAAAAATACAAGTTTTCTATAGGAAATACATAGTAAAAATAGCAACTATGAAGAACTAATTGAAAAAATCAAGATTTTGGGAAAAACAACATTTTAAAACATAGTAAAAAACAGCTAAATAGGTAATCGGTAAGTCACAGAGTTGGAATTCATTCAAGTACGGTGCCTAAATTGTAATATACGGTTCATCTCGAAAATTCTCAAATTCTGACAATCAAAACATGATAAAATGAATAATAAGATTCCATTCTTATAATTTCCATAAAACTAAATGTGAAAAAATCTATAGAATTTTATCATTTTATTCTGCAATACAGAAGAATTTGATCACAAGTAATCGTTTCAATTTATATCGGTACTAGTGAAAATAACTCACCAAAGCACGGTTCTATTTCCTCTCCTTTCCCTTCAATATCTTTAGACTGAGTTGACATTTTTTCCAGTTTAATTTTTCGAAATTAAATACACATTTCAATAAAATTTCATGCAATAACTATACGAAAAGTCTGCCAGTTTGAAGATCTCTGTGAAACTACCTACCACACCACTACCACTACAAACCATACCACAGTCCACAGTGTAGAATTTGCTGGATATCAGAGAGTACAGAAACAATGCATCCAACCTAACAACCAACATCTGCCGGGTTGAAAGCAAAGTGAATGTGAACGAATAATTCGATTCCCATAATTCAAAAAATATCAAATATTCCCAATAATTGGAAAATATTTATTCTGGAACTCCAATATAGAAAAATTCCAAGTTTCTCGACTTTGGTGTGTGAGATGTCAAATTGGAAATTGTCTTTGCATCTTGAAACACCAATGAAGCGAACAAAAAACACGGATAGTTCCAAATGATTTTCAATAAAAATTTGTCTAGAGGTACTTTTGGAAAAATTCCATTTTCTAGAGAACAGGGTCACAAATCAAGGACAACATTCATCGCGCGAAAATTGAGAGTAGCGCGGGGGTTTAAGTACATTACGAGAACAATAATTCAATCACATCCACATAAGGTCAATTACTGAAGGTAATTACTTATTCAAAGATATTTTATACAGAACGTCCATTTACTCTCTCTTATTTGGAGAGTATTATTATCATCATGTACTGCGTGACGTGACGCAGTTTGTACATAACCTTATTTTGCGCTGAGCCTTGAAGGTGTTTCAAATCTTCGCCACCAGACGCACTACAATATTCTGAAGAATTAATTGAAGCGGGTCATTCAAAACTATACCAAGCTTTAGAATTTCGAAAAGTTTTGACTACTTGAGGCATGTTCCAAAAGCTGCGTTTACACTATCAAGCTTTTTTATTTTATTTATTTTACACTTCTATTATATATATCCTTAATGTATCCAATTGTTCATCATATCAAGAGAATTAATGTGTTTTTCATCCATTTTTATGAATTTTCTCCCCTATTTTATTTCATTTTCAAAAAGTACCGGTATCCATTTTTTCTAGAATTTGTTTGTTTTTTTGAGTGGGATGAATAAATACTGAAAAAATAGAATAAATTTAGAATACTGAAAAAATTATATTTTGCATACTATGATTTCATTCTCCATATAATTATTATATTCCTTGACATAGTAATAATTTTTCATGAAGATAAGTTGAGAAATAGAGCCTTGAAACTAAGAAATGAGAATTAGAAAAGTTTATTAAAACTCACTTATTGATTTATTAAAACTGAAATTAATGCAGTAGGTACCACCATTATATACCATATTGTTGACAGGTTTATTCAACACATGGATAGGCTACTTAACTAAAATGGGCATGCATCTTGAGTTTCCAGTGAAAACAAACAAGCACTATTATTATGCTATTGAAAATTTATTTGTGTTTAACACAATAATTAAGAAATATATTATTTCCAATGACACAACAAAATGAAATCTTTGATTTCTTAGTAATCACAATTTCAATATAATATTCAATTATTGATCACAGTTTACAGATCTAAAGCTATGTGTATTTATTTTATAAATGCCAGTACCTATTATTTAAATATTAATTTGCATGGTACTGAATTAATGCATTATTCTCAATGTTAATATGAACAAAATTCAAATAAAAATTGAATTTCAACTAAATCATTCTCAATAATCCTAAACAACACCCAACTCACGAGGAGGTTGAAGAGAACAAAGCCCGTCGAGTTGATGTGGTGTTAGTAAAGTGAAAAATATAAAATACACGCTAAGAGCGCTAATATGAATATAAGCACTAAGAGCGCTTTCATAATATACTAGTCAAAACTTGATGCGTTTTCCTTTAAAACAACACCAAATCCAGTTCTATACCTTTATTTAAAAAAGTTATATGCAATTTCGAAGTTGTTAAGTCCTTTCTGAAACACCCCATATATAAATGGAAGGGAAAAAATTATTATTATTATTAAGATGAGTGCTGTGAGTATCAAAATCATATTCATATTCATAAAAACCAGGTAAAAGTTTAAGTTGTGTTTTGCCTCTCATCACTATAAAACGCTGCACAATGGTCAGCCTTAGTAAATCAAAAACCACCAAAAAATTTGAAAATTTCATCGAGTTTGAAATTAATTTCATAATTTTGAGTCTGAATCAAACCAAATAAGATAATGTTGGGTTGCACCAAGCAAGATTAGATTTGATTATCTTACTACTTATACATCCTTAAAACACAGAAAACCTCTTTTATGTTTTAAATTCATATTTTTGCCTCATTCATTTTTTTCAAATGAAATGAACTGGTTAGCTGGGCTGATACGCTCTCGCAGATTATCCTGACAGAGCTGAGCATAACATCAGCTGAATAACAATCAATTGCCATCCGCCAAATTGAAAAAATCGACCTTAGTCTGATCATTTTCATCTACAGAGCGTGCCATCTAAGTTGGCGTCTAGGGGAGGCAGTGCGAGAGAGATGGATAATCTCTCCCACCACGCTTCCCCTCCAGCCGCTAAGGTTAGTACAGTCACCTCCAAAATTCTCACTGAAAGTCAGTGAAGCAAATAACATTAGGCTAGGCGTACACCGGTTAGTTAACACAAGACGAGATTAATCACGTTTAGTCACAGTAATTCACATAGTTGCTTATGAAGCAGTACACACCGATGCAATGACTAATCGGTGTGTGTTGCTTCAAATGCAACTATGTGAAGTACTGTGACTAAACGTGACTAATCTCGTCTTGTCTTGACTAACCGGTGTACGCCTAGCCTTATACTACTGCTAGGTAACCGAAGCGAATATGATTTTTTTATAAAGCTGAGTTTGCCAGCTGAATGAACTTTTGAACTTTACTGTACCGCGAGTCAGCAGGCACTGTAGTGGGAGAAAGCGCTCAACGCGCATGCTCCAGTGAGACGCCAATTTAGATGGCACGCTCTGTACCATTTGAAATCATGAACAAATTACTCACGTACTGGAAAAAGCATCAGTAACCTACAAGTAAATGGTTACCTGACTTTCCGAAAGACATTGAGCCATCTTCAACTCGAATCATTTCTATTTCAAGACAATCTTTCTACTGATTTTCACAATAAACAACTATGATGATTTAATCAATCGATCCCATGGTAACTTGGTCAGTACATCACTACACCGGGCCTCAATTTTGAAATCGGCAAAAGTGTCCGCCCTAGTACTGCCTATGTTCAAAATGGCCACAGGCTTTCCGAGGTCCTTCACTTGGGTGACTATTCTAAGGCCGGAATAGGTTGACAGTGATGAGCCCATCACTAGAGCAGAGTCGCAATTGTCTATTTCCTTAGCAACCAGGGCCACACGATCTTTTGGCACGTTTTCACCGAAAAACACTATGTCCGGTTTGATAACTCCTGAGCACTGCGGACAAGATGGTACGGTGAATCTTTCCACGACGCTCTGAAAAATATCAGTGAAACAATCGATTATCTTTCAAACTAAGATATTTGAATTTATTCACTATAGACCAGGGCACAGAGACTGGAGTGATTATACAGTCTAAGTACACCAGTGTAACTAGAATACAAGGTAGTGTTTACACAAGGTTAGTAGAGAGTACTAACCTTGGTGTTTACATGCATCTCAAGGCCCGTCTAGACGCTAGGACTTGTTGTAGGACTATTCGCTGTGTGCACGTAGGTGGTGGGGATAATAAAATCGACACCTGCGCTCACGCGGAATTTTAGTGAACGAAAAAGTTTAGTTTAACATGAGAAAGGATAGGGAATAAGCATTTACAATGCATTTAAAGTATTGTCGTATTCCTAATTGTATAAATACCGTTCACAATAGTAATTGCGACTTCTATTCCTTCCATATTTCCAAACGTAAAGTGATTCAACAAAGAAATCGGATCTCAGTTTTGAATTAATCGAGTGAAAAATCCAGTTCAAAAGCATATGATTGATTTGAAGTCTCGCGCCCACAATGCAATTTGAAATGATAACCAATGGAAATGAACTCAGCTGTAGATAAACTACATCGTCTGCTCCATGAGCTTCGAACATAACCTTTGAAGTTGATTAAAAAACTTAAATTGAAGATTATAATAATGTTTTAGAACATGCGATATGTTAATTTTATTATTCTAAATATAATTCCACAATCGATAAGTAGGAAAAATAGCGACAAGGAGTTCTATTTCAATTATAAACTAATTTTTACGTACATAAGCCTATCCTTGCCTATGTTAATCTACCCTCGTAGATTCATACGATTATCCGCCAGAGCGCAACACGGTAGATGCACACAGCGAATAGTCCTAAGCAAAGTTGTAGCGTGTAGATGGGAAACGTCCTAGGACTTTTGTCCTATACATCAGCATGTACCAGCGTGGATAAAGGTCAATTCCCACATTGACGACAACGACACGACGACGACATTCTCATTTCGTTCTGCGCATGCGTCACCAGCCCGCGCTCTGATTGGTCCATCCTTTTAGAACCTCTGACCAGCCGAATTTCTAGGTTAAGTGACTAGGTAGGAAGTTTGAATGTTCGCTGTTCGGAATCAATTGTCAATATTAATAATATTAGTACGACAATATAAATATAATAATAAGTAAATAAAATTATAATACAAACCTTTTCAAGTCATACCGGTACTGCAATTTTGAGACTTGAGAGCTATCATTAAATTTGTAAACAAAGATAGACATGGACCAATCAGAGCGCGGCTGATGACGCATGCGCAGAACGAAATGAGAATGTCGTCGTCGTGTCATGTCGTTAATGGGAATTGACCTTATGTCCAAAGTGTAAACTATGCAATTTATCCAAAGGTCCAACAAGTCCTAAAGTCTAGACTGTCATTGTCAATCTGAGCCAGCTGATCGACTAGAGAGAGATGGATTTTTTTTTTATCATTATTGTTTAGTACTGTAGTCAAATATATAGAGACTTTAATAATAAATTCTCTATAATAATAAACAACAAGCAATTGAGTGGTATAACAGAAAGCACTTATAAAAAAACTTACATTATCCAGTTCAACATCACCATCAGGTCGTATGAATTTCGAAGTTTCATTCATTTCAGGATTTAGTAGCTTTATCAAGTCCTGAATATCATGTCTGTCGAACAACGCTTTGCAGTTCAAACATACGACTTTGAACGCTGTACCATGAAGTTCAATAACATTTCTACTACCGGCTTTAAAATGTAGATTATCAACATTTTGTGTAATTAAACAAGATACTTTATTGTAGGTACACTCCATTTCACGGATAGCTCGATGAGATTCGTTGGGCTGGAAAGACGAGAACCTTTCCCAACCAACAAAATTACGAGCCCAGTACCGACATCGAGCATGTGAACTTTTAACAAAATTCTGGTATTGAACAGGTCGCGAATTACTTCTTGCATAGAGTCCTACATCTTCTGATCTATAATCTGGTATACCACTTTCAGTAGACACCCCAGCGCCAGTTAAAACGAGGATTTTACTGTTGTTTTGAATGAAATCTAGCAATGTATTCACATCTTTGTCACTTACAATTTTGTGCCGAGGAACAAATGTCAAGATATCTTTCACAAATGTCTTATTCAACCCCATTATTTAGAGAATACGGTATACAAACTACATGAAGTTATCAGTTACATAATTCAAAACCTCATGTTGAATGTTGCAGTAATAATTCAATGTCAAATCAAAGCTATAATACAATAACCAATAACCTCAAAGTTGTTCTAATGTCAAAAGTGTCAACAACTATAAATTGTCAGCTGTTTTGAGAACATGTGGTTACAGTACTGACAACTCGCGCTTTGTGGCGCTCGGCAGGGGGGGGGTTGCACCCCCCTGCACCACCGCCAGGTCAACCTCCTATAATATTAGATAATATACTATAAATTATTATGTTTTAGAAATTTTAGATTGTTGAAAAAAATTTTTAATATTGAAAAATGTCATTGACACTGGAAAGATTGGCCTTTGTTGGCTTATACTCACACCCCTGCCTTACCAATGATAATATTATAAACAGTTAATTAATCCAGTGGATTACCTCCAAATAATGATTTTTCTCTTAATTTTGACAGTGGAGTATAAGAAACACTGAGAAAAATTAAAAATCCACTGTCAAAAAGACGGTTGTTTCAAACCGGTCACCCATCCAAATACTGACAATTTCAAACATTGTTAACCTTGTTTTTTTCATCGCTTTAAAACAGACCTCAATTATGACCCTATGAAAAATGTTAACAATGGAGTATGATCAGAATTTAGTCTACCTTTATGTGATAATTGAAATTTCTCATAATCAGGGCTTATAATAAGTCCTGAAAATTAATTGAAACAGCTTTCATAAAATTCAGTCAAACTATAAAATGGGTTGTCACTTAGAAAATTATGTATTGCCTTTTAGTCCAGTCGATATAATGAAAAAAAGTGGGTTTGCTGGAAAATATTCCGAAGTCTATGAAATTTTAACATGGTGTCTGGGGGTACTCTGGGATGTATATCCTGAGTTTTCCCCCTCCAGTACCCTGTGCTAACTTCGGGAGGGGCCAAAAACTTCAAAATTTTCGGTATTTTCTATGTTTTTCGTGTATATCTTGTAAATTAAGCATATTTTGTGTACCATTGTGCATTACAAAGTTGTAGAGCATAAAATTTGCTAAATTTTGGTTGGTGAAACAATTTTGTAGACTCAATATTAACTGGAATACAGCCCACCAAAGTTTGAATTTTTTCACCCGTTTTTTAGATAGTAAGTGAAGTCGATTTAATACGTCTGATTAATAATTGAAATATCTTAAAAACGGCTCCACATATCGATGTGCGGTTTTCGCCATTAATTTTCTCTTGAAATTCTGTATCGAAATCATGTATAACATGACCACCTTCCCATTTAATAAAATGAAGTTAGAATCAATATGGCGGATTCAAGATGGCGGACCAGACTTTTGAAGTCACAGTAAAGTAGTATTTTTTAATTTTAGTACGATCTCCAATGTCACCTACCGTCAAATTACCTTTGTTTAATAAATATTAAGCCGTTTCCATCATTTTCACCAACCCTGTATGCTCAATATCCGAATCTTATTCTCAAAAGATGAAGAATTACTAACCAAGAATTAAAAAGGGGGGGAGGTTCGTTGATAGATATTCCAAGATATTGTTATTGATGAATTATTAAAATAACTACATAACAAATATGATAGTAATAAAAATAGTTACAGGGCCGAAAACTTCAGTTTTAATAATTTGTTTACATTTTAATAAAAATTCAAACTTTGGTGGGCTGTATTCCAGTTAATATTGAGTCTACAAAATTGTTTCACCAATTTAGCAAATTTTATGCTCTGTTTATAATGCACAATGGTACACAAAATATGCTTAATTTACAAGATATACACGAAAAACATAGAAAATACCGAAAATTTTGAAGTTTTGGCCCTCGAAGTTAGCACAGGGTACTGGAGGAAAACTCAGGATATACATCCCAGAGTACCCCCAGACACCTTGTAAAAATTTCATAGACTTCGGAATATTTTCCAGGTAAAAAGTGTATATCTACTGGATTATTTCTAAAACTAGAATAAGGTAGATCTCGGACATATGATGGCAAATGATTGAAAAGCCGTATTATAGCTTTGTATTATAATTGTGGATATTTATGTTATGCCTAAGATTTCCCTCCTTCGATTTTATATGTAAAAGCAAAGTACATGGAATTTCAAGGTTTTCAAATAACAAATAACTTTTGAGAGTTTACTACAAATATAATCTATGTGGTCACTCCAAGTCAAATGATTATCGATCTGAACACCCAATCATTTAATTTTTCTTACATATTTTTCTGCAAAATTGGATTTAGTGTTCAAAGAGTAAATTGACTCTTGTGTTTTTGTCCCATTTATAACAAAACTATTGGCTCTAAACCATAAGACAGCTTGACTTAATGTTTCATCGGCAATTCTGTTAAGATTTTGTAAGTCTCTATCAATGGAAAGAAATGTCGTATCATCTGCAAACATTATAGTTCTAGATGATGTAATACTATTAGGCAGATCATTGATCATCACTAGAAATAGCAATGGCCCCAAAACTGAGCCTTGAGGCACACCAAATTCAACATAAGAAGCAGAGGATTTGCTCCCATTCACATCAACTATTTGGGATCTCCTATTCAGATATGACTTGAAGAAATTTAGGCACCCTTCACGTATTCCAAGATGATTTAATTTTTGAAACAGAATTGAGTGATCCACACAATCAAATGCCTTGCTTAAGTCGCATGCTGTAATTTGAGCAAGACACCTATCCTCAAAAGCCTGAATTATGTCTTCAATAATAGTTAGAACTGCTCCTGTAGTATTTTTACCTACTCTATAGCCGAATTGAGAGCTAGTTATCAAATTGTGACTGTCAAAGTAGGCACAGATTTGAATCTTCACAATCTTTTCAAAAACCTTACCAAAAATTGGTACTATTGAGATTGGACGATAACTTTTTGGTAATAATCTGTCGCCAATTTTTTTATACAATGGAACCAGTCTTGAGATCTTCAATTTCGATGGAAAAATTCCCTGTCTCAAGCACATATTTATACAATAAGTAATTGGAACAAGAATTGATTCACATACACACGGACTTATGACAGATAGTAGTTGTTGAACTCCTCTGGCAGAATTGTAATGTTTTGTGGATAGCAACCTCCACTCACTCTCACAACCAATGCAGCTTTTGACATTGAATATTTTGTAGAATACATCAAAGAATCCATCAAAAGCACTTTCGGCTTCATTTACACCTTCAAATATTTTTCTCCAATCCACTGACATCAATCTTGAATTCAACATAACAATCCTTCTCATTGACTCATTCCTCACAAACTTCTCCAATACAGGCTTGCATTCTGTCATCAAATTATTCGTTAAGCTGATACCAGAGTGATCTGAAAAATCAAACTTCACTATTTTTAACTCAAGGTCCTGTTGATCAGCTGTGGTAATGACATTGTCCAGACATGCATTCTCACGTGTAGGCCAAATGTTCATGTAGTCCATGTTAAATTCCTTCAAAAGGTTTTGAACTTCTGTACACTGGACTTCTCAGTTGTTACATCAAAATGAGCATTGTAGTCTCCACCAATAAATATTTCCTTCTTGAGCTTGAAAGCTGTTCCAACTTCTCTAAAAACAGTAGGGTTTCCAGATGGTGACCTGCATATGCTCACTATAATCACTTTGGACTCCTCCAGGTGAACAGCTACTGCTTCAAATGTAAGCTCCTCGCATAACCAATGTAACTCAATCTCTTCATAGTTCAAATCTTGTTTCAGGTAAACTGCTACTCCTCCTCTTGAATGATTTTCCTGCAGTAACTTGAGGCCAGGACATAGTTGTCAATCATCTCAAATTTCAAAGCATCCTTCTGTTTCCAGTGTTCACTAAAACACATTACACTGAAACCATGTTGATCAGCCAAGAAAGAATGTTTGATTTACGAAATTCCTTGCAAATTCAAAAAGAACTCTCGTGCAAATATCATATATTATAATCATATAATCATATATAATCATATATTATAGAGTGTTACAAAAAACATTTTTGCCTCGTTTTTTCCATCTCACTCTGTAAATATCAATCAAACAAAAATGTTCAAAGAACTAAAAACTTTAGCTTGAAAAGCTCTACACAATGGCGTTTGAAATTTTTCAAATACCTCAAAGAATAAAGAGTTCACTTTTTTCCCCCCCCCCCCCCTGTTCCCCCCAAAATTGCCCAAAAATGAAAAAACAACAGTGCAAACCTGTAGAGAATCACTTCCTCTTCCACTTTGAGCAATAAAAAAATTTAATATTCCACAAAAATAAGGGGTTTTTCGCGGTTTAAAAATGGGGACTTTTTCAAAATGTCTGAATCAATGTAGCCTCTACTAAACTGATGAATCAGTTTTTTATAGGCTAGCATTTTGTAGATATAGAACACACTCAAAAATATCATAGATCACTTAAAACTAGATGAGAAAAATGGCAAAAACTGCCATATTGATATGTTAGTATTGTCACTGAAAATAGAAAAAAAACTAAATAAATTGAGTGACAAGAACTAAAATATGTTTTAGTGTCAAAAAGTCTAACAACTGGTCCAATAGAGAAAGATTCAATTGAAAATTTTAGAAAATATTTATCTAAAACGTCAAAAGAAAGTCATCCAATAAAACCAAGAAGCAAGTTGAAAATATTTCAAAACTGTCAAAAACCGTCACCAACGAATTCGATACCCTTCTTGCTGCCAAAACATTGTAAAAGGTTATGCCTCACAACACAACTTTACAATAAAGTGCAAGCTATAAATGTTTTTGGCGACAATTCACAAAATATTGAGTTCCATTTGTTCACTGTAAAAAATAATAGTAGTATGATAATTATAAAATAATAGGCTCCGCCCCCGATTTTATTTTGGGTTAGTAGCTCAGAATGATATTCTGGTGGATATTTTTTTCGAATAGCAAATGTCATACATAGGCTTACATTCAATAATAATATAATACGATTACAAAAATTGTATATCATTATCTAGATATGTGTATAAGATGAATCCAAAATCAATTCAATTTTCCATAAGAGGCTGATGAGAATTCTAGATATACGGTAACTTGAATCTCTTTATTACAATAATGTATATAGGGCATAGTTGTTGGGTCTCAGATTGACTTCATTATATAATATAGTAATTTATCACTTGAGAATAAGTTACTGCCAAGGAATTTGAAAACTCTTTGATTATACCTAGTAAAACCACTATAATTTATTATTATTTATCATCATAATATTATTAGTAACGAATCATTTGCAGAATACTTAATATTAGATTCCCTATATAAGATTAGAAATTTTAGTCTCAATTTTTTTTAGGAATTTGGTTATACAAATTGGTATAAAAATTTTAATGAATTGGCGGGTTTCTAAACTTTTTAGGGGAAGCTGAGCAAATAAGTTAAAATTTTATGAAGAGTGGAAACTTTTTCCTGACAGGTAAATTGTTCTTATTTTGATTCAAATACGATTAAATGTTAGATTTAAATTCTATTTTATAATCAATAGGAGGTTTTATTCGATAAATTTTGAATTAATACCATAGTTGGACAGTCTACTTTCCAGACAATAATATTTTGTGTAGTTAATTTTTTGACAATTCTAAAAATTAAACAAATTGAACCAATTAATTCAATCAAATTAGTTGGAAATTTCTAAAAATAATAATGATAGTATTAATTTTCATTCTTCTCTATAATTAATTTTAAAATACTGTATTTTATGTTTCTATGTAAATTATCTACTGTGATTCTGTGAATATTTTAAAAGTTTTAGTAATACAAAAGTAAAAATAAATTCTCAGAATATATTGCAGGAATTCTTCTCTGAATAAGTTGCAACTAATACCCGTGTGTGCGTCAAAGTAATAAACAAAAACGTTTGGAGTAGAGTCGTGTTGCTCTTCAGTAGTGAATCGTCAGAAATAGCGTCGTCTTGAAGATTTTCTACGCCGATGAATTGAATCTTGACGGTCGAACGGTAAAGCATGTCACAGAGTATAAGAGAGTGAGACATAGACTGTTGATAACGGATTAATTTGAAGATTGTCCATATGAGGGAAGCCGTTATCAGTTGACAAGTCACTAACCCAATAAAGTGCCCTTGAAAAACTTTCAAGTGATTGTTATTTCTCCAACTTCTCCTTATTTTTTCCATCTTCTTTTGCCTCTTTTTTCTCCTTAATAGCAGTCTTTTACTTTTTCATATTATCTTCTTACTCATAATCTTATTCTCCTTCTTATTTCCCCATTTCTTCCATTCCCTCTTTATCTTCCTCTTCTTTTTCTACTCCTCCTCCTCTTCTTCTTTATTCTTCTTCACGTTCTCTTTCCTTGTTTTTATTCATCTATATTTTCATTTTATTTATCCCTCTTCATCTTCCTCCTCTCCATGCTCATCTTCTCCTCTTACTCTTTTTTCTTCTACCTTTTCTTATTGTTATCTTCGAAACACAAATACTGTACACTCAAAGTTTCTGGGAAAACTCAAGTGATTGTTTCTTCTTCTACTTCTGCTTATTTTTCTTTTAATTTTCCCTCTTATCAGTCTTTTCTCTTTGGTCTTCTACTTCTTCTGTTATTTTTATAATCTCATCCTTTTTCCTACTCTCACCTCTTCTGGTTCCTCAGATCCTCTTGTTCTTCTTAATTTTCCCTCTCTTCTTTTCCTTCTTCTACTTTTTCCTTTGCTTCTTCCTCTTCTTCTCCTTATTCATATTCTCTCCCTGCCTCTTTCTTTTTTCTTTTATTCTTATTTCCGTTTTCCTCCCTCCAATTCTCCTTCTCTACTTCTTATTTCTCCTTTCTTCCTCCTATCACTTTTTCAATTCTCCTTGTTATCCTCCTCTACTTCCTTTCCATCCATTGTCTTTCTCTTTTTATTCCCTTTTCTCATGCTTCGTTTCATCCTGATTTTTCTTTCTCTCTTCTTCTTCTTCTTATCTCATTTTTCTATCTCTTCTTCTCTTGCTTCTCCTCTTATAATATTCTTCTTGCTTCTTCTAATCTAAATCATATCCTTCTTCTCCTCCTCCACCTCCTCTACCTAATTCTCTCCCTCAACGTCTTTCTCTTCCTCTTCCTCTGGTTCCTCCACCGATGACTCCTCCTCCTCCCTTCTCCTGGTCCTCTTCTCCTCCTTTATTTCCTTCTCTTCCTCCTTCCTCCTCCTCCACTTCCTTTTCCTCATTGTCTTCCTTCTCCTCCTCCTCCCCCTCCTCCTCTCCTCCTCCTCCTCCTCTCCTCCTCCTCCTCCTCCTCCACCTCCTCCTCCTCCTCTCCTCTCACAATTTGTGCCGTCTCAAACAGCCTGCCTCTGCTCGTCTGTGGGCTTGTGTGTTGCGCGGACTGTGTTGGAGGGGGAAACGCCTGAATGCCTGAGTGCTGTTATCAGTGAGTCTCTCGGCCAAGTTTGAGTTTGAGAAGAGAAGCATGAACAAGAAGGGGAACAAAAAATAAGTCCAGACTGGCTCACTCACGACGCGTGCTGCGTATATTTTTGAATTAGATTTTTTAGTCGTCTTTTTGCTGCACTTGAGAGCGGTGCTTTCAGGCTGTCGCTCTGTGCTTAGTGTCGTGCTTAGATGTGCTTAGTCGGTTGTTGTTCAGTGGTGCTTAACTTGTGGTGAGGAGACGGACTTGCAGGATTCGGATTAGAAACAGGATTCAGTTGGACCGGTAGATAACGCTAAGTTATCACCATGGGAGGTCAGTCCTGTCATTTATTATATTTTTTCATTCAAATTCTACTCTTTCAAAAACTCCTATACACTCTTCAAACTCGTCCTCTTCCTCCTTTATTTTTCAAAATAAAAAAAGTTACAATATATAAAATAATTATATTTATATTACACTGTATTTGTACAGAAAGTTGAGTTTCTCAGTTTATTTATTTTCATTTTTTTTATTCTCAATTCTAAAATGCCTTTGTAGGCGTACCTAAAAAAATGTTTGAGAATTTATTAATTTTGTTTTATTTTACATTAGCTTACTACATTCTTATGAAGTCTTCTACAGTGTATTTGTACAAATAAATTAAAGTTATATAGTTTATTTATTTAATTTCTACTGTTGAATTCCACCAATTCAATTTATAACAAAAATCCAAAGATTTTCCGCATTTCCAGGAAAATCTAGACAGCAATTCAATTCCAAACCATAAAGATTTTGATTTCATATAATTTTAATAACTAATGTTCCAGAATATTCACGAATACTCTTATCTTGATCAGGTTTTGTTCTAATAAGTTATTTTTCAATATTATTTCCATTTTTTCGATAATAATTCTGTACACTGTACATATATTTAGTACAAAAAATTGAGTCTCATCCGCAGTTTATTCTAAGTTATGTTTTTTTTTGTCATTTACTCGATTCTGTCATTTATTTTTACTGTCTGTTGGAAAGTTTTGAAAACTTAGAAAATTATAATTTCAGACCGACACTCCTTATTTGACACTCCTCTCAAGTCTCAATGTTTTCTGTCAATCAGGGGTTTTATAGAGTTGATTCGCGTTTAGAAAGTACGCTTAAGTATCTACACTGAATAAATAAAAAGCCGGCTTGTTTCCATAACAGAATGAGAGAGATCAAACTAGTCTTCTTGACCGAATCCAAAATATCACAAGGATCTTGGAGATTTTAGAGCGGAGATAACAATCTTGTACTGAAGCAACAAAAAGTGGCAGTTTCAATAATGAAAATTAAATTATTTTATTTATCAAATTAAATTACTTAAGACGTCGATAATAATTGAAAATTTAGCTTGATTGAAGATCACTTCATCTATCATTAGAGAATGTGTCGATTTCCCTTCAATTTCTCTGCAAAAGTTTCAAGTTTTTATTATGCAACATTTTTGTGGTTTGTACTAGAAAAAATTAATTCCACTACAGTTCACCAGAAGTTGATTAAACTGATACCATATATCAACTCAATATCATATTCAAATTTTTATAAAAAATAAATTGAATTATTCAGTGGTATCAATAAATTATTAGTATCACGTATCTACGAAGCAAGAGTATTCAGGCCTTACATGTACGGTACATGACATGTATAGGTATCATGTCAGGATTCCTCAACTATATAATGCCCACAACTAATATAATTATATTTATAGCCTACTTGTCAAATCAATCTTTTCTGGACTCTGCCGTGTATTCTAGTATCCGTGAACCCCTATCTCTCTCACTCTCTAGCTCTCTCTCTCCTTCATAAAGCGTTGACCGTGCATTGCTGAATTTATTATAACATGATGATTGACAATAATGTTATTTGTTAGTGGGTTCAATTCAAGCAGTATAGTATGGAGTCCATACAATTTGATATATATATGATTCGAAAATCAGTCTCAAACTTCAAGTGACGTACCGTGTCATTTATTCAATTCAATTCAGTCTTCGGATCGATTCATCTTTTGTAGAGTCAAAGTCTATCTTCTAGTGGCCGGCGGTCCAACGCCCAATAAAATTATGAGTCTACACTCTACACACATAGTAGGCTTCAAGATGTTCTAATAGGGTCAGCTTCCCGTTGAAGGTCAGGCTTGGTGACCTTGAATATCAAAAAAGCGCGCCTCTCAGCAAAGCGCGTTTATAACTTGAGAAAACAAACGATCGCATTGTACAGTATATCAACAAAAATAGAACGTCGACTTAAAAATAGACTTGCCGCATTCTTTTGAAATTTTAAAAGAGTTGAAACGTGGCTGGGAAGAAAGCTTTGCGGGGAGGAGAAATATTTACAAGCCGAGAAACTGGTTAGAAGCTGCATGGATGGGAGATGGTCAACATCGTTAGTGATTCCAAGTTGAACATCTGATAAACTGTTGAATGAACTTCAGGAACTTAAGTTTATTTATGGCCGTGATAAGACGTATAATTGCTTGTGGACAACGGTATTTTTTAGTAACACATTTGAAAAAGCTAACAGGGTTTGCGGCCTTTCAGATTTCATGGAATATTTATACTGTAGGCTACCTAAAACGTTTGACAGAGCAGAGTTTGAGAGACTATGTTCAACTGCCTTATCATGATATTGTTATTGAGTTACGGGTTTTTGGGAATTTTGTTAGATAGGTCACTATGGCATGCATACCAGTAGGGCAGACAGTAGCGGTATATGCCAATCAGGAATAAGTTATGAATACCGTAGGATGTTGAAGGCTTAGTCACCCTCTTGACCAGACCAATAATATATATTTAGGCTTGAGATTTTTAAAAAATTATTTGTCGATTTCTGGCGATTGATTTTGGGAAACGAGCTACACATAATAACATATAAAAAGCATTTCCTTGAAGATAAGAAACTGAGAAAGAATTTTTCAAAAAAAACCGAAGATAAATAAGATTAATGTAGGTATTTTACAGCTAAAAAGGTGTTCTAAATAAATATTTGAAAGAAGGAAAATAGCTAGATAATTATTTGATTTGTGTACAACGAGCCTAATGTCTCTATTTACATACAATAAACACAATTTACGTTATAACGAATAATGTGACTGAATAACACATTTACTCAATGAATAAGTGATTTATAAATTCTACAGAATCGATACAGTAATTGAAAAATATTTCTTAAAGTATCAGTGAATAGTATATATATATAGAATTGAATTAATAAAATATAGTTCATATAATTGTCCTCAGCATCGTCATCACAATAAATATAGTGAATCATGAATGAAATAGCTTCAATAATTATTGCAAATTGTTTGAACTTTGTACCTAAACAAGCCCCGTGACAATGACCGTAATAACCTTACAAAATGCGATGATAAGATAGTTGTTACGAATAATTTTTTCAATGACGATTTCTATTCCATAATCACTTAAATCTATTTTGTAATTGGAGTCATTCTCTATCGAAGAATGAATTGAGAAAAATGTTTTGTAGTACCTAGTACCGTACAATAATATTGAGATAATACATTTATTTTTCAAGTAATTTTTACTGAATAAGGAATTCTAGATGGAAGTTATACAACAAACTTGGTTAATAAAACTAATAATTCTGTTGGATGAATGTTTCAATTTATCATGTCTATGAGATAATAAAATAATAGCCTAACTTATAATTTAGTTGAGAACATAATTTGAATTATAAGATAAGAAATTAGATTAAATCTGATGAAATTAAACTCAATAATTGAGACTATTTCGTGAAATCATGGATTCCACGAATAAAAAAATACGTATTAAAAGATGTATCAAATTTATACTCATTAATAATAAAATATTAAAAAATGAATTATAATTCTCATTTAACTAAATGTAAGAAATAAAACAAGAAATTAGAAAGATCACAAATCAATGAAAAAAAATAATAAGAAATAAAACCAGAAATTAGAAAGATCACAAATTAATGCAACTCATTCAAGTCTAGAATATTAATAAAATCTTGAAGTAGTCTACCTTTATAGAGAAAAACATGAATCATATTCTTGTTCTGACTTCCATGTACAATGTGTTAATAACCATACTACTTAACCAGCATGATAGTTAAAAATCAGAACAGAAAAATTGACCTATTATTCCAAGTAAGTTACTTGACTAACAAAGATTGTTTAACTCGGGAAGTTGGAAGATTCCCTGTAATTCTATCTTCCATGCACTTTTGCTTTCTATAAATATTCTCTTAAAACTTCAGGAGCGAGGTTTTTGTATAAGAGCATTAGACTGTGCTACCGCTAGCAGCCTGAAAAAGCCTACAGCATTTTCAAGTGTGAAAATGTTGTCAAGGGAGTTCCAGTAGTGATTGTAGACTACTACGAATAGTAGGCTGTATATAGTTTTATGGTAAAGTTATACTTGAGCTTTTCAGGCCTAAGCTTATGATTCACCACTCAAACGTTGAACTGTTCTATTTTGACAAGATGATTCACGTTTTCCTAATTGTGATCATTGCATTGAATATGCAAGTTAAAATTATGTCTAGAGTGACATCTCGATTTTTTTATGCAGATGAATTTCGTCAGTTAAGTTAATCAATTCATGCAATATTTCGTGTACCGTACAGTGTACTGAATTAGGTATATAAAAACCCCAAATCGTGGCATGTTTTTGAGACTTTGGCATACTTTTTTCATTAAAATTAGTTTTTAATTTAAAAGTAAATCCTTTCTTATTAAAATTAGCTAGCTCATATATTATGTTAAATTCAAATACATCGAACGAGAAGAGTAGGCTACAAATTTTGGTGCCCCCTTTTGTAAATTCCAGGCCTTATTTGGTTCTCTCCGTCACAATTATTTTTACAGAGATACCCGTTGTCGAGAAATCCAGACAAAACAAGGATGAAAAAATAAGAGTACAAGATTCTAAAGTAGACTATTGCGAGCAGAGAAGCGCAGTCTGTGACTTGGGGTGTGGTTGTAGACTATTTTTTATTTCCATTAACACGTCTCGTGGTCTTGGCGGCATTTTTGAAAAGCTCCCAACTAGGCTTTAAAGCCAATCTCGTTTTTCACTCACTGAGCATTGGCTGTCGGCCATATTCGTAGTTACTAATTAATCAAGATGTTGACAGATTGAATGGCGCGCTTATTAGCGCAATTATTGCAGATTGCAATAAGTTGCCACCTTGCACGTTTTTTAATAAGTTATAATGTATCGTACTACAAAGTAGAACTAATTTTAGCTGTACTAACTAGACTATTGTCAACAATGTAATTGGCGAGCTTCTAATTCGTTATCAAATATCAACAGTGTGAATAGACAATATCTAGAATCTAGATGATGAAATTTGGTAAATTGAGAAAAAACTACTGTAATGTCAAAGTATTCATTTCAAGTGGTGAATAATATGAAAATTTTGTTTTGATTATGAGTCTGGTTTAGTAGAGTTTGAAGGCTGTATTTGCTTTTATGTAGCAAGCAAGGTCTGCATATTGTGATATAGAAAATTGGGCTTTGAAAAGAAGGCTGGCTAATCAAAAGCATCTAAGAATAAAATTGATCTTGGCCAAGCTCTGCTTTCAGAGGCGCCACTATAGGAATTTGTTTCGTTCTCTTTCGCTTTCTTTTGTCTTTTTCATTCAAAGTAAGAGAGACTGAATGGGTGAGAACTGAAAAACTCGTACTTCTATCACTTTTACAATTTTACTCCACTTTTTTCTCTTTTACTTTGGGGAGTCCGATAACACTAGACACACAGATAACACACTAGTGTGTTAAATCTGCGAAACGAGTAAAAACCAATATGAATCAGGAATATTACCCTTTAAAATTATTACAAATTCACAAATACGCATTATTAAGTACGAGCTTCAATTCCAAATTTTGCACTGTGTGAAGAGCTCCATTTTTTTAGTTTCAATCGGAATCAATGAAATATTTTGACATAATAAGTTATACTTTAACAGATTTTTCTTTCAATTCAATCTTTATTGCCAAAAATAAAAATAAATACAAGAATAAAGTTAGTAAAAATAGTAGAAATAATATAAGAACTTGAAATTATGACGAATTTTATACAAACAAATGAAAAACTTTAGGATAGGAAACTCCTGTCCTCTATCAGTTCTAAATCATAATATTGAATCAATAAATTGATTCATAATACATAATAAATATTTAATTTCAAACAAAAAAAGGGAGGAAGGGAAACTCATGATAGACTATAGAAATAATGGAAATAAATATACAAACTTAAAATTTTGACGAATTTTACAAGACAAGTCGAAGACCTATCACTAATGTCGAAGAAAATGTCCCAGTGGTAGCAGGCGAGTCTAATCGGTGAGATTATAGATGAGACGGCGCCATACCATTGTAACGATTTAGCTCCTCAAAATACAATTTATGAGCTTCAAAATCACTCTCCGGTGGAACCCATCTACAGCTGTAGGTGCATTCATCTCTCATCATCATCCTTCATATTACCCACGCACAAGCCTGGAGCTTATGTGGGCATCATCCTCAGCAGAAAAAATTATTCAACTGTTGCCTTATCCTCAATCTACCTTCAAAGAGAAAATTAATTAATCTGATGGGTGTAAAGTTTATTTATTTATAAATCATAATATAATTTGTTCTCCAAATTCATGAAATGAACAACATGAAATATCAATTGGTATGACCTACTACAATAGGCTACCATCAAGTAGTTTATAAAACTTATTTTTCATAAAATTGAAAAGCTACAAGCTAGTCGTGCCGAGCATAGAAGAGCTTGCTAAGAATTTATTGTCCACAAGAAGTTTATTCAACTGAACTCACGCTTTAAAGAGTTTTCTCTCCAACAGTTTTATTAATCACTGGAAACATTTTTGGCAAGCATTTGTTGGCCGAAGTTCCACGTGATCTGACTCGGTTCATATTTTTGCGTGTGCAGAGTCACTTTTGAAATATTATGCGCTCTCTGTGGCTATTCTGGTCTGGATGCGTGTTGAAATGGAAATAGCCATTTTGTAGTGGGCCGGTCCATTTACTCACTGGATAGATTGCTTGCACATCGCACCCTTCATCATAATAAGCCATCTGGAATTTCTTCTACAAAAATAACTTTTGCTTTCCTGTGTTGAGTCAACGGATACACAAAACTAAGAAAGTTCTGAATTTAATAAGTAGGTAGTTTTATAACAGTTATATAATATTGAATTGAATAAATTTCATCAAGTTTTTTATCAATACTGATGGACCTGATTGATCCACTTTGTAATGAATAGGAAAATTGTAAACTTATTACAGACACCAAGCTATTAAAAATAACGAGTAATAGTGATGAAATATCTCAAAAACAAACCATATTTAAAATATTACTGTATTATTATATTATTATGTTTGAAATTATGATGAAATTGGCGTACAAATATCTGGCAGGAAATTGAAATATTAATAAGCGAAATAACAACAAATAGGTACTGGTAATAATAGTATTGAATATGATAATGTACAGTAGTTTCTAAAACAAATTCCACTATACTTTAACAGTACTGTACAAGATAATGCATTTCAAAAGAAATTGGGACAATAAAGAATTGATAAATAATATATAATCTAATTATAAAGTACCTATATAGTCTAATATCAAGTAATGATGAAAATGATACTTTGTAATCAATATTAAGAACTGGAATATTTATTATTCAACTGGAACATGGATTAGGAGAGATTCGAATTTTGGATACCTTAACTTTTATGAATTTGTAGAAACATAACATGGTCCTGTGAAACATACCTTGTTTAAAGTGAAATTTGACAATTTTAACAAGAATTGTCAAGAATATGATGAAATTTTATTTATGAATAATTTATACAGTACAACAAAAAACAGATTGAATTTATAGAAACATTTGAAGTAATCAGCATTATACACAACAGCATATTTGACAAATCATGAACTATGAAGATCTTACTATTCAACAGATTTTTATCGGGCAAATATTTGAGAATTTTTGTTTGAGAGTTTCACCAGTTTCATTATCACCTCCGTAAGAGAACCGTACTGAGAGCCCCCTAGTAACCTTGACACTATTCTAATTGCTATTCTATTCGATACTGAATGACGAGATAACATTATTTATGATTTATAGAGCCTCTTAAAAAACTAATTTTTTCGCCGGCAACGTCATATTGTTCGACTAGTGACAGTAGTGTTTCCCAGCGATAAGGCGTTTTGGACCTCACATAACAATTAGAAAATTTATCCATCATTATAACATGAAAAAATTATTGAGATTCAAGAAAAAAATCTGTTATAGAATTGATACTATGCTTACTAAGACAATCTAATTCAGTACAAGATTGCCGTATTGATGTAAAACTAACTCAAGAATGAAAATTGTACATAAATTTGCCTATCAAGAGTCAAAATACTTGTAGAAATTTTCACAGTATTCTCCCATTGCCATTGTAAGATAGTATACAAAATTTTTACAAAGTCAATTCAAATAAGTGGTAGAATTGTCTTTGATTTTTATATTAATGAAGCAGAAGGGGGGCACCATTTCAATAACTCGTAATAGCATTTTTAAATGTACGAATAATTGTTTATCCAATTCAATAAAATGGAGTTTCAACAGTAATGCAGGTAGACATGAAGAATAAATGAGACTAGAAGAATATAAAAATATTTGAACCATGCAAGTAGCCTACATGTATTATAAACTATTAACAGTTTGGTATAGAGGGTGATGAATGTGCTAGAAATTTGAAGGAAGACAAGGAAAGGAGGAGAATGAAGATGAGTGGAGGAAAAGGATAGAGAAAGGAAGAATGAGTCATGGAGGCTTGATTGGATAAATAAGGACAATTACTAGTTCAATAGACATTTGACAGTTGCTCCATCAACAAGGAGTTGCCTCCTGCAACTACACGTACACTCACTATTGTTGACTCTTTACTAATACTGATAAAAACTAATTTATTAATTGAAACTACTATTACTCCTACTTCTCAACTCACAAGCTAAAATACTGTGGATATAGTTCTCCTCTCGTCCTTTTTTTTGGAGAAAGAATTCATTAATAAAATTTGTAAAACAAGAGTTGTAAACCTTTTCAATAATTCAGAGATTGACACAGATGTATTTATAAAACTATCATGATTATATAGCCTATTCTTCACACAGTAGCCTATATGGGATAGTTCAATAGTATTTTGTATGCATGCTTATCCAGATAACAGAATCATAATTATATATAGGTTTGAGGTCTCTCAGTTATGTCCCCAATTACATAATTGTTGATAAAGTCAAGAAATTTTCCATCCAGTAGGCTTTCATTCAATAATTTATTGTGATTGATAATGATAATAATGAATGTGTGTATATTCCAGTATTAATTTTTCTCAAAATTCCCCAGTGGTATTAGTTTATTGATTTTTTCATCGTATTTTAATTAACAGTATTACTATTATTGTTCTAAGGCTATTCGTTGTATCACCATTCTGATCTGAAGAATAAGAAAATTGTAGGCTATTTAGATTTTGGTATGAAATTTAAAAATAATTTATATTATTTACTAAGGACAAGTATTGTATTCACATAGTTTCTTATTAGTTTAAAATTACAGTAGATCCATAAAAAGGCGAGTGTTTGGATGAAGATTTGTCTCAATAATCGAATCCCAAGAAAAGTGAAGTATGACCTTCTCTTTAAACAGTTGATTCTACTATAAACTAGTTCCTAAATGATGAATATATTTTTGAAACCTTTAAATACAGTCAATAATATTAATCAATATGCATTTATACGCGAATTTGAAGGTGTTATTTATGAAAATTTAACAATATGATTTCTTTTATTTCAGGCTTTGCTTGGGTGACTCTGGCAACAAATGATTCCTATTCTCTGGGTGCTCTTGTGTTGGCTCACTCTTTGAAAAGGGTGAACACAGCACATCAGCTGGCTATCCTCATAACTCCTGGTGTCACTGAGGCTATGAGGTAACACAATTTGAACCTCATTTACATTCATATTTTGTGAAAAAACTTCTAATATTTAGATAAGTTCTTTCAAAACTGACAGCTTCGGCTTGAGAACCTTGTCTTTTCTGAATTAATCCTATAAACATTCTCATCCTAACATTGTCATCCAAACATGATGACATGCAGATTTCAGATTTAGATTATTTTCGGCAATCTAAACAGAAAATATTTTATAAATATTATATTCTATGCACATTGGAAGAAACCTTTTTGAGGTGAAAAGACTATTTCCCTTGCCTAGTATCATAGACAACACAATTAATATAGTTAGATATAAATATATAATGTATAGTTAGTCTATGCTAGTATATAGTGGGATGTCAAAAAATGTTGGAGAAATGAACTAATTGTAATAAATCAAAAATAAGATAGGAGATCAACCAAATATATAAATAAAATAAAGATAAAATCATTTTTCCAGGTAGGATTAGTAGGCCTAGAAGGAAATAATAAAAATGATGCACCTTAAAGTACAGTGATATTCATTTAATTTGACCCTTGGCATTAGATAGATAGATAAAGATAAATAGATGAATAGAAAGATATTAAATCTTTGCCATCGTACTCTACGGTCATCAGCAACGTCGAGAAATGATATCTCTTCATCTATCTTTCCATCTAATGCCAAGCGTCAAATTAAATGAATGTCACTGTATGAAAGTCAAAGATGTGTGGTGCACATGATGCAAAATCACATGGAGGTAAAATCATTATTTTGTCGCATCCTTGACTGCACCAAATGTTAGCATCAGACTATTTATTTCTAGCCTATTTTAATTTTGTCCTTTTGAATTTCAAGTTTTTTTATGATGTACTTATTCCAGTTAATTGATTTATATAACAAAATACTCATGATTAGACTACTTGTGAGATTCAAGTTTTGTCATCAGCAACGTTGATTTCTTTCTATCCATCCATTCATGATCAAATTCATATGGATGTCATAATGAAAGTCAAAGATGTGTGGTGTACATGATGCAATCACATGGTAAAATCATTATTTTGTCGCATCCTTGACTGCACCAAATGTTAGCATCAGACTTTTTATTTCTAGCCTATTTTAATTTTGTCCTTTTGAATTTCTAGGTTTTTTATGATGTACTTATTCCAGTTAATTGATTTATAACAAAATACTCATGAATATTTGTGAGATTCAAGTTTTATTGTACCGTTCAATTATTGAGTAATCTTTGTGATGGAATATGCAAAAAAAGAATAAATCAATAAATTTTAATAACAAAGATGATAATGACCCAATTATTCGTATTGCAGGACACAATTGAGTGCAGTATTCAACGTTGTGAAAGAAGTGGACGTGCTGGATTCGAGAGACACGGCCAATTTGGCGCTGCTGGCCCGCCCTGAACTGGGCATCACATTCACCAAGCTGCACTGCTGGCGACTGACGCAGTACGACAAATGCGTATTTTTGGACGCCGATACTTTGGTGAGTAACCCTATTAACCAAGGTAAATAGGTGCTGTTTAATGTCCGACTAACTGAAAGTTGTGAGTCTATTTCTGTGACACGACGATCATTGATGAGTACGACGATACGGTTTTCATTACCTATCTAAAGTGTTAGGCACTACTCACACCTGGAAACTTCAACATCGAAAAGCAACTCATCGCTCGGCGACTCAGCGACGCAGCAATGCAGCATGTGCTTTCAAATGACGACGCTCAGACTAGGCGATATCGCCTAGGTGACATCGCCGCGCAACGAAGTTGCTTTTCGATGTGACATGCTGGTCGCCGAGCGATGTGTGTACAGATTCTATGTACAGAAAAGTGAGGTTAGGTGATATTCTAACCACATCAAACTGGAAAAGTAGGATTATTTGCTTCAAAAAGTAGTATTTCATCATTTTCTGGTCACTTCAACTCATAAAATATCGAAGATAAGTTATAAAATTCTCAAAATATTTACTTTTTGAGAATATTGTGATAGTAGTCGAACAGCAACTCTGGCAACTTGAGTAGCGGCTGTGAGTATGACAAGCAACTGCTGCATCGGTGAGTCGCCGAGCGATGAGTTGCTTTTCGATGTCAAGTTTCCAGGTGTGAGTAGTGGGTAAAGGTCAATTCTTTCTAGGTTAAGACCTTTGAATGTTTGCTGTGGAATTAATTGTCAATTAATATTAATATTAGTACGACATAAATATAATAATCAGTAAATAAAATTATAATACAAACCTTTTCAAGTCATACCACTGCAAAACAAAGATAGACATGGACCAATCAGAGCATGGGCTGGTGACGCATGCGCAGAACGAAATGAGAATGTCGTCGTCGTGTCGTTGTCGTCAATGTGGGAATTGACCTTTAATCGACTCAATATATGGCAACAACGTATAATTTGTTCATGTGCTAACTTTGAAGACAGGGAGTTTATTTTTTATATACTACAGTACCATTATTCAATTGTAAATTTTCATGATTTAAATCGTTAGTCTACTAATTCAATATAGGGTGTCACAAGATAAATAGAATACAAGAAGAAGTATATACGTATCTCCTACCTAGACATTGTACTGATCTTTGAGTTCTCATTTTATTTTTGTTAAAAAAATGATAATATTAATTTAAGCATTTTTTAGCATTTCTGAGCTTGGAATCATAATATTTTTCACATGTTTCTTCATAGCTATATTCAATCAGGTATAATGTATATGATACAGTAATGCAATAATTAACATTTCTACTGTATTACATACTTTAGTATATTCTTGCCATTGAATATGAGAAGAACATATAGCAGAATCCAATTCAACTTGTCAGAAATCAGCTGTTTCAAAGAGCAATATCACAATACTTAACCTACAAATGCTGAATCTCGCAGATTATTGAAAAGATCTTTAAAAAAGTTATTCTTTGAAAGGTCTTCTTTAAAAAGGTCTTTTAAAGACTTTAAAGGTCTTTAAGACTTTCAAGCCTTTTGATTATTGTGTCGAAATCACTGTTTAATTATTACTGGATCAGCTGACTTATGACAAGTTAATTGGCTCCTGCTATAAGTAGTAGTAGGATTAAGAAGAAGAAGAAGAAGAAGAAGAAGAAGAAGAAGAAGAAGAAGAAGAAGAAGAAGAAGATAAATGAAGATGAAGATGAAGATGGCTTGAAACGTGCAGGTTTAAAGGAAAATACTTATAACATTTCTGAATTTAACAAGAAAAATGTAGGAAAATTCGATCTCTTGAATTCCATCGCAATACCGTCACTCGATTAGCACTGGCTCAGAGATTGAGATAGACTGAGTTGCGCGTGAACACTACCTTGTATTCTGATTAACTTGGTTCATACATTAACATTAGTGCTGAAAGTTATAATTAAGATATTTTGTTATTTGATATTTGATTTTGCTTTTGGGATAGTTGAAGTTGATATTCATCTGCAAACTATGCAGCTCTGCTTGACTTGACTTCACTTCACTTACTCGCCTAGTATATCTATATTATGGTATATAGATATACTATGCAAGGAAGTGAAGTGAAGTCAAGCAAAGTAGGAGTGTGGCCAGGCCCTGAGAGATACCTTGAAACTCAGATACGTTCAATTTGAAACATAAACACACACTTCTTTCTAAATTTCATGACACAAAATTATTTTTGGATTTATGGAGCAAGGTGCTTAAGAATGAGAATTTAGTGTTTGGCCAACACAAATAATAATATTAAACAGTTGAGAGAAGTATATTTAGATATAAGACCTTTGATACAGGCACCTATGCTACAATAAGTAGGTGTGGAGGGGGTGGGGGTGGTTGGATTCGGTCCAGAGCTAGACGATTCGCTTATTTGTGATGACCTGGATTCTTTTATGACATGACCCACAACAAGATTCAGTTTCAAATCATGCTAATCTCATAAACTATTCTGAATGCAAAAATATTTGTGTGTTCATTCTCAGGAAATCCTTGGGTGTAGTAGGGTTCTGAATGTAAATTTTAATCAATATTTCTCCAATACAGTACTGTTTATTAAAACAAGGTTTTATTTCTTAAAATATTTTGCAAAAACAAACATTCTAATAATTATTATTACTGTACTGTACCTATAAAAGTATAATTTTAAATATATCTATAAAGTATATATTGAATTTTTCTAATTTTTTTATCTTCTTAATTTTTTGGGTTAGCCTATCTGTTTCTGTCTCTTATTACATATACGACTCTATACATACAGTCCAGAGTCCAATATAAGCTTTTATTGATCTCATTATTAAATTTTTTATCGTATGGCTTTTATTGGTGGGAGATTCATTTACTAGGTTGGCACCTCTCCTCATTGATTATTTTTGAGTCTTTTTTGTGTCGGTCACCCATCCGAGAGCGGTCTTGAATGTTTGTTACTTAACCACATTATTACATTGATACCAAGGTATAATCAGATTAATTTAATTTGACGCTTGGCATTAGATAGATAGATATTATTTCTTGACGTTGCTGATGATCGTAGAGTAAATAATATCTCTATCTATCCATCTAATGCCAAGCGTCAAATTAAATTAATCTGATTGTAATAAGAATAGGCTACAAGTTATCCTATTCACCTTAGTTTCTATCATACCAACTCTAATAATGGATTTATAAATTTATATCATTGTTGATCTGTTTATTTTGAAAGCGTTATACGTTTGTGAAATACAATAATAACATATTTCTTGATAAGGCCTTCCGATGCCTTGGTTGTGTTGTATTTTTTCTGGATAGTACCTAGCATTAAAAAAACTTGAATTCTTTTGTTACAGGTTCTACAAAACTGTGATGAACTATTCGATAGAGAAGAATTATCAGCGGCGCCTGATGTGGGATGGCCCGACTGTTTCAATTCGGGAGTCTTCGTTTACAAGCCGTCGGATGAAACTTTCAAAGCGATTTCCGATTTTGCCCTAGTTCATGGAACGTTCGATGGTAAGTTAAATATGAATCTTCAGTATTTCTCATTCTTAGGCCCAATTCACACAGAACGGACGTCAGACGCGGGGACGTGGCGCGCATATGTAACGTAATGTTCTTCTACTCTACACAAAGAATAGACCAATAATTCAAATTGATTAACTCAGCAACTTATTGTTGCCGGGCAATTGGCTAAATCACATATTGTTTCCTCCCACACATACAGTGCGCACAATTAGTCTGGGCACTTGGCCTTGGCAAGGCGCAGGATGGAGAGCGGTGTGTTTATCGAGAATTTCTAAATACATCGGCCTACCCATCGCGCTGCTGTATAGTAGCGTCAGAGAGCCAAGTGCCCAGACTAATTGCGCGTAGGTACTTTTGTGTAGCAGCGTTCATAGATTATTTACCCTTCAGCTATTAAATTTATTCTGTATTCAATTTGTAGTTGTGGTGGCATTCAGATTATCATTTGATATGATTGAATATTATAGAGGATTATTGTGGATTTAGTTCAATTATTATAAAAATGTAATAGGAATTGAATAATTGAAATATAATAATTATCATATGATCTTAGCTGAAAAATCATTCTCTCATCAGCGTTATTATAATGAATAATTCACAATGATTATTGTCAAAAATATTGAAAAAATCTTATATTTGAAAAGAGTTTCGTGTCCGACTTTGGAAAATTTGTGGAGAAGTTTGAGTGGACCGATTTTGATGCGGTTTGCGCCAAAAGATAGATGAGAAATCGAATTTTTGCAGGATCTATCTGTTTTTCAAAAATAATAATTTCAAATGGGAGAAATCTGCTGAAAACTTGAAATAGTTTCCTGTGGCACTATCTGTTGGCATTAAAATGCACTTGACTTCAGTTAGTTTGTAAAATCTCCCATAGATAGCTTAGAGAGCTTAGAAGCTGATTGCGTACGCTACTGACGTTAAATCAGCTGTTTTCTGACAAGTTAAAATGATCCTGCTATATGATGACTGAGCTGCTGTCAGATGCTGATAATCAAAATAGCAACTATTTAAAACTAAGAATTTCAGAAAATTCAAGTGAGCGGCGCTTTGCGCTGCACGGGGTGGCCACGTATTATTGTGATTATCATTTTAATCATTGTTATAATTATTGTTTCAGGTGGAGACCAAGGACTTCTCAATCTATACTTTAGCGATTGGGCGACAAAGGATATTGCAAAACACTTGCCATTTGTCTACAATGTAGTCAGCTGTGTCACATACTCTTATTTGCCAGCATTGAAGCAGTAAGTATAAGCTCAATATTAATTCTGATTCTGTCCTTCATTATAGAACTTCCAATTTTTTATGAAATAGGTACCTAGTTCCCAACTAAAATGTATAATCAGATTCATTTGATTTGACGCTTGGCATTAGATAGATAGATTGATAGAGAGATATTATTTCTTGACGTTGCTGATGACCGTAGAGTACAATGGCAAAGAAATAATATCTCTATCTATCTATCTATATGATGCCAAGTGTCAAATTATATGAATCTGATTATAGTTCATTTTCTGATTTTTCAAAAATCATTCCAAATGCTATTGGACTAAATAATTTCACTTCAAATTGGTCACTGAAACTTCTGACTGTAGTTGAAGTGAAACTGTAATTTTACGGTTCACTGAAATTTTTCAATTCGAAAATTACAGTATGGTACTTATAATTTATTTCCATCTTTTATTCGTTCAAACTTCGCCGTTTCATGTAGATAAATTTCAATCACATTATCAAAATGCATAATCACATCGCATCTAATGTAGGTACCTATTCAAATCATTTTATAAAATAATTTGAATTATTAGTTGGTAATTAAAATTCATAGAACGAATGTCAATGCAATCATTGACTAACCAAAATATGAATAGAGATATGAGAATATGTATAATAATAATCTCTGCTTAATTAAAAAAATATCTTGATCTAGCGAATGCTAGCAGAAATATTTTTATCTATAGTGCGATTCACGTCAAGAAGTCAGCATTGCTTAGATGGGAGTTTGCTATCCTTGTTCAGCACAAGGCAGTTGCTGATGTCTCTATTTTATTCGCACTGTGCATTGTTGCCGCACACAGTCCCAACAAACACGTTTGGTGCAGTTTTCTCTTTCTCTCTCAATGAAACTTGGCATCAATGCTCCTCATATAAACAATGCTGACTTCTTGTCGTGAATCGGACTATAGGCTACATGAATGAAGAAATCTAATCTGATCCCTGAGTAGTAGCGGTGTTACATTTGTTTTGTTCCCCTAAACTTATTTCCCAAAATAATGTTTCATTTCTCACTTTTTCTCTCAGATTCCGTGACAAGTTGAAGATAATCCACTTTATTGGAGCCACCAAGCCGTGGCTGCAGCCGTTCGACACGGAGGCGGGCCTGTCACGGGTCTCCTCCGACACGCTCGCCCAATCACAAAGCGACTTCATCCAGCTCTGGTGGAACATATTCTGTACCAGCGTGCATCCCAGTCTATCAGCTAATATGGTGAGTTCATAGGAAATGAGACTTTTCATGAGATATATCATCCTTAGTTGTTATTGGATGTGTACTATATTATTCACGTGTACAAACACCTTATTTAGATTCATAGCAACTGAAATATGAAAACTTGTTTGGATAAATAGTTGTATCAGAGACAATTAGAATACTTATAGTATTAGTATAATAGTTTACAATACTAATAGTTTCCTATCGTCTTTGGTTGTATACAACTATAAATCTATCTCAATTTGCACGGTTTTGTTGATTTTATTGTTTCACTTTTCATCACATTTGGCTTTATTACTACACACAAACTAGTATTCAGAGTTTGGACAAGTGTTTGCACGATTTATCTACAGTACTTTGAAGTAGATTTGGTTTGCAGTTGTCAATTCACGATTTATCATACCAATAATTTATTGTAGTGTTTTGCACGTTTTGTAAGTTGGCTCACTCCTCACAATAGGTTTACTCACCGCTCTTTATCAAATACAACATTTCAATTTTACTATAAAAAAGCATTTTTTGTTTCTTATTGCACTCTATTCCGAAATAAAGACTGGCAAATATGCATTATCATTCATGGGTTATACATAACCAATTGTAAATAACATAAACGATAACATGTATATAACCAATGATAAATAACATGTATATTATAACCAATTCAAACATTTACAAATGAATTCAATGGATATCATCTTCTCTTGTCCAAAGCACTCAACCTTCATGAATATTTATATCCGTCTCTTCATTCTGTTTTTAGTCCTTGTTTGATTTTTTTGCCCAAAAAATGAATTACACCAGTAATAACTTGAGATTTTCAACTCATTCATATATGATTCCTATACTATTTCTATTAGATTTGAAAGTGACATTGTTTCTTCATAAGTACCGGTACTAATTTTAACAGAATATTAATTTTTCAATACAGGCATTTCATTTATTTTTTCTTAAAAAAGTGCTATCTTGTAATATTATTGAATAAGCCTGAATCAGTTAATAAATTCGCCCCAGCAGTAACAAACTAATATCTGACTGTTGACAATGGGTTTCTTGAAACCCGAAAACGCTCCGGTCAGTAAGTAGACAAATTTCGTTCTCTAAGGCTAGCCGTACACCGGTTAGTCAAGACAAGACAAGACGAGATTAGTCACGTTTAGTCACAGTACTTCACATGTTGCTTATGAAGCAATACACAGCAATTTATTAATCATTGCATCGGTGTGTGCTGCTTCTTAAGCATCTATGTAAATTACTGTGACTAAACGTGACTAATCTCGTCTTGTCTTGTCTTGACTAACCTGTGTACGCCTAGCCTTACATTAAAATAACATGACTGCATGATGGAAGTGAAGTGAAAACATTAGTACCAACTAATGATTAATTTTTTAGTTTATCTCATACATTTTTCATGAGTGATGTTTTCTGTTTTACATTTAATTTTCACCTTTTGGCTTCTATCATTGCACCTCAGTAAATTAGATTGAAACTTTTTGTTAATCCATAAATTTTCCAGTGTGAGCACATTTAGTTTGACTAAAACAGCATGGTTTTACAGTCTGTATATATTTTGCACACAGAGTCACCAACGCCTGAGCTATGTGTTACCTTCTCGTGCAACTTCTTCTTCTACTAATTTCTTCTCTACTTCTGATCCTTCTTCGTCATTCGCTCCCTCCTCTTCTTTACTCTACAATCAAACAGCACCTGCTCGATCACTACCGCCTCTCTTCACCAACCATAGTGGCAGCACAAACGACACAAACACTGCTACTGGTCACTATTATTTCACTGATCCTTGGGAGGTGGGGAACCAAGATACTACTGGCCACAATACTCAGAATCTGAGTAATTTCAATAGTAATTTACAATATTCTAGTGGACACTCGACTGAAAATCAGCCACACAACACTGTCTACCAACACGAAACACAACATAATGACGACAGGAGGGATTACCAGGCTCCTCATAATTATGTTCCTAATCATCATCATCAACATCATGACAATCACCATCATGATAACCATCATCATGAAAACCATGCTAACAACCATCAAGAACACCACAATCATTATTTGCAGATGTCTAGGAGTCGAGTTGATAGTTTTAGTCAAAGTTCTCCTCAACAGATCAACACCAACACATTCCATAATAAGGAAGCTAGCTCATTCCATAAGGAAGATAACTCATTATCATCACCCTCTCATCACACGAAACTTTCCTCCCCCTCCTCCTCCTTCCATTCTCCTCCTCCTCCTCTTCCTCCCCCTTCGTCCGGTCATGCGCACTCGAAACAATGCGAAGCAAGTGTGGCACAAGCAAACACCGATGATGATGATGGTGGTGATAATAATGAGGTAAGTTTCGAATGAGATGATGATGATGATACTGAGTTATAGAAAATCGAGAATCCAGTCCCCCTTTTCTAGTTTTTCTTTACTAAAGTTTGTTATTTTTATGTCTTGTAGTTATTATTGAATTTTAAATCTTGCAATAAACAAGAGGAAAAGCACTTTTTTGGTATTGATAGAATAAATTGCGAGTTTCAAACATAGACAATCTTCAAACAGTCTCAGTTATCAAATGAAGATATGGTTAGTTTTAAGCAGGTTTTGTAGATAGAAACAAATAAACTATCTATGAACATTGAAATCCATATGATTAATAAATTCTCCAACCTCTAATTTCTTTGCTCCTTCTCATTCACACAGACAAGTTTTTCACAATATTATTCTAGCAGATCTAAGCTAGGCCCTTAACAACACTTTCATACATTGTATACAAAGTAACAACGCTTTGTTACAAAAATGTGCCAATGCAAAGTTGTTTTGTTGAAGAATTGTACCGGTATTTCAAAAAGTTTCGATCTGAGTACTCACAATTATTGTTATCAATGATTTTTTCCATTACGGTACTTGTACTTCATCTATTTTTAAATTTTTGAACAAAATGAACTTATTCTTAAATTTCCATAACATTCAAAAGTTTTATTTCTACATCTCTGTAGGAATGTACTTTCAAATAAATAATGAGACCTGTATAAACATGGTATATTAACAAATATTCAATAGAAGTTTATTGATTATTAATTATATGGATTCAGTAAAGACATTCACAATTCATTGATGTTCAGCAAACTCATTATATAATTATAAATCATTACTGTTTTATTCAATTTTTTAATTTAATAGATGTTTTCCAGTTGACAAACCAACTCAACTATAACTGAAAACATTGCATTTGTGCTGTTGTTATCTTGAGCCCGTCATGAATAGGAGGAATTTGAAAGATTTCATTTCTTCATTATCTCAATAATTAAAGACTCAATATTTTTTTCAAACAGTATTACTTTGAGCAAGTGTAGATGAATGAAAATTATAATAATATTAGGCTACAATGTTTTCAATTATTGAAATAATAGAGAAATGAAGTGTTTCAAATTCCTCCTATTTATGACAAGTCTTCCTATGATTGGATTATTATTAATTATTGTTCTTTCTCTTTTTCTATTATTTTATACATTTTTCTATTATATCTATTATTCTAGCTTCAGGTTATCATGTGATTTTTTAAATAATTAATCCCATCATAAATTCACAAGTTGAGTTGATAATATTGACAATCAATAATCTTTCAACAGGCTGGACTAGCTGGAGCTCTGGCCACAGTCAAGTTGGGATCATCGTTATCCGAGGAGCATCATGCACTGCAGGATCACCTGAGACGCCAGGGCTGGGAAGAGGGTCACGTCGACTACATGGGTCGTGACTCGTTCGACAACATCTGGGCGAAAATATGCGAAACACTGTCAGCAGGCCCGTCACCTGTTGCTGCCTCTGCAGACTTGCCAGCAGCAGCAGAAACACAGGCAAGTGCTACCACTCCACCAAGAGAAGTAGTCAGGGTTGAAGCAAGAAGAACATCTGTGCCCAAAGCTGAAAAAGCCTTGGAAACGCTGTTCATGAAGCCAAACACAATGTTACAGCCAACATCTGAACAAGCTGATCCGTTGACTCCTCCACCTTTCTTAGCTCAGCCCCAGTTTACCCCTGCGGCCGCTCCAGCTGAATCAAAAACAGATGATGCCAAACTGGCTGAAACTGCATCACTTCCAGCTAAGGTAGAATCTGAGAGTCCTGCTTGTCCCCTTCCTCAACCTGAAAGCCCAGCAATTGCTCCAAAACCAGAATCTGAAAGCCCAATTCCTCCCAAGCCTCAACCTGAAACTCCAGTATGCCCAATTCCACCAAAAGTGGAATCTGAGAGCCCAGCTTCTCCTCTTCCCCCTCTACCAACACCTCAACCTGAAAGCCCAGCTTGTCCTCTTCCAACTCCTGAACAAGCTCCTGCTCCTACTCCTGCACAAACTCCTGCTTCTCCTATTGAACAAACTCCTGCTGTTCCTCCTCCTGCACAAACTCCTGCTGTTCCTCCTCCTGCACAAACTCCTGCTGTTCCTCCTCCTGCACAAACTCCTGCTGTTCCTCCTCCTGCACAAACTCCTGCTGTTCCTCCTGCACAAACTCCTGCTGTTCCTCCTCCTGCACAAACTCCTGCTGTTCCTCCTCCTGCACAAACTCCTGCTGTTCCTCCTCCTGCACAAACTCCTGCTACTCCTCCTCCTACACAAACTCCTGCTGCTCCTTCCACACAAACTCCTGCTTCTCCTCCTGCACAAACACCTGCTCCTGTAGAGGGCATCCCTGCAGCGACACCTCTCAATGAGCCCAGTTCTGTGAAAGCACCTGAAACTACACCACCTTCAGTGGTAAAATCAGAAACAGCACCACCATCACAGCCAACATTGCCAGAAACACCTCCTCAATCTCCACCGCAGCCGTCAGAAACTCCTGTACAGCCCCAGCCAGAAACCCCTAAAACTCCGGTACAGTCTCAGCCATCAACTCCAACCGTAACCACAGCCACCCCACCTCTTTCACCCCCACCAGTGCCTTCTGAATCTGCTGTTGAGAAGCTCAGCGTACAAGTTGATATTCCCCAAACTCCTCCTGTAGTGGACATGCCGCCTGCTGCTACTGCTCCTCCAGTAGTTCCCCAGGAATCAGCTGCATCAGCTGTTCCCCCAGTAGTTCCTCAGGCATCAGCTCCCAGTGATGAACCACCAATTCCTCCCAAGAGGAAAGGTGGAAGGGGAGGGGGCGATCAGGGAAAACAGGGTAGGGGTGGTGGCAAGGGTGGGAGGGGGAAGAAGTAAACTGAAATGTGATTCTCTTGTTGATGATTTGTTCTAAGGGAAGGGAGGAAGGGAGTGCGCTGGAATTGAAATGTGATTCTCCCATGGTCTGAGAATATACTTAATACTTTTAAAGTGGCCTTCACTTGTACAGCTTCAGTTTATTGTTGTTATGTTAAGTTGATTGATAGAGAAATTATCATAAACAATACCAGAATTGTGAAGATATATGGGAATCTGAGTGGAATTTACTTGTTCAGCTTTAGTGTATTGTTGTTTGAATAATATTGAGGTATTCATATCATCATTGTCAGGATTGGAACTAATGATAAAATCATGGCAAGACTGATATGACTTGCCACTATTGTTTGATAGTACTTAGACTGTTATCTTTACATTGTTTCTACTTAAACTGTGTTACAAAAACTAATGAAATTAATTCTGAATAATTGATGTTGATGCAATAACTTCTTGTTTGTAGCTGTTGATTGATTTCAAATAGAATAAAATGAACTAGACTAAATCATAGATCTGATTTTAATAATTGATAAAAAGTTAATAATATTTAATGAATATTTTATTGTGGAATATGAGAAAGAATAATTCAATTCTTAATAATGTGTTACCTATTCTAGTCATTTCAGGAAAGCATTGTTAATTAATACAATAAAATGTTGATGAATGATTTTAGAAAAATTAAAAAAAAATTAAAAGCTTTATAATAATTATATAAAATATTATGTCTATCGATTTGTTGAAATACTTGTATGTTGAATTTTTATGAACAATAAAATTATTTATGAATATATGGTTTTATTATCCTACTTCCACATGCATTTAATGGAAGTACTGCAATTTTTTTTTCAATATTCAAATCAAATTTAACTCCCGATTTCCAGTACGGTACAAAAATGTTCTATTCCAAAATAAATAGAGTGATGTTTGTAGGATGCTTCCAAAAAAATTAAGAAAATTTATATGAAATATTTTAGAAAAATACTAAAGCAAGCAAAAGTTTCATCGTAACATACAAAATCATAAAATATTTTAGGATTATTCATCATCTTTACAATCTAACATGAAATAACATAATATCAATTATAATGGCATTGAAAATTACCTACAGCTCAACTATCTATCTAATTTATTCACAAAAATCCAACAATTTACTCTCAAATTAACAAAAATCAATAGAATTGCAGTCAAAGACATCCAACTGACTGGAGAATTTTTCGTCAACGTTATTAGGGGCAATATTCTTATGTTCAATTTTATTACTACAATTTCTCCACCATTGCATTAGCAATTTTTTTTCTGTTATCACAAATTTTTCATTTCATTGTTTTTATTTTTTCTGGCTCTTCTATTATTTTCACACGACCAACGCATTAATTTTGATCATTTCAATCCCCTTTTAGAGCATTGAGCAGATTGAAATAGCAAAGGCACTGCATAATCTGACTTTGGATGAAGGATCAGCTGGAAGCGACTGATGAAAAATGGAGGATTTACTTGCAGTTCAGGAAAATTGAGGAAATTTCACTTTCAACTTGGATTGAATGGCTACCATTCTCATAGCAATGATGCAGGAAAGTCAAGGGAATGACACTTCCTTTCAATTTTCATTGCAATAATTGAATCACCATTATATTAGATTACTAGCCTAGTCCTTATCAATGATAAATTACGATTATGTAACTATTTGAAAAAGCTACTCTCAGAACTCAGAGTAGTAGGAATCAAGCATATCATTGATTTTAGACTTCAAGATTTTAATTCAAATTTCATTCCAATGCTATTTTTATAGATGCGTTACTGCATGGGCTTGCATACTACGTCTTAATATATCTACCTAAAAATTCCAAGATATCCAGCAAATATCTTACGAATCTATAGTCTGAAAATAATATTCGGATCTATAAAAGTGGATATAGCTCAGATTCATTTCAAGCTGAGTTAGATGAGTGAACGTAAAAATTCTCAACTTGCAGAAAGCATGAGGTCCTATGATATGATCATTCCTATCAGGTTATCAGAGAAATAGAATAAATATTAGTTGAATTAGTAATAAAATTGCTGCTAGGATAAATTCATTAAAGTAATCCATTAAAGAACCAAATTCGAATTTTCTTAATTTATTTCGATTAAGATTGATTGTCTTGTTATAGATTTTTATAAATAATATATATACAGTAGAGTAGTGTTAATGTTTGATATTAATATACTAGTTTTATATCACTATTTATATAATTTTAAAATGTGGAATAGTAGTGTAGAAGCATAGAGATTTTAAATAAATTTTTGGAATTTAATGAGTCATAGTGTATTTCGCAAGTGTATTGTGATATTGTATTTTGATACCATACCATATAAATTTTCACCTTACAAGAAGCTTTGTGAAACTTCTTTTATCTGCTTTATTATCACCTACCTGGTGGTTCGGAATCCACCTGAGATAATGGAGGTCAAAACTGAAAGATGGAACTAGAAGTCTCCTCTTCAATAAAGTCGTGGTAGCATTATTAGGTACTGTTATTTTTATTATTGTAAAATGAATTTTTGACAAAAGATGAATTTGATTGCTGATCAAATCAGAAAAATCATTGTCAATATTCCATCATTGAATAACCAAAAATGGTAATAGCTTAGTCAGTCTATTCTTATCTTATCTGTGCTAGGTACTATACACAGAGTGGGTCATAAATCGCTTGACAAATATAATCAGATTCATTTAATTTGACGCTTGGTATTAGATAGATAGATATTATTTCTTTGACATCGTACTCTACTGTATCAGCAACGTCAAGAAATAATATCTCTCTATCCATCTAATGCCAAGCGTCAAATTAAATTAATCTGATTAGGAATTATATATGAATCCTATATGAATTTTGTCAACCTGCAACTTTGTAAAGCACCTTACAACATACTCTATATTTGTGAATAGTAAGGCTAGGCGTACACCGGTTAGTCAAGACAAGATGAGCCACCATCAAAGGGAGTTCTTATCACTAAACCAATCACAAAGCTTCTGGAAAAATTGCTGCGTTGTATCGTTATGTAATAGCTATCGAATCAAGCCATTTGATTGGTTTTCGGCTGTCGCACTCCTTTTGATGGCGAACCATCATTTTGTAACATAACCGATGACAGCAACGCACTCGTGTTATTGTCCAGGACTTTTTACAATATTCTGCTTCTCACTCTAGTCAACTATGGATTTAGCTGAAGAGCAAGAGAAAATATTTCACGAATTATATTGATCACAATAATTTAAAAAAATCACCTGTAGTATGTTTCGTAGAACTTAGAAGTCACGTGTAATACTTTACAGGAAAAAGGCGAACTCACATTAGTCTTCCAAGTTTATTGCATACTACGGCGAGCTATTCAAGTAAAGTGTGTGCCAGCCTTTTTCCTGTATTACAGGACTTCTAAATTGTATGAAACTGGCCTCAGGATACGCAATCGCTTCATTTAACATAAATATGACAAGAGATGAGAAGAATGTATTTCTATTTCCCTACTTGACAAACCCAATTGAAAATAAAACTCACATGCAGTAAATGTATAAAAATATATTTATTTCGATTTGATTCTTAGCGATAATTGTGACATTCAATCGATTCTCTCAACATGACTTCAAGAATCGATTATTTATTGTTGACATATATACGAGCGAAAATGATAGAGCAATCAACCATATATTCAGTACCAATGACTCACAATAAGTTAATGCATAAGATGAAGCAGTTAATAATGTTGATATGAGTTTAAAAATTTAAAACTATACGATACTAATAGTAGGCTAGGTAGTTTGACATGTATCACTATTTTCGATAGATACTTTGAAACGTTTCTTGTAAAACCCTTGAATTTGTTCTTGGTCCTATAAAAATGATACGTTATCTTTGAACAATGTTTCCAGTTTTGGTAGATTTCAAGTCTCAAAAGGTTATGACCAACTAAATTAGGAGATTCAGATTGATCACCAGGCCTCAGTATAGCGAACATCCATTTCTTGCAAGCCGGGAAGTTTCTGTTTCAGCATTTCAAATGCTTCAGCCGAGAGTTGAGTGCTGTTCAGGTTCAGTTTCTTGAGGTTCGACATAGCTGAAAAGGTAAAATAATGAAGATTACTTACTGAAAAATATAAAAATGTAAATGGATAATATGAAAACAACACTAGAGATCACTAGGTGTCTACAAAGACAGATACAGTGTTCCCAAAGGCACGATCAAATTATTCATGAGATATAATAATCTTGAATTGAACAGCTGACTTGAGAAGTCAATACTCATACTAAGCCTTACTCATATACTAAGCCTACATTCATTTACTCATTCACTAAGCCTATAGGCTACTCATTTACTCAATCACCAAGCCTATACTCATTTACTAAGCCTTGTGTTTTTCATGTGAACATGAACATAAAGCACAGTGATATTAATTTAACTTGGCGGATGGCATTAGATAGACAGATATTATTTTTTTGCCAGCATCAGACTCTACGGTCATCAGCAACGTCAAGAAATAATATCCATCTATCTATCGAATGCCATCAGCCAAGTTGAATGAATATCACTGTACATCACCGATAATAAACAAGCAGACTTTCTGAGACTCGTAAAATACTAGAGAAACTTTACGTGTTAGGCTAGGCCGGCGTACATCGGTTAGTCAAGACAAGACGACATTAGTCACGTTTAGTCATAGTACTTTTCGTAGTTGCATATGAAGCAACACACACACCGATTAGTCATTGCATCGGTGTGTGCTGCTTTATAAGCAGCTATGTGAATTACTGTGACTAAACGTGACTAATCTCGTCTTGTCCTATCTTGACTAACCGGTGTACGCCTAGCCTTACTCTACAGGTCGAAGCTCAGATCAGACAAACGTCAATTTATGGATTAAGTTCATGTTGTTATCAGGGACTTGATATGTTTCTGACACACTTTGATAATAGTATTATTTCTAGTTATATAAGATTGTTTATTTGTTTCTCACTTACTAGATAAAGCTAGAATTCCCCTGTCGGACACTGGTGTTTCACAGAGATTTAATACTTGTAATTTCGGCAGGTGTTCAGAGATCATCATAAGGCCAGCATCTCCAAACTGAAAATTACATAAAACGATTTTAATACGTTAATTTCAATTAAAAACTATTACAAATGATTGGATAATTGCAATAGCTCATGCACTTCTTCTATGATTAATAAAAACCTATCACAGGTCAGTTGAACAAAAAATCAATTGAATTTTACCGCCCTATAATGACGTCATATAACGAACGGATCCATTCTGGCACTATTGATTTTTGAAGAGCAAGGAACCATTGCAACGAAATCCTTATCGAGCTCCGTAAATGACGTCGTCTCACGGCTGTTAAATTTAATATTGGCTTTTGTGGAATCAGCCCATAGTATAGTATACAATATTACTAATTTATTATTCTAATATTTTTTTTCATTTATTTACACACAATTTCCAAAAACAATACAATAATACAACATATAAATACAATACAAAATTGGAAAAAGTGGTTAGGTGACCTCATTAGTAATCGTGTTGAGACACCATAAAATATAAGAATATATCATAATTATCTGATGTATTTTTGCTATGCACGTTTAGTGTGGAAAGTCACACGCAAGTATTAGTTGAGTCACGAACACTCAAGACTGCTTTTGGATGGGTGACCGACACAAAAATAAGGCGAGGTGGAATCTACCCTTAAGCCTGGTTTTCATTAGTAGAGTTAGTGGTAGAGTTCCCTGGGCGAGTACTAACTATCTTGTGAACTCTCCCAATGAAAACGTTCATAGTAGAGTAGAGTGATGGTAGAATACTTGTTTTTGGTAGAGTAGAGTGGGATAGTACTCTACCACTTGCCTTCCCCCACCACCGCTTCTCACTCTACTCTACCATCACTATCCTAATGAAAACAGTCTCGAGCTAGTAGAGTAGAGTCTGCTAGTAGAGTAGAGTCATTTCAAGGTTAGATCTGTTCACTAGACAACACACTTTACCTACTATTCTCAATTGCAGTGAAAACAGCTACTCGACCAAGTAAGTAGAGTAGAGTTAGTACGGTAAAGTTAGTATGCTAGTTACTCGACCACTAACTCTACTAATGAAAACCAGGCTTTAAGGATCTCCCACCTACATGAGCATACTTTTTCCATCAGTTGGTTACCTTGGTGGCCCATAGATTGAGATAGCGCAGCGCAGGTAATTTGATGAGGTACTCAGCACAGGCACTGGTCACGTGGGTGAATGCCAGACTGAGGCACTCCAGGTTTCCGAATGCGCCGACGCTCAACAGCCGAATCACGTCCGTGTCTGTCGACCTGCTTGGCAGGGTCAGCTTTCGGGGGCCTCCTTTTTGTTGCTGGAAAATAATTGAAACAAAATTCAATTTTTCTACCCCGCAAAATAGCTGATTTCTGCAGTAGACTCTCTTTCATAAAAATTTAGAAGTCCTATAATACAGGTAAAATCACTGAAAAATAACTTATGCATCCAATAAAGAACACAACATCGCTACACTATTTCATGAATATTTCAAACTATTGTTTTAACACTAGAATTGACGATATGCAGTCAAATTTTTGATTGACTGCATGCCGTCAATTCTAGTGTTAAAACAATAGTGTTAACTTTGCAGTTCGTTATGGATCCAAAAATTCAGAACTTCAATATTTCAAAGCCTTATGATACAGGAAAAAGACTGACACTCACTAGTTTTATTTAATAAATTGCAGATTACACATTGCACGTGTATCTTATTATATTCATGTCTAGGGCGTGTCCAACTGTTCCCTGTTTTGTTGGATTGATGTCCCACTGTTGTTGTATCAGCAGGTAAGTTCTACATGAAATTTGGCATTTTCAACAAAAATGTCCAGTAGTTTTCTAATATTTTCGAGATAATATATCGATTTCTCGATACTTTTCAAATATGCTTACAGGGTCGTTAAATCAGACAGATAACTCAAGAACCACTCATCGGTTTCAATCGACGGACATCAACTGACGAAAACCATATATTAATCTTATCTGAAATTTTCAAGCTCTTTTAAAATGACCTCAAAATTGGAAATCCGATGAGTGGTTCTAGATTTAGTGTTGATATTTAACGAATAATAAAAGTAACTCATATCGAAAATATCGACTGTCTCTCTCTGGAAACGCAGAAGAACAAGGAAAAATTTGCACGAACATTTTTGTTGGAAATGTCATGTAGAATCTATGGTTAACGGTTGATACAAACTTGGTGGGACACTCTGTATAAGCTTTCATTAAACAGGGTTCTGTTTATTTTTCCGCCGCACTCCGATAAGCATGCAACCTAACAACACAAAATAGCTCTCCAATTCTGGATTAGTATGGTCCCGACCTAATTATGGATCATCATAGATCCAGATAAAGTCTGGCAACAGACAAAAGAGCCTCCAAAATAAGAACACTACTGCGCAGAGAGAGCGCACGTTAGGCAGCTCGTACACCGGAGCAATAAGCAATAGGCAATGAGCAACATTTGGATCATATATAAATATATATATCGTTCGCTTCAAGGTGCCTAGCACCATCCTTCCTTGTGATCATGATTCATGCTTTTGTTCTATTCCTATTTTTATATTTTGATGTCAAGGTTTTCAATCCACAGTTTTGCTTCGTCAGTAAGATTAAAAATGTTCGCTTATGATCGTCTAATTTATAGATACAAATAGTCCAATGCACACCTAAAGCGGCTGTTTCAGTGTGCATTGAACTATTGGTTTGTATAGAGTAGACAATCATATGATTCATATGTTGCTAGTTGCCTATTGCTTATTGCTCCGGTGTACGACCGGGGTTATGCAAAGCAGCAGTTTATCTCACTCGCTCACTAGAGTAGTGATACTGTATCATTTCGGTGATACGATGCGCGAAGGTTCTTTTGTCTGTTGCCAGACTATGGTAGAATTTCATTCTAAAAAAGTAAATTTTAGGAAAAAAACCCGTTAATTTCTCTCTGGGACTGACCAGCTCCTTGAGATGATTCTGCCTGTCGCAGAGCATCGAATAGTGACAGAGGCCGGTGGCAGTTGACTGCAGCGTCGTGATAACGGTCATGCGTTGGTCCTCCCCCTCGCCCCCTATCAGCCCCCACTCCAGCGCCAGACAGAGCGTCGTCTGAGCGGCGTCGTGGTCCCGCAGTGCCAGCAGCAGACAGGCGCCCAGACGCTTGCCCACCAGCTCTGCTATGAAGTTCTTCCGTTTGCAACAGCAGTTGATTAGCGAGTCCAGCTGCAACATAGTATTTGCGGTTAGCATATCAATCAATATTTATTGCCAAAAAGTAAATTGGTTAAAAATACAACAATAATATTGGTTAACAATACAAAAGTAAAATTGTACAAAACATTTTAGCAGTAATCACAAAATAAATAATTACCTTGAGAATATTGTTACAGTACAGTATTGTTAACAATATGGCCTACCGGCAAAAGATAATCTTGTGCAAAGATAATCATATACATCTTTCAGAAGGGAAAATCTCAAAGAATTGGAATTCACTCGCTCAAAATCGAAATGTTGTTGTTACTGTTAGATCATTTTCAAGTAATGCATGCGCAATCTCTATTACAACTCTATAACACATTAGTATACAATACACCTATTCATTTTCCATACAAACCATAACTTAAACCTTCAATACATCAATACCATTTTTCATTTCAAAAAGTTCTGAATTGTACCTTGATCCTATAAAGTTCAGCTATCATCAAGCCATTACAAATCCCTATATAAACTACGTCTTGAATCTTGAACTGCAATAATTGCTCTTAATTCACTACCATATACTATACTTTCTTCTTAGATTTTTTTCAATGAAATTTGACTGAAATTGGCACTTGGCTTATGAACAGTTCAGTTCTCACTTAAATTAATAGGAGATTTCATACTAAAGGAGATTTCTTACTAAAGGAAAATTTAAAAAAACAATTGCTTTTACACTTGGATATTTTCAAACACCAATCACTCTTGAACACATTTTTACACATTCTACTGCCTTCTCCTATAACTGGCTCTCGACTCCTATAATGTGTTCCAGTCAGGAATTTGTAATACGGTTTTAGCATGAAGAGTAATGATTCCTTCTCCTTAATTCAAAACTCCTTGCATTCCTCCCAAATCATGCTATCAGGGAATAATATATTGTCACATACTGCAAGATATCCTGTCCATCATTGAATAAATCAATAAATTGAATTGAATAGATAAGTTATGTGTGAACAAACTGTTATGAAATTACGTTTGAACAAATTGTGAGTGATTTATTCGAAATAGATACTAATATTCATGAGCGTCATTTCAGCTTTTAAAATGGGGTGGCAAGGTCTGGCAGGGATCTGGGGGGCTTGGAGACCGTGGCAAAGCGTGGTATACTTATTTGACTGTCATCGCCTGGCATATTTCCTATACTAAAGTACCTAAGTTTCCTATAACTAAAGTACCTAAGTTTCCATATACTAAAGTACCCCAAGTTTCCTATACTTAGTATCCTAAAGTACTGGGGGTCTGGGGGAAGTATGGAAACCCACCAGGAAAGATGGGGTCCGGGGCTTCTCCCGAAATTTCTTGAAAATTTAAGTGGAAATTACGCATTTTAAGGACCGTTTTTAACTCTTGATTAACCAGAGTTTATAGGCAAAAATCTATAGTTTGACTTGTAAATTTTTACATTAAGTATTTTTAAGCCATTAGAAATGTTTTGCATTAACATATCTTATCTGACCCTTTGATCCTTTTTTTAATGTTAAAAACTATTACCATTTAATTTCAAGTATGCAAATACTTTCCCTTGTGGAATTGGTTAGCTCTGGAAAATGAATAGATAAATACAAAATACAGACTTAAACATAATTTTAATGACAAATCATCTCGCATCTTTTAAAAAACTTCAAAACCTATAATACAAAATCTCCCTTCTTCTATTCTTCTAGCCTAGCTTAATGCTGTGGCCTCAAGTGATAGTGGCAGGTGAGAGTCAGAGAGAGTGAGAGAGTGAGGGAGTAAGAGTGTGAGAAAGAGACACGTTAGCATTAGCAATACAACCTTAAGTGTATATAAAGTAAAATTAAAACACAAAATTAATTTTACTTTTGTAGAAAATTTGTGTGTTCAATTTCAAAATAGGCTATTTATTTCTGGAAAAATTTGGGGAGGGGGTTTCAACCCCTGACCCCAGCCGCCTGGGTACGGCCTCATGCCTCCATTCTACACGAGCGTGAAAACCGCGACAGGACCGTCATGTCTCAACCTTCCTTTTTGTTTTTTGAACATGAAAGCTATTATTGTGTGCCAGTGAAAATGTTAAATAAAAAGTCAAGATTGTGCCACGTTAAAACACTCACTTTGTTCAGAGATGTTGTGGAACTTTCTCCGATATTCGGTGAAAGAATAAAACAAAAGTCTGTCTATTCCACAGCATTTATTAATTGTACCATACCGAGTTTCATCAGCCGATGGCATCATCTTCAGTGGTTGAGGAATTCAGTTTAGGCCTCAACCATTGAAGATGATGCTTAATTCATTTAAAAACTCGACTATGGTTTTTAATTACCATAAATAGTGTGTGGAATAGAACAAAATCGTTTTTATTCTTTCACCGATTGTGCCACGTACGTTTATAAACTGTAATTTTTCATTTGTTTGCAACAACTGGAAATTATTACTGCCTGATTACCAATTGATAATACGATTTTTGGGTGGCAATAAGGGTTTAGAATTTTGGGGCAGTAACTGCCACCCCTGTCAATTCTGGAACGACGCCTATGCTAATATTGTAGAGAAGGGACCGACACCAAAACGAAGAAGAAGAAGAAGTGAAGCATAGCAAGAAGAAGAAGAAGAAGAAGAAGAAGAAGAAGAAATACAGAAGAAGAAGAAGAAGAAGAAGAAGAAGAAGAAGAAGAAGAAGAAGAAGAAGAAGAAGAAGAAGAAGAAGAAGAAGAAGAAGAAGAAGAAGAAGAAGAAGAAGAAGAAGAAGAAGGAAGAAGAAGAAGAAGAAGAAGAAGAAGAAGAAGAAGAAGAAGAAGAAGAAGAAGAAGAAGAAGAAGAAGAAGAAGAAGAAGAAGAAGAAGAAGAAGAAGAAGAAGAAGAAGAAGGTGAAGAAGAAGAAGAAGAAGAAGAAGAAGAAGAAGAAGAAGAAGAAGAAGAAGAAGAAGAAGAAATAGTTGAAGAAGAATAGAAGAAGAAGAAGAAGAAGAAGAAGAAGCAAAGAAGAAGGAAGAAGAAGAAGAAGAAGAAGAAGAAGAAGAAGAAGAAGAAGAAGAAGAAGAAGTGCTAGGTATGAAGAAGAAGAAGAAGAAGAAGAAGAAGAAGAAGAAGAAGAAGAAGAAAGAAGAAGAAGAAGAAGTGGAAGAAGAAGAAGTTGGAAGAAGAAGAAGAAGAAGAAGAAGAAGAAGAAGAAGAAGAAGAAGAAGAAGAAGAAGAAGAAGAAGAAGAAGAAGAAGAAGAAGAAGAAGAAGAAGAAGAAGAAGAAGAAGAAGAAGAAGAAGAAGAAGGAAGAAGAAGAAGAAGAAGAAGAAGAAGAAGAAGAAGAAGAAGAAGAAGAAGAAGAAGAAGAAGAAGAAGAAGGTAACAATAAAGAAGAAGAAGAAGAAGAAGAAGAAGAAGAAGAAGAAGAAGAAGAAGAAGGAAGAAGAAGAAGAAGAAGAAGAAGAAGGCTGAAGTGAAGAAGAAGAAGAAGAAACTCATTTGACTGACCATATGCCCAAATTGTCCCTCGTCGTAAGCATACCAAGCTGACGGACAGAACACATCGAACCAGCCGTCCTGGATTTGGACACGCATGGCGCCCAAATCTGTCCCTCGTCGTAGTATACCAAGCTGGACGGACAGAAACATCGAACCAGCCGTCCTGGCATCTGGAAACACACACTGGTGCACCTTCGCAACGCGCGCAGCATCCACCGCCACGCGCCGCACCACCGCCGATACAAAGCCGGCGCACGAACGCCGCGCACGCAAGCGCCTCGTCCGGAAACGGAATCGGCTGCAACAGCTGTGCCAGTCCTGGCAGCCAATCGTCGTACTCTGAACTACAACACAGGTAGAAAATTACAGAAATTAAATTCCGGAGATGAAAAGATGTGATACCTATTTACATCATATAAAAGTATAAGGCAAGGAGAATAGAATACAAGGTAGAAATATAGCAGGATCCAATTAACTTGTCATAAATCAGCTGATCGACGAGCATATGATCACAATACTTAACCTACAAATGCTGAATCTCGCAGATTATTGAAAAGGTCTTTTAAAAAGTTATTACTTGAAAGGTCTTCTTTAAAAAGGTTTTTAAAGTCTTTAAAGGTCTTTAAGACTTTCAAGCCTTTTGATTATTGTGTCGAAATCACTGTTTAATTTTTACTGGATCAGCTGATTTATGACAAGTTAATTGGATCCTGCTATACATCACAACAAGGAAGAAACGCAGTATCAAGCTTCATTAAGCTGATACTCTGTGATGTCACTGGAGATCAATTCTTCTAATTTTCCTATCTTTCACATATTACATTTAATAAGTAATATCGGGGTACCGAGCTCTGCTCGGGGATGGGCCTACAAAGGCACAGGAATGAAAGTTTAAAAGGAAAAAAGGAATGAAATGAAACAACTTTTTAAGTACAGCCATCAGTCTTATGCACTGAATCATCATTGCACTATAAAAAAATCAATCTCAGCTTTCGAAATATTATGAATAATCGAGTTTGAATGCATATCATTTGAAAAATCGTACTTATAAAATTTTGCTTCATAGAAATAATAATATGGGTTGATATATCATTATTTTTAACTTGTCAGAAAACAACTGATTCAACGTCAGTAAACGAGCGTACATCAATCAGCTGTTTTCTGACAATTTAAATATTCTTGTTACAACAATTTTAGCTCAGCTGTTTTGATGAACTCTCACGATTTTTCTCAAATAAATAAAAACAGATCACATGGTTGACTTCATGCCTCAAATTTAAAAATAACAATACCGTACAATATGGAATGTTTTCAAAATTTCTAATTCTTTTTAATTTTCTATAGATAAATAAAATCAGAAATAAAAGGGGAATAGGAGCAGCTTATGTGTTTCGATATTTTTCTCAATTATAGAAATCAAATCGCTGGTTTTACTAAAAAAAGTTAGTGTAGTTGTGTATTTCATGAGTGATCATGTGATTGAAATGCATTGTCTTAGCAGCTGAAATAATCTTGTCTCTACTCCCACAATCACCACTCTCACTCTTTTCTTATCATCATTCACAGCCGACGAAATTTGTTTCTGCTGTCAGCTGATTCCTCCTAAAGGATCGGCTTTTCCTTTAAGGTCCTTCAGCGAGTTATCCCAGGGATGAGACCGGCGCAAACCAATTTTTGTATCACAAACCTCCTATATTCCAAATTTCGTCAAAATCGTTAGAGCCGGTTTTCGAGATCCGTTGACATACAAACATATAAACATATATATAAACATATAAACATATATATAAACATATAAACATACAGAAATCGCTCGCTTAATATAATAGGATACATAGCAATTTATACAGAGAATCCCATCAAGGTCTTTATATACAGCCGTTAACCATACACTCTACATGACAATTCCAACAAAAAATGTCCAGTAAACTTTTTCCTATCGACCTTCGTTTTCGAGATATATAGATTTTTCGATACATTTTCGATGTATTTTCAAAATATGCCTATTTAATGCCTATTTCAGTGTTGGACTTAACCTATAATGTTTTTCCATATTTCTCATTAGGGAAAACTGGATAATTCGGCGAGGCGGAACACCCGAAAGGGTCTCTCCGCCAAAAAAAGCCATAAGCTTAATAAAAATAATAATGGCAGTAAGTAAGCATATTTTCAAAATATCGAAAAATCGACATATCTCGAAAACGAAGGTCGATAGGAAAAAAGTTTACTGGACATTGTTTGTTGGAAATGTCTTGTATGGTTAACGGCTGTAAAGACCTTGTTGGGACACTCTGTATATGTATTTTTCTCAAAAACTGCCCGATTTCGAGCCACCGCGACCTCTTTAGGGAACATTTTTCATTGTTTCACATGTTTTCATTGCATATTTATATTCAATTCCTTTTAGTATAAGACAGCTAATTATTCCAGAGCATTCTATTATTCAATGCGCTGCAAGGGGTGAACTCGTATTGATATGAGAACAAAATATAGCAGGATCATCTTTACTTGTCAGAAAACATATGTTTCGGCCACCAGTATCACAATACTTGACCTACAAATGCTGAATCTCGCAGATTATTGAAAAGGTCTTTTAAAATATATTATTCTTTGAAAGGTCTTCTTTAAAAGTCTTATCAATGACTTTAAAGGTCTTGAAGACTTTCAAGCCTTTTGATTATTGTGTCAAAATCACTGTTTACTTATTACCGAAACAGCTGTTTTCTGACAAGTTAAAATGATCCTGCTATAAGTTGGTATCAGATTGCTGAACTTACACATTTTGAAAGACATTGAGGTAGCAGTTGACAATAGAACTAATTGCTGAGTCATCATCGCTATCGGCAGGTGGTGTCTGCTGAGGAGGAGTGGAGGAGGAGAGGAGGTTGCGCCTCTCCAGCATAGAAGGCACTTCGAATTCGGCGAACACCGCCGCCAGACTCACTGAGATCAGGTTGGGCAGGACGCGTGGGTGCGGGCAACCTGAGATGGGACCGTGAACGCTGAAAAAGAAGAATAGTAGGCTACAGTTAATATATTTTTCCAATCCAGCAGTACAAATGTAATATAAATTATAATCTATATAATAATTATTATATTATATTATTGTCTTGTGTTTGTTTTTGGAGTGAAAATTTGTGACTGAAATATACTACATAACCCTGATTTGGAATGTTTTTTAAATTAGAAGAAGGACAGTTTTGGGCATGGACCTTCCATCAAGAATCATTTGTACACTTATGAATGAATGAATAAATAAATAAACATTCATCATATATATGCTTTAAAAGCTTCATTCAAGTACTGAAGAATACATAATGATTGGATGATACCATATAATAACCAGATTGTAAGAAATGTAGGCTTACGATCTCTATTGAAGAATATAATTCACGTAGTCTCTCAGAGATGATACTTTAGGGACATTCAAATAATTGTATGAAGGAAAAATCAATTCAACTAGAAGTTTTTTCCACTCAATTAAGATAACATGAAAGTAAAATATTCACTGATATCTCCCCATAGCGTTTTCAACTCAAATAAGAAACAACCACATTTCTAATCACATCACATCATGCCCCAGTTTAACAACTACTGATTGTAATACGTGGTTGTTTTCTGCAATAAGCATAAATAGTCATTAACAGAGCACGATTGATTAGCATCATAAATGCTGTTTCAATTAAACCAAATACTCTTCTTCACAATGGCATGTAAAGTCATTATTAAAGTGTTCTCAATAGTTTTTATAGAACTGGTAGGTATCTGAGTAGGATTTTGGACCTGTCTATAATGTATAGCATATCTCGTACGGTCTTACCTTGCAACAAACCTCCGTATGACATCCACACCATCGTTATGTGAGTGTAATGCATAAATGTAGTCTTGAACTAATCTTCTCGTATGAGGAAATTTGCTAAAATCCTGGAAAATGAAAACGTTAACGGTAAATTACAAGATGTTTCAGTTTCACCCATTTTTCTTCAGATACCCTCACTTTATGAATATAGTATTAGAAAAAGAACTTTACAGTTCACTTTGCAGTTTGAAGTATAGGATTGGAACTGATGTAACAATTTTCAATCCCAAGATTTTCATTTCTCTACTAACCAGTTTCCTTATTCTCTTCTCAGAGTAGGTAATAATTTATTAATCATTATTTTTCGAAAAACCACCCCCTGTATTTCTTATGGTAGTTCGAATTTGCAACATTGTCGTTAACTTCTGTTAAAGTGTTATATCTATACATATATAATAGTCATCTTACCCTGAAAATTTTGGTTTAAGACCATTTCGAGTTGTATGCTGGCTTCCATTAGAGCCAATTAGGAAAATAAGGCATAAAGAAAATGAAAATAAAGAATTGAATAAATATGATAAGTAAGAAGCGAATGAGCGGTGAACAAACACCAAAAATTCCAATTTTTGTAACATGCAAGATTTTCACTACGATCTCTTTTTGAATTTTAAACATAATTAATTATATGATCCAATATTCTTTCAAATGTACAGTAGCGTTTAATTAAATTAAATTTAAAAAATTTCACTTTTCAAGTACAATTTTTTAAAAGATTTATAGTTTCAGCTACTGTATTTCCATAATAAAAATATCAACTTTTATAAGAGACTATTTTTTGTTGGCTTCATTTTTATTTTTCGATGCTTCTGTATTCTGCTTGTGTGTTTAATGCTGCGGTGCAGCACAGGTTCTCTGTACTGTATAATATTAATTTACTGATATTGGGTACTGACTACATTGTGCTTGAGTATGCGGTGTATGATGGGAGTGATGGCGTCCTCGATGAGGGGGGAGCGGGGATGCAGGAGGCAGTGGCCGCTGAGGAAGTGGCAGATCTCGGTGGAGGGGGGCGTATTCTCCAGAAGGGGCATCACAGCTGATATCAGTTCTTCGCTGCTTCGCTTATCCGACCAGCACTCGCTGTTCTAAAATATTGGTAGAATTTAATTATTAAAATTCATACTTATTATCAAGTATCAATATATCAATAGCTATGTCCACACCTTTTCGATTTTCGTTTCGACTTTCGTCATTTAGACGTTTCGTCATGCTTGTCGTCTTGCTGCTCGTCTTGCGCTTTCACGCATCCTATGCTGAAATGTCGATGGGAAATTTCTTGCGCTAGAGTGGACTGTAATGAGGGGTGATGAAAGCGCTAGGACTGATAAAACAGATGTTCCAAGATCGAATAGCCGAGGGCGATAAGCCGCCTGATGCGCTATGACACAATAATCGAAAAGCAGAGACATCAAGATACAAAGTGTGGATATAGGAATAGGTTGCACCCGCATGCGCTATTATCAAAAATCGAATAGTATCATTAGCAAAATCTAATATGATTGAAGAAATTGTGGATATAGCGGAACAGGTGATTTCTATCAAATTGTGGATTCAATAATAGTATCAATGAAGGTTCTAAAAATTTCAAATGCATATTATGAAAAACGGTGAATTTATCAATAAGAAGGTTCAAACTAAAATTTCAATAATAGGTATTGAAGGTTCTAAAAAATTTGAAATGCTATTTATGACTTATTTATATGTTTAGTTTCAAACTCACATATAAAAATAAAAAAAGATTGAAAATTTAGTTTCATAGATTTAGATCGAGATTGAATCCTGTAATTGAAGGCTATTGTTGATAGGTAATTTTTGGATTGTGATGATTACCTTATCGAATTTTTAAATCCGTTAGTCATTTGGTTCACTCTTTGTTTTAGGTAATATAATGTGTTATTGTATTATAATTTTGTACGTTTAGGTAACAATGTGTTATGCTTGAAGGAATGACAAAAACTTTCTTATTACCATTTCCATTTAAAAATCATTGACAAATATGAAAAATATCAGTAATATTTGAAAAATCTATACTACCAATCTTACAGAAAAATATAAAAAGTGTTGGAAAAATATCAATATGAACATAGGCGTCGCGCCAGGGGGGCACAGGGGGAAACGTGCCCCCACCCCCAACATTTTATAAATATTACATACTATACAAAGACAATAACATCAATAAGATTTGTATTATAGATATGGGAAAATGAAACAGCCCTACTATTGCACTAAATAATAAATTGTGTTAAAAACTTACTTCTCCTAGAACAGAAGAGACTATTTCAATAGGCACATGTGAAACGCATTCATCCTGGATGGGAGTTGACTTCACAAAATCCACTAAATTCTGAAACAGAGTGAGGCAAAAGCTTATTGGTGGAAAAAAGAAGTGATCATTCGCATCTTTCTCCATTGAAAATATCGATGAAGAGGTTCATTGAAAAGGTTTCTTTGTAGATACACAATACAGACAATATACACTATGAACTATGAAGCTGTTTCTTTCCCCAAAATCAATGAGAAATATTATCATATTTATTGGTTTTTATCCATCGAACTGTACTACAGAAATTACTTTTACTTTTACGTTTTACTAATTATTGGTTTTTATCCATGAAACTGTACTATTACAAAAATTGATGCTTGAAAAAATTTTATATTTTTAGCATTCTATTTTATGTGCTTATAACAAGTAATGCAGTTTTAATGATAATCAATTTTCATCAGTTAAATGGGATGAGAAGTGAAATTTTAAGGATTCATCATATTTTAAATACGGCAGTGAATCAATAAATAAATGATTAAATTTAAAAACTTGATGAAATCCATATTCAATAATATTGAAAAATAAATGAGAAACCAAAATAGAGCTACAAGCAAGGAAGTTATACAAACCTTCAGACTCACCTTAATTTCCTTAACTATAACATCGGACCTAGCGGAACGCTTTAAAATATTACGGTATTTGAAGATATTTTTCTGTAACACACAAAAACAAAAATAAAGTTTTTTTTAAATAATTGAACAGAAATACACAATAGTGCATAGCCTATACAGTAATAATAGATAGCCTAATACTCGTACATAATAATCAATCCATGATATCTCTTTAATTTGTGAGTGGAGTCATTATTATTGTTTGATGATTGAAATTCTTTTGTGCAGTATTTGGAAGAGATTCAGACATTAGTATAAAATAAATATTGTGTGAAATAACCTCAATCTCCAGTAATCAATAGCAATGAAAATGATGACATATCAAAAAACTGGTACAGTGATACTCATTTAACTTGACGCTTGGCATTAGATATTATATAGATAGAGAGATATATTTTCTTTGCCATCGTACTCTATGGTCATCAGCAACGTTGAGAAATGATATCTCTCTATTTATCTATCTAATGCCAAGCCAAATTAAATGAACGTCACTGTATGCCATTCAACTTCCCTAGCTTAACATACCAACTGTACCGTACCGTACAGTATAGTAGTACAGTAATAATATTGATTTCTTATTTGCAAGTTAATGATTGGTGAACTAATTTGGCAATAATGCGGGTACGTCGCGCTGCTTCTACCAGTAGCCTACCGTCTATTTGCTGAATAGAGAGTGTGACACATAGGTTGTGTGCTATATGACACATTAAGAACCAAGAGTGTAAGTAATTTTCAGTTTGAGAAAAATGGCATTTATTTATAACGAGTAATAAATAACGAGTAGGTTATTGTACTCACCTTCCATATGATAGAATGGTACCACTGGTCTCTTGTGTAAGCATTATTCGCCTGAAAAAAAGGAAACTTTTTATCAATTGACAATGAATTGAAAAAACACACTTTGAAACACCTTTTTGAAGTCAAACCTTATCAATGGCAATTTCGAAATATATTCAATATTGAAGACAGCAAAAACAAATAGGGCTTAAATAAAACACTAGATGGTATTGTCAACCAGATTTCTACAAATAAATAGGGCTTGAATAATTCTTCATGTGTTACATTTTCAGAGCAATAAATAAGTGTAGTTATTCAAGAAAAACTAGCACAATTTACAATTCAAGGACCAAATTCGGGTGATATCTGCAATTATGTAGGGACGCTGAATATACTACTATATTGACACTCAATAGCCTAATGCGCGAATCTGGGTATGGCATGAATAATCTGTATTATTCATTTTTCAAGAAACAAAATATGCAGTGAATCAATTCAATTCAATTGATAAAAAATAAATAACAATTGAACTAATAAATTGATTCAACTGACAAATCCAGCCTACATAAGATATCCGTAATGTGTTATCATGTAGTTACATTTCAAGATTAGCCTACTAGACGTTTGTCATTTAGTTTTCGCGATTTGAGTTTCCAAGTGTGAATAGAGCCTTATTAGTCCTTAGTTCCTTATGAGTCCACATAGCGAAAGTAACCTGTCAAATAATTCTTGCTAACTAAAACACAATATGCTACTGAGAGAGACTTTATGATCACTCTGTACAAATAATAATAATTGAATGCATTCTTAGAGACGTACGCATTACATTCAAGACGAATGCATGGGTTCTCCCAGTTGAGTCTTGAGCCAAATCCAGTTCAAGTCAGAGTCAAACTGTTAGATCCAGCCAGTGACACTCTTCTTGGGACATTGACAAGCGACCGGCTGCCTATTTCAAATTGCGCCACATTTTTCAAAGTTATGGAGGCAACAAAACAAGAGAGAAAGAGAGAGAGAAAGAGAGAGAGAGGTCTAGCGCCCCGTGTCATATGGGGATATGCACTCGCCTCAGAAGCACTTGTGGGGCTATATGTCCTTATGGGGATGTCCTCATAAGGACGTGACCGTTTTATAGCTGGAATCGATGTACTTTGCTTCTGGAAGTATAATAAACTCATTTTTATCGAAATCAAGAAAAATATCCTCATAAGTGTTTTCAGACGATTTGCCAGGATTGGGGTGTAAACCGCCAGGGCTGCGCTGAAAGCAGTTTTATCTCTTCAAAAGAGAAGAAAATGGTCCATATGGGGAGATGAGCTGTGATTGGCTCATTTGAATTCCAGAGAGAATAATTGTGTGTCAATGGTCACTTGTGAGACTGCGAACTGGCAACAGCGCCTCGCTGTTGCCAAGTTGATTTAATCTCATAACTCCTAGCGTCCAGGTCCGGTGCCCGTGTCTGTCTAATGTGCTTTACAACTTTGAAGACCTGAGAGACCGATATTAAAGATTTTGATAATGGGGTTTCGTGGGATTGATTCGATTTTGGCTGAAAACTGTCAGGAAAAATCTGACGTTTCGAAAAAAGACTCCCCTTTTTTTTCTTTAAACCGCGAAAAACCCCCTTATTTTTGTGAAATATTAAATTTTATTTTATTGCTTGAAATTGAAGAGGAAGCGATTCTATACAGGTTTGCATTGTTGATTTTTTATTTTTGGGCGATTTTTAGGTACAGAGGGGAAGGTAAAAGTGAACTTTCTATTCTTTGCGATATTTGAAATTTCAAATGCCAATCGATTCAGTTTTTCAAGGAGATTTTTCGTTTTTGAACTCTCTTCTCTGTTTTGAATAGATACAGAGTGAATTGCGCGAAATAGTGGTCAATTAATGAGAATGTGTCTAAAGGAAAATTTCAGTTTTCTCGACTGGAAATGGTAAAAGAAAGTGAGTAGATGACGTTTTTTGAGACTTGAACTTTTCTTGTGATTATTAGGGTAAGTGCGTCTAGGGTGAAAATTCTCAACTTTTCATCTTCGAATTTTGGGAAAATTCTTTTTTTTCCATTATGTATGTAGAAAACTCGAAAGCGGTTGAGATGGTATGTGGGAAAAGTTTTTCGGATGAAAATTTGAGCCGCCATATTGGAAGGCCTCTTCTATATAAATTATTGATTAAGGTTTTTTTGAAAGTCTTTTTTGCTTTATCACTTTTAAGGTGAAAGTTAACTACATTTGAATTAGATTATGAAAAATCCCGTTTCTCGATTTAAAATGGCGGAATCTAGAGGGGGTTTGATGGGGGTAAATCAAAATATTGATATTTTCGAAAAATGAATTTTGCATCAGATACGGCTCCAAAAACTGTGTTGAACACCGTTTGAGTTAATCCTTTAAAATCACGCGAAAAAGAGTTAGGGTTGAAAATCTATTTTTCATGAAAATCTAGGGCACAGTGTAAAATAAACTTTATTGTTTGATGCAAATTTCGACTTTTCTGAAGGGATGAGGTGAGCAGTGATTTACTCGTTATGAAGATGCAAAAGCCAAGAACTGTTTTCTGGGTACGGTATTATATAGCACCCTAAGTCACTAGAGGAAACAATGTTCAAAAAGGCTTGAAATTAAAATTCAATGATCAAAAAGCCTGTATAAAAACATGATGAAATCGGAAAATGTGCGAGCAGCAGCGAGCCTAGTCACTTGTGAGCTCTCCTGGTTGAACCAGGGGCGCAGCCCCTAGTAAAAGCAAACGTCACACTCCCATGTTGGATACCACCAGAAATATAGTTGTACCTATAGGTTTTATGGGAAAATAATATAATAATTTATTTAGAAGAATATATAATCATACACCATTACAACTATCCCTATGCATTAATCTTAGCCTCAAATGGTCAGCTGTTCGGACATCGAACTTTCTGACAAAAACGTTTTTAGTGGTGGTAAAACCCCAAGTTTAAACTAAAATTGGTTCAATCGACGTTGGAGAAACCGGCCCTAATAATCCTAGCCATTGCTGTACTCTCAACTATCCAACTTGATAGTAGGTTCATCCGATTTTGAATACAAACAAATGCCACAAAATAATATCTCTCATTCATTTTCCTGCATTTGTCGAATTTAAATAATTTATGAACAAATTGGAAATTTTCAAACAATAATCACAGCTTCCCAGACTTCCATGTGATACCTGTTGTTAAGCCTGTAGGAGCAAAGCTCAACATCTATTCAATTATTTTTAATTACAAACAGCACTAACTCATAGGGTATGCAACATTTTCAAATTAACCATTTTCTAACCATTGTATGGACCTAACGGTAGTGCAGAGGGTGTAACCACCTCCGAGATCCGAAAAGCGCGAGTAAACAATTTGTATTTTAAATATGGTAGCCTACAGCTATCTAGTTGAATTGAAACTGGATGGATAGGAATGATATTACATAAATACATTAGAAAACAGGTAAGTTTTATTTTATAAGACTCAAATCTTGTACAATATTTAAAAAAATTACATATCTTTTTATCTCTAATTTTGAAGAATTCAAAGCAATTTGAAAATACTCTTGAAGACTTATTAAAGTCTCATTAAAGATTTTACAAGATTTCAATAGATTTTACACTTGTTTGAAAAATCTGCATGGAGTATTTTGGTTGTATCGATCATAGTTTTTTCAAATATAGTTGTTAAATATTTATCTAACGTAGCATCAGAATCCTGACGTATGATAACCCTATCCGGAGGTGGAAGGCTAGGAGTTAACTGAAGGAGGATGACACAATTCTAATATAATTATGATACAAAGGTCGAATATGACTACTGGCACAATCATAAAGAACTCTCTCAAACACTTTAGCAAAGGTGACAATTGAGTTATTGGGCGGAGGTTGGATGTGTCATTTCTCCTACCAGATTTGAATATAGGAGTAACTCTGCCAATTTTCCATCTGGAGAATACCGAGGATCTCAAGACAGATCAAAAATGATCTTCGAGGGGACCCAAAATTTCAGCACAACCCTTACATGAAGGAACATTATCTGGTCCACAACCAGTACAAAGTCTCAAATCACCTATTGCTGCAATTATGGCTCTCAAATCAACAGAACTGATTGAGAGAGAAGGACATTCAGTCTACTGTCTAGGTTCACCTCATTGTCAGCGTCCAACTGCGACTCATCAGAAAATACTGAAGGAAAATACTGATAAAACTATTAGGCAAATCATGGGTCCAAAGATCTGATCCTCCAATGCATACCCTCCTGTGTAGAACTGTTAGCTCTTCTTGCATTGTCAAATCCCCAGAAGCTCTTAGCATCGCTCTTAATATTAGTATCAACCCTATCTAAATAATTATGATATTCATGAGCAATAAATTGCTTAACCTGAGTTCTCAACCTTTTAGATTGCTCATTGTGATATAGAGAAGTGCTTCTTCTTGGCGCATCTGTCCTTCCTCTTTAACAGCCGAATTCTTTCAGCATTGAACCAAGGTGTATACTTAATACCCCCCGGCCTGACCATCCTCTTTGGAATACAATTGTCAAAGCACTCATAAATGAAGGTATCAAATAAATCCACAGCCTCATCTACATTACTTAAATCATCCATAGCCCCAGCGATGGGCTCTCAACTGATTATAAAGCAGGAGATAGTCAGCCTCCTAAAGTCAAACAGTTCAATGCAATTCAACTGAGAATTAGCAGTGGACCATACCTGAACTGTGACAACAAGAAAAGGATGATGAGGTCCTCAGGAACCAGGGAACAATCACTTTGCTCAACCTGATATCAACATTAGAAATACTAGGCCCAGAATACGATCATTACAATTAAGAACTGAGTTACAGAGAGCCCAGATCATAGAAGCCTACAAAAAATGCAAGTTTCCTACCATGAAGGGAGGCCCCAATTCCAAACGATATCTATCATTATTAATCTCCAGGTAAGGCGATTTCGTGGTGATTACGGTATCCTATGAGCATACTTTCCAGTACACTTATATTACATAAACTATGAATTATAAGCAGCCATAATTCCCTATACAACACACATCAATATTAATACTAACAAAAAGAACATTTTTACAAAATTATATATTTTTAGATGTACAAACAAGACTTAAATGAATATTGAAAATTAGGTAAGATGGGAGTGAAAAATTATCTGATTTCAAAATATCCTTTGTCTCTGTTTCATTGGATCATACAAACAAATATTTAATAAACAAAATAAAATCTTAGTAATAAAATTATGAATATTATTAGAGAAACAAAAATCCAAAAAAGCTATATACATGATTCTATGCAATACTTCATGTATTCATATCAGTTGGAATGTTACATCTAATAATTCTTTCCAATGGGCCTCGTACCCTTTACGCACGGTAAATTAAATTGTCAACTGTAAACATAGTTTTGTCATTTTAATAATTCATCCACAGTCTAATAATTTTTAATCAATAATTATAATTATAAATTATAATTATAAATTATAAATTATAAATTATAAATTATAATTTTGTCAATTTTAATAAATCATAATCACTACCCTCTAATATTTTTACACCTCATTCAAGGTCTCAACTTTCTTATAATTTTCAGTTTGTGGTACACAATATCTATGATTAGTTAGTGTTGATTGCAAGGATATCCTTATTCTAGGAATTAAACCAATTTATTTACAAATCAAGCATAATCTAATCTAAACTTTCTTGCCTTTTTGCCGCAATTTTCTGAATCATGCTATCAAAAGAAATCATTGAAACCCTTTCGTGTTCAATTGAGATGATAATCACATTCGTGAGTATTTTATGTTGCATAGCATTCCTCAAATAGGTTTTTATGAGCTTAAATTTACTGAAACTCCTCTCTCCAGTTGCTACAGACACTGGAAAAGTAACAAAAATTCAAATTTGTTTGAAGAAAACAAATATATCAGGGTAAAATATCCTTCTCTTATATCCCGATAATTCATCTCTCATATCCCCTTAATTCCCCTCTAATATCCTCATAATTCTTTCTCTCATAGCCTCATAATTCCTTCTCTAATATCCCCATAATTCCCTTCTCTCATATCCCCATAGTTCCTTCTCTCATATCCCCATAATTCCCTTCTCTCCCCATAATTTCCTTCTCTCATATCCCCATAATTCCCTCTCTCATATCTCCATAATTCCCTTCTCTCATATCCCCATAATTCCATTCTCTTATATCCCCATAATTCCTTCTCTCATATCCCCATAAATTTCTCTCTTGACGACCGTTATATCCCCACACGGCCAAAAATATTGAAATTTCAAACGAAAAATTCCGAGAGGGAAGAGCATCTGATTCCTCATATTTTTTGTTCAATATTCTCTCCTTTAAACTTCGATAAGTGGTTTAATAAGCGAGTTCCAAGTGACCCAGGGATCCAATATCGCCATAAAGTACGGGGCGCTAGACAGAGAGAGAGAGTGAGCGCCAGAGAGTGAGAGCGCAAAAATTGATGAGCTTGTATATTGCACAACAACGCTGGGCCATTTCAGTTGGTGGAGGAAGTGTAGTTGACGTCAACGAAGTAAATCTGTTTCTGAATAGAGGTAAACTAGTTAATAAACTAGTTGAAAAATCAACTTTATAGAAAACGACCTATTATATTCAATTAAACAAATCAATTATATTCACAAAAAATTATCACTTCAGTCTGACAAGTTTTCTTGGGAGACCCTTCTTTCCTTGAGTTAGGTTCTGAGAACAGACTCATTAAATCTCAATAACAAAAATTAGAATGAAGGAGGAATGAGGATAGAGAAAACAGGCCTATAATAACCATGCATTCTCTGTATATTCAAAATCTTTGAATCAGTTGAATTTATTTGATTGTGCAAAATTTATCTCTTGTGTAGTTTGGGCGTGATGATCGAACATACAAAAACCGAAACTCAATGTTATAATATTATAGATAGATTGAATTATTCACTAGTTTTATCATAGACTAACTGTATGGTTAGTCTGTCTATGGTTTTATAAAAAAATGACAAATATCTATTTATCAATATTGAAATAATATGGTTATTACAATAAACTTGTGGAATAAATTAATATGGTTTACAGTTTCCCATACCAGTATTTTGCAAAATATTTAAACAATCTCTGCAGTTACATACTTCTAATATTGGATTTCAATGAATATATCCACAGAATTTACATGCAAAATTATTTTTGTACTTGAATCGAGCAACAAATAATATTATAAAATATTAAATTGAACAGTGAAAATTTTTAAAATACATTTATGATTTTACAATTAAATTTCAAGATCAGTGTGAAATTTCCCGCCATTTTTATCTTGACAATAGAGCATTTCCGGACTGATGTTTACAGGACCACTTCTAATAATTGTTGTCCTCATTATTTAAGAGTAACATTATTTTTATAAAAGCTTTCATAGTTCACTAAACCGTTATTGTTGATACCGTTACACTATAGTACAGTCTACTAGTCCGTTAATATTCAACTAGTTTGTTAAATCAACTAGTTAGTTCATTTAACGATTCCGTTAACTTTCAACTGTTTCATTGATTCAACGCCCACCTCCAGTTTTAGTTAAGTTGTCTTTCTAGCCCATATTTCCGCCTATTTTGTATGCACACGACATTCGCTGGTAACTGTGAACTGACAGCACATTATTTTTCTTCTTGAACGCAATTTTCTTTTGTTTTCATGCAACAATAACTACACTATATATATACATAGACACATATCTACATATTGTTGATATATAGAAGTTGATTTCGATCTTCCTATTTTACGACTTGATAACTCTTTGTGGACCAGGGCCCAACGGCTAATTCCCAGGCAGCTTGACAATCTTAAAAAATTAATCGATTTCAGTGTTAAAAATAATCTAAAGCCGATATTTCACTATAAAATGTGTTATAAATCTTTTTTTGTAATTGACTGAATAGCTAACTCTAAGCTCCTCACATCTTAGATGTGTGTAGCACTGCTTGCTAGTTAATGAATAGAGTGTATGGTATATGGAAGTCAGCCATTGATTTTAGATAAATGTAATCTATTTATTCTAATTTATTCTATATTCTATCTAAAATCAATGGCCCAAGTTAGTATATGGATGGGTAGCTTCAAGATTTATAAAAGAAGTTTTACAGAGCATTTGATAGTCTAATAACGACCTGAGCATTTTTGAGGGAATGAAATTTTCATACAGCATATCATTATAAAAATTGAAACTGGAATCCTATTATTGTAATGAATATAATAGAACAAAAATTTTAAACTAGAATAAAGAGGAACGTTCTTGAAATATTGTGACTGTATTTCGTGGGTTTTGTAAATTTTGAGTAAATAAAGTAGACCACCTATTTGATTTTGATTATTTTAAAATAATACTGTATTTTCAAACTTGAAACAATAAGTTACTTACTCCTGTTAGGACAGACGATATAAGTTGACTAGATAAGATTATTTTCACTTATGAAAAAGTTGCTTGATGTGCCAACTTCTTCCGTAATTGAAAACCATACAAGTTGCAGAAGGCTATCATTTAAGTTTATTTTGTTCTTCCTCAATTTAAATTTTTGTTATAACCACAGCACTACATTTCACGATAATTCTCTCTGATTTCACAGGCAGGTTCCAATATCTTAGTGATTTTATTATTATAAGGAAGTGTAACTAATTGTGAAGAATACAAAAACTAGGAGGCTTGTAGATATTTTCAAATAGCTTTCAAATTCTGCTAAAATGATTATTGTTAGTTCACTTTTTTCCGTCATTTGTTTAGCTTACTGTACCTGTTTTTATTTTCCTTTCACATTCAACTTGCCTACTCAATTTATTTCAACAATAGAATTACAACTTAATAAATAATATTTATATACAAATATTATTATATAATAATATTAAATAATAATAATTTTAACTAATTGTCTGCTTTAACTAAGTGAATGAAATGTTCAATTTCGTTTGGTACTGTGACAAAAATAATGAGAAATTGAAATTAATAGTCTAATATACAGTAACAGTGAAATTAATATCAGTATAAGTAATTGAGACAAATTGATCTATGAATGACGTAGTGAACTAGCAAAGTAAGAGCCACAATAGGAATGATTGCTATCATTGCAACTGACATTTTTTCAAGGCTCTTTACACAAAATTGTTGTGAATCGCGCAATTGAGCCAAGCACGCCAATCATACCAGTTAAAATGTAGGCTACTACATAGTTTCATGTTTGATCTTAAATTTAAAAAAGTCTATTTATTCTTCAGATTATTTTCTTGTTTGAGCCTTCTATCACCTTCTTATTAGTCTATTTTTTTTACTTATGATTTACTGAACTACTTACTTATTATGAACTACTACTTTTACTAACGATTTACTGAGATTATGAACTATCATACTTATGAATTGAATAGACGAGGAATCTCGAGTAATTTTTAATGACAATTGTTGTACTGCATCACGATTACCACTTCAATAGTAGAGGGAAAACGCAGATAATAGTACAAATGTATTTTTTTTAAATTACGGAGGAGAATGTAGTCATAGAGCAGGCAACGCAATTATCAACTGAAATGTAATGTAAAAATAAAAATGTTTATGTAATTATTCTGTATTTTCTGGATAACAAATGACTTAGCAATCATTAGAGACTTGGTTGTTAATTAAGAATGAAAACTACTACTGGAATAGTAGGAAGTGACCGTAATAGAGTAAGCAATGTAACACATAATACAACACCAATAAATTATTTTTTATTAGTATTGCTGTATCATTTGCATGCAGTAAGTTGTTGGTATACTAGTAATTGCATCCTAAAACTTGAAATTACACAAAAGTCTACTATTTTTTGAACAAATTTAAAGGATTCATGAAAAAATACCAAAATAGAAATAGGCCTATTGTACTATCAATTGAAATTGCCGTATATATATTTTAAAAAGTAAGTTTTCCTATTTACCTAATAAGAAATAATTAAGTTATTGATGAAATAACCATAGAAATAACGTTCAATAATTTTCCATCAAGTTGGGTTTCCTATTTACCTGAAATATTGAACAAGAATTAATAGTGTATTGAAAAAAATATTTTAAAACACTTATTTTCTTTCCAAAAGCTTTCTGTCAAAAAATCAGTGCCATTATTGAACTGATTGAAAAGATTAGAACACACCTCTTGGATCGTATGTTGATAATTGTTGAAATAAAATTGATAGCCCCAAAACAATTTTCATTTCAAAGCTTAATTCAATTTTTCAATCGTTTTGTTACAACAAAAATCTGTCTTCAAATTTTAGTTTATTTCGACAATTAATCAACTAAGCTGCAAGCGAAGCAAGGTTAAATTCCACAACAAAAAATTTTATTCACATTCGCTAAAACACCAGTTTCCTCCAAATGACCGTGCGAAAACAACCTGAACTATTTCATTTTCCGGAAGAACAGGAAATCGAAATCGCCTGCTCATTCATCCAATGACAAAGTTCATTATTTGCAACCTTCATTGGACATCAGACAACAATGTAGGTAAATTTAACGAGTTCAAAGAACTTGACAATCCAGTTTTTTATGCGGATAGTTGCACAAACGTCAATCACCGTCAATCTTTGATCCACCGTTTTTCCATCAAACCAATCATAGGCAAAAAATGATTAAACTGGTTCAAAAAGCTGTAGAGTTGTTTAGTGAGTACATGCATTTTTAAAACTTGAATATATTTAAGATAGGCCATAGAGAGGTGAATCACGAGAGACTTTAGCATTGAAAAATGAATCATAATGTCATTTTAGTATGAATAAATAATGTGAATAATATAGTATGAATAATAATGTCATTCAGTAGCTTATAAAATAAACGGTCCATAAGAAAGAGGAATATAGTATATAGTATACTTTGAGAATATAGTATAGTATATAGAGAATATAGTATAATTTGATTTTTATAAGTTAGTAATCTCGTCTCGTCTTGTCTGTCTTGATCAAGGTGTAAACATAGACATTCATAGCAACGCTTGGTCGCCTGCAAGCCTAGTGTGTACGTGTAGACAAAAGTTCAATCTAATGTTTAAAATTCACACGTTAAAATGTTAAATGTTAAATGTTACATGTTAAAATGTTTACATAACGTTGAAAATTTGTCTAGTTTTAGAATTACTGTCAGAGTTAGATACAAACGTTCATGGACAATAAAAATAGAATACATGCGCTCATTCTATTTAACGGAAAAAGCTTCAGTGACTATGGAACAAAGCACACAGAAACCAAGTTCAAACTCATATCTTTAGGGAACTCAGGTAATCTATGTCAATGCATCATTGTCAATGGCGCCTGACGAGTAGAGTAGATTAGATTAGACCACTTTCTCACAGGGTCATTCATAACAACCACATTAGGCTATAATAACCGTAACCAAAACAAATACTCAAGATCATCAAGATGTTTGTGTTGCGTCATTTCAGCCACATCTCGTTTCAGACACGTTTTTGTACTTAGAGACAGCCTTCGCTATCTGTCCACTTGACAATATTTATCGGTGAAAAATACATTTCCAATACAGTAACGAATGCGGAACAGATTGCTAGGTATCTGGTGTGGCACGCTTGTTCTACTTAGGTTGTTCAATTTTACTTCATTCGAACTGAATTTTCATGATAATTTCACTACTTCTTATCTGAACTTACTTCTATCATAAATTATCATTCTTGATGCTTTGACAATGAAAGTATGAAAGTGATACAAGGTGAATCGTATGTTATGAAAATCCGAATGCCATATCATCAAATTTCATAAGCCACTGTTGTTTGAGCATTCATCAGTCAATTTTATTCCATTTGGACTGAATTTCCATGATAAATTCACTACCGACTCCTTGGCTTGAATTTTCATTACAGTATAATTTGATTACTCCTTGTCTGAACCTTTTTCCATTATCATGGATTGATCTTGATGTTTTGGCAATGTGACATTGATGCATTTATCATAAACTAAATGTTACCACATTAGTCTCCAGGGATAGGCATAATGTAGCTTCAGTATTATCACAGAGAAGAATTCCTTTCTACTTTGTGGTATTATTCAGTATCGTAGGCGTAGCCTATATTTCACTTCATTTGGATTGAGTTTCCATTTATTATCTTCTTTTCAACACTTCTTCTATAATGCTAAACCTACTTCTGTCATCATGGAATGCTCATTTATGCTTCATACATACGCTTCAGCAATGACATTGATACAAGGTAAAAATGTTCATTATCACAACCGAATGTTATCACATCAAATTTCACGAAACATTGATCTTTAAGCATTCTTGAGTCAATTTTACTCTATTTGAACTGTATTTCTATGTGAAATTCACTACTCCTTGTTAATTGTTTGAGTATTTTTGTCTGCTACTACTTTTTGTATCGATACCGTAACGAATAAAAATGATTGATTGTTTGATTAATATACTCTTTGTATTTTTGTCTGCTTACTATTTATAAGAGTTTAAGCTCGATAACGAATAACAATTATTGATTGTTTGATTAATACTCTTTGTCTGCCATCATGGTTTGGTGTTGATACTTCAGTAATGTTGATACAACGTCAAACAAAAAGTTGACAGAGAGCTTAATTGAACAATTGAGAGCTCAATTAGCTTCAATAGAGAAAACATAATAAAAGTGGAACTAAAATTTTTATCAGTTACAGTTTTTATCAGCATTTATACGCCTACCCATTTCAAATCTTCTAATTCGCCTATCACGTTCAACAAGTACCGTAACTCTGACACTAATGTCGCGTTTACACGTTGCATGATGACAGGCAAGATAACTTGCATATAAGAGAATTTACTTGAAACGTGTAAACCGCACTATCCTTTACTTGCGAGACAAGTTCTCGTCAAAATATGCAATCACAATGTGTAGCCTAATCGTGGCATTAATTTTCAACTATTATGACTCCCCAATGCACACAAAAGCCATACGCATAAAAAATCGTGGGATTACAATGTAAATTTGCAATGACGTCTGAATTCGTCAATTTTATAGTTCTCAAGGATTTTCAGGTATTTCGGAGCTTTGAAGTTCTCCTATTAAATTTCTATTTTAGTACACCTAATATGGTTGAACAAACTAGAAGTTTTGTGTTGACTCACTGGGAAAATGAATCACGAAAGAGCGTTTTCATATAAATTGATTCATTTACGTTCCACGAACTTCGTGTTAATACACGTAGAGACTCAAAAGCAAACATAGAAGCTACGAAGGAATCTGACATTACATAATCAGATCTCAACGCGTTGTCACTTTCCATGTTTCACTGTCATACGTAGACCTATAGACAATATTAACTATAGTAGTTGAATTATAGTAAATTATGTAGTAGTACTAAGTAATTAAATTGTCTTTGCTGTCAGTTTCCGTAAAAATGTCCTCAAAATTCGAAATCACACCCGGAATTTACACGGCTATCTCTCAGTGTCAACTTTTTTAAAGTATGTCTATGATCCGCTAAAAATTTAGAAAAATTCGTACCCATGTCCTTAATTCACAGTAAAAATACATTGTATTAAAAAATTTTCAACTGATATTTATAGGTTGTTCCGCTAAAAAACCGCAAAACTCTGACACACGTCCGGGAAGCTGCAGGAAACTTCTCAGTATGCAATTTTTACCATGGGTGGCCTTGCTGCAGTTGCGAGTAGTTTGAAACGAAATTACAGGACACGCCTTAAATCGATTAACAGCCTTAAAACTACACATTGTCTGAAAATCATCAGCCTCACCTTTTTCCTATGATAATGAGAAAGTATATGTATATATGTCTGATTACTTCCTGCCTTCAACACCAACTTCATGGAAAATTGGAACCTCAATGCCGTAGCACAAAATGAGTATATAGCATAGATATATCAATCAAAATATCTATACATATCTGTGGGTAATGGTAGGTTACTTGAGTAACCTAGTATTATCCTTTAATACCAGTCTTGACTAACGTGCGAACATTGTAATTTGTTTCTAGCCTATAATATCTTGTATTATGTCGGATGATAATATTCTCATTGACCTGCAGACAATTTTGAATGACCGTGAATGAAGCAAGTCAGAAATCGTTTGATAAAAGCAGAGAATTGAAAGATAGAGATGTATCCCGGTATATTCATATATTTATGAGATATGAATATAAAATTGCAACATAAAATTAATCGAGAGGAAACATTCTGGTATACTTCTAATTTTTTTTATAAAAGTTTAAGCATTTCATAGTTGGCGTTTTAATCTTTCATTATACACGGTCAAATTTTTCATCAAGTTCCATGCAATATACAATTAAAAATACAATTTAAAATAATCCTATTATATAGCAGGATCTATTTAACTTGTCAGAAAACAGCTGATATGTACTCTCGTTTACTGACGTTAAACCAGCTGTTTTATGACAATTTAAAATAATCCTGATAAGTTTGAACGATAAGTTTGACAAACATATCGTAGCGTCTAGACCTGGCTTTATACTGATTACTGAATATTGATATCATTTATAGTGAATGACTTAAAGTACAAAACTGCGATGAATTAATCAATCAATCGATTGACTAGTTTGTCCATTGTCAGTCCAATGTCCGAACAGCTGGCCATTTGATTCAATGTTAAGATGATCGGTCGCTTTCTGACAAAAACGGTTCCAATGGATGACTAGGCTCAATCAGATTGATACAATTTATCGCATCGTTTGGACCTGGCTTTAAGTTGGTTGAAACTGATTGAAATGCTCACCTGAAGCAGAAGAGATCCATCGGGTATGACAAGACGCACACAGAACTTATGGCCGGCATCCCATCTGCCAATCACGTACACGTCCTCCAAGCGTGTGTAGTCCAGCGTGCCCACACATGCCGAAGGCTGCAAACATACACGAATCAATTAATTTGGGCCAAAAACTGATTTATGTAAAGACAAAGATTAAGAGATGAGGAATAGTGTAAGTAGGCTATTCAATTTTCACATACTTATGTGCAGAGCTATACAGGGTGTTTCAAAACTCCCTACCAATACTCTAGGGCATTGTTCCTGGGTAGAAATCATATCTTAATATCATATTTGAATTGTCCAGAAGTCCTTACTCACACAGCTGCCATTTTGTTTTTTTTTTCTCAATAATGGTGAAATATATGGAATTGAAACTTTGCACCAACATTTATGACAACTATACAAAGCTACAAAAAAATTATGACCATTTTTCAAATCCATAACACGAAATGGCTGCTTCCTGTTTCTTGAATAACTCGGAAACCGTTGATATTACGAAAATTTTACAAGAATAACTTTTTTTAGTAAATTTAATTACAAATCGATTGAAACCTTATTTGTTAAGATTGGACCAATATTGACTGAGATATGGCAGCTTTAGTGATAGGTGACTGCTGGAGCACACACCGATGCAATGACTGATCGGTGTGTGTTGCTTCATAAGCAACTATGTGAAGTACTGTGACTAAACGTGACTAATCTCGTCTTGTCTTGACTAACCGGTGTACGCCTAGCCTTATATTCATCAATTACTATGCTTCCACCATGGAATGCAGTACATATTTTTAAAAAAACTATAAAAGCAATGAACTGGTAGGCCATGACGTGGCAGGGGTAAGTGAACCCTCGACACAGCAATGAAATTGTCGGGGAAATTTCCAATCTAGTTGGACAAGTAGTTAGCCGAGAACGTAATCCTCTCACACCATTCAGCCAGTCTAGACTAGTTTGCAGTTGATTGCGGCTTGTGAATTTCATTGAAAGGAAAGCTCTAGTACTGACTCACTAGATGGTGTTGAAAATTGCTTCTGCCGAACATCTCACTCACTCACTTTCTTTCTCATACACTTACTCCCTCACTCTATCTCTCTCAATCACCCTCACACTATTTCTCATGCTCTCTCTTTATTACGATCACACACTCATTCTCTGTAGTTCGCTCACTCACTCTCTCTCACTCTCTCTCTCTCTTGTTCGCTCACTCTCTATCACATTCACTCACATTCTCACTCTCTCACTGCAACTATCTCCTTTCCACTCATAGTCTTCAACCCTTCTCAAGCATCTTTACCAACACCCTACCCACACTTCCTTTAAATGAGTAATTTATTGGTTTAATGATGTGAACCTAGTGCTTCCTCCCCTTCTACTCCCCCTCCCACTCCTCCTCCTCCCTCACCATAACCACTCAACTTTTTATCCCATCTTCCACCTTACCTTTATCTTTATCTTCACAGTTATCTTACCTCTTCATCATTGTGAGTGATATTCACAATAAATTTTATTATTGTCACGTTCAATGCTTGTTTTTGTATTATCTGTTGTGCCGTATCTGTTATATTGATAGATAGATAATAAGTTACTGGGGAAGTTTTTTAATTCTTCACACATTGAATTACTTTTATTTTCAAATAAGCCAAACCTGTTTCTTGGAATTGTAGATACAAATCAATCTTGACACATAATACTATACATTCCTTGATTATACAAATACTGTAATTTAATTTGAATACGGTATGTGTAGAAGTAGAATCAATTTCTCATCCTTACAAGCATGTTATGCTGTTGCAATTATTTTATTACAATTATGCTGTTATCTCAAGACGCTTATTTTTCAGTAGCCTATATTTTAAAAATTTATGGAAATTTATAATATTCAAATGATTAAATATAAATTATTAGGTCTATCATTGTGCCTTCTGTTCTACAAAATTCTGTTCTACAAGATCTACAAAATTTGCTTAGTTATGATTTTTTATATTTTATGCAAATTCAATCTTCAATGATTCGAATGTATTGTGAAATTCATATGACCACTAATCTGAATTCTGAAGATCATTATTTTATTTTTATTCCACTAAGTTTATATGTAAAACTACATGAATTAATGGAATACAAGCACGTCATGTTTGTAGAAAATTCGATTACATGTCAATCGATTTTGTGAAATTTCCATTTTCGATTATGAAAATGATAATAATAATAATATATGAGGTATTTGTAGTGACATTAGCGACACCTGGTGAGTGACGTGGGCTGACAGAGTAATTAGACAGGCGAGGAAGCGGAAGAACTCGGGAGAAGGTCGAACCTACTCTATGTAGATGCAAACTAACATTTCAACCAACGCCTACCAACAGCCTAGACTAGTCTCATTTTCAGTCGAGAGTCATCACAAAAAGTCATCTGAATACTAAAAGTCGGCATCTGAATACGCGAAAAAAATTATTATATTAGTATCTAATTAACTTGGCATCAGAAATATACCATGATATTAAGAAGTACTACGACCGTTTATGCTCTTGGTCTAGACGTCACTCTAGACTCATTTATAGTCACTTGTAAACTCATTTTTAGTCGAAGTCATCACGAAAATGTCATATGAATAAGCGAAACAAATTATAGTAGTACAGTACATTATCTTATTAATTTGGCAGCAGTATGATGTACTACGTCCGTTTATGATCTAGACTCATTTATAGTCATTTGTCACATTTTTAGTCGAAATCATCACAAACAATAATATTAATCTCCTAATTATTTCAAACAAATATTATTATTCAGAATTATGCCGTATTTTAAATTATGAACATACTTTATCTTGAATTAAAACATTCTAAAGTATATTTCCAAACAAAATTCAAATCTTATTCCGTTTCTTGAGTTCGTAGAATTTATGGAATGCTAAGAGATAGTGGACATTCCGTGATTGGTGGAAGCCCCTCTTCCTGATTGGCTAGAATTCTCGTAGTTGAATACATAAAATGGCGGATACAATATTTCAAAATGGTGGAAGTCGCCACTGTAATAGAACACGCCCATCACAGACACGCCTCCTCTCTCCTGATTGGCCGACGGTTCTAACGCGTTCAACTCTGAATCCAGCCAGTAAATGGCAGCAGTTGCTGGGTCATACATCTCCTCTCTTCTGATTGGTAGACGATTCGAAACACGAAACTTGTTCAATTCTAAATCGAACCATCAGATGGCAGTAGCTGCTGGGTCGTCTAATGTAAATTAGTTTATTGATAAGCAAACTACAGTACCTTAGTAGAAAACAGACACAAACTCTGACTCAACTATCTAATTAGTTTTTATAGACAAATTACGATGTTTAATGAATTACACTACATTTCGTAAATTAAATTTCTAGATTTCAAAAATTGAATTTCGGGATTTAATCAATTCATTTAGTCTACATAAGTCTACATTCATTTGATCTTGAATTTTTCTCATCCTATATGTCTGTGACTTCATGTTAGAGTACATATTAGGTGTTGTCTTTGTTTCAACATAATCTAAACAAAATCCTGCTATAATCTAGCAACTACACCCTCTTTCCAGCCCCAAAACATGATCATTTCTTGCTAGCAGAAAATTTTCGGCATTTCCATTCATTTTCTAAGTTTTTTTTGGCTTGGTCATACTCTATCTTTTTTAGTATAGTTATCAACCTCTGCTATCGTTCTAAAACAGTACGATAACTCTATATCTATATCATATTCACCAATCTCTAACAGGTCATACAAATACTGTACAGGCCGGCATTGCTCAATGACTTTGGGGACCCACCAAAAGTTCTAACATTGATAATAACGATAAGCGATTCTCATGCAAATGAGATAACAAACGTTCCTATTATTGGTACGATGATAATATAGCTATTATAGCTACCTAGGACCTATCATTGCTCAGTATAGTTCTATATAGATATAACATAAAGGCAGAGATAATCCATTCATTTTGTTAGTCTATGATACAAGTCTATGGATTTAATCAATTTCACATCCTAAGTCTGATAAGAAAATATATTGAACACACTTTGAATGTAATTGTATTTCTTGAAACATTATAAAATGTATTATCATTAGGTAAAAATATACCTAAATTTAAAAAATTCCATATTTTTCTGAATAATAATGGTCAGATTATATGTTGAGGTCCGATTTTAAAGAGTTCTCCTTTCTTTGAGTTGAAGAAGAATGATTTTTCAAACATCTATTAAAACATTCTAAACCTTTCTGGTACTGAATAACGTGCATGATATCGCACAATACAGGGTGTTTCAGAACTCCCTACCAATACTCTAGGGCATTGTTCCTGGTCAAAAACCATATCTAAATATCATATTTAAATTGTCCAAAAGTCCTTAGTCACTCACACAGCTGCCATTTTGTTTTTTCACTTATTATTTTTATCTCAATAATGGTGAAACATATGGAATTGAAACTTTGCACCAACATTTATGACAACTAGACAAAGCTATAAAAATTACGACAATTTTTCAAATCCATAAACAAAATGGCGGCCATTTAAAATTTTGTTTCTTGAATAACTCGAAACGTTGATAATACGAAAATTTTACAGGAATAACTTTTTTTAGTAAATTTGATTACAAATCGATTAAATCCTTATTTGTGAAGATTGGACCAATATTGACTGAGATATTGCAGCTTTAGTAACAAAATGGCGGCCATTTAAAATTTTGTTTCTTGAATAACTCGAAAACCGTTGATAATACGAAAATTTTACAAGAATAACTTTTTTAGTAAATTTGATAATAAATCAATTAAAACCTTATTTGTGAAGATTGGACCAATATTGAATAAGATATGGCAGCTTTAGTGACAAAATGGTGGCCATTCAAAATTTTGTTTCTTGAATAACTCGAAAACCGTTGATAATACGGAAATTTTACATGAATAACTTTTTTTAGTAAATTTTATTACAAATCGATTAAAACCTTATTTGTGAAGATTGGACCAATATTGACTGAGATATGGCAGCTTTAGTGATAGGTGAGCGCTGGAGGTTACTTGCACCCATTTTTAATGTCTTTAAAATTCACACAAAATACTAAAATCGCTTCAAAATAACATGCAAAGCAGACGAAGACTGTTGCATTTTTGTAACAGACTTTAGCCGCTAGCCCAGGATGCACTGCAACCAGCCTCCAGCGCTCACCTATCACTAAAGCTGCCATATCTCAGTCAATATTGGTCTAATCTTAACAAACAAGGTTTTGATCGATTTGCAATTAAATTTACTAAAAAAAGTTATTCCTGTAAAATTTTCGTATTATCAACGGTTTTCGAGTTATTCAAGAAACAAAATTTTAAATGGCCGCCATTTTGTCACAAAAGCTGCCATATCTCAGTCAATATTGGTCTAATCTTAACAAATAAGGTTTTAATCGATTTGTAATCAAATTTACTAAAAAAAGTTATTCCTGTAAAATTTTCGTTCTATCAACGGTTTTCGAGTTATTCAAGAAACAAAATTTTGAATGGCCACCATTTTGTCACTAAAGCTGCCATATCTCAGTCAATATTGGTCCAATCTTCACAAATAAGGTTTTAATCGATTTATTATCAAATTTACTAAAAAAAGTTATTCTTGTAAAATTTTCGTATTATCAACGGTTTTCGAGTTATTCAAGAAATAAAATTTTAAATGGCCGCCATTTTGTTTTATGGATTTGAAAAATTGTCATCATTTTTTTGTAGCTTTGTCTGGTTGTCATAAATGTTGTTGCAAAGTTTCAATTCCATATGTTTCACCATTATTGAGATAAAAAATAATAATTGAAAAAAACAAAATGGCAGCTGTGTGAGTGACTAAGGACTTTTGGACAATTTAAATATGATATTTAGATATGGTTTTTGACCAGGAACAATGCCCTAGAGTATTGGTAGTGAGTTCTGAAACACCCTGTATATACGATATAATATTATAAATACAGTAGTAACACATATTATTCAGGCCAAGCAACATTAATTACAATAAGGTCTCTTTCTCTGCAGGCTAGAGTACAGACAATGTTAAAATGTTTATGTAGTTCTTCTAATCATGTTTATTCAAACTGATGAGCCATCAGTCAATATTATTTCAAAAAATCAAGTTGTAAATTTTTGGCGAATTCATATACTACGCTAATTGCTCGCTCAAATGCAAGGCACTTCAAAACACTCTCACTGAACGATAAACAAGAGCCGTGACTTCATCAAGGTTAATAGATAGAGCAAAATAACATGAAAATTTCACCTGAATAGATTTTCAGAGTGAATCTCGACTATACAGTACAAACAATACACCTCTATTGAATTGGTGTGTACCAACAAAGGCAATTTAACTACGGTACTTATATGTTATAAATACTTCAACTACTTATAGTTAATATTGTCTTTGGTACCAATTACAAATATAGAAATAGAAATATACAAATGACTCCGATAAAGTACTGGCATAGAAAAGCGATACTCTGTATTTTTTTCAATCTGTTAGCTATGGTACTGGCCAATCCGATATTGGAAAACGCCTTCTTATTGCAGAAGCAATTGAATTAACGAATTCTGTTGTAATTAAGTTATAATTCAAGTAATTTATTATTTATAATGAGACAATTATAATTTATTGTCAGATTCATTTAATTTAGCGGATGGCGAATAAATAGATAGATATTATTTTTGCCATCGGACTCTACGGTCATCACAGCAACGTCAAGAAAACTTACCGTACCTATCTACCTATTCGCCATCCGCCAAATTAAATGAAAATTAGTATACTAGTTCAGTGAAAGGGTGACCTTTCGCTAAAATCATCAAACATATCTCATTTATAGGCCTACACTCAAGTTGCAGAATTATTCTCAAAAAATAGATGAAGTCTATCGACTTATTGAAGTACGAATCTTCTGTATTGTGATTGATAGAAGATTGCAATAAAAATCTAGATTGATAACTTCAAGTTTCTTCGATTGAACGAAAAGTTGAAGATCAGAATTGTATTGCTTCAATAAACCAAAATTATACATTATCTACTTGAACACAATCTATGGAGGAAAAACCAGTCAATACACGTGTCTCAATAACCAATCATTGACAAGATATTTTAATAGAAAACCAAACAGGCTGGACAACAAAGATGGAATAAAATTACAGAGAAGAAAGAAAATTGCAAGAGATGACAAATAAAATTATTGAATAGAGTTGCCATTAAACAACATGCAGTAACAAACGCAACGAGGAAAAGAATATTTCAATTATTTCAAGACACAAAGCAATAATTCAAAAATTTATTAGCCACTGACTAATAAACTAAAATTAAACACCAAATTCCAATTACAAACTAAAAGTAATGACGTACGTACTTACGTACGTGGTAGTATTTACTACATCAATAAAGAAAATTGATGAAAATGAAGAGGAAGAGAACGTAGGACAAGAAGTAGCAGCAAACGTAGAAGAACAAAGTTAGTGTGTGAAGAGAATTGAAAATATTATAGCAACCATAAATCAAATTTATGTTCTATTTTCATGTAGAAAAGAGAATTTATGACTGACTAACTAATCTTAGTAATGATTGCCCGATTCATTTAAGTAAGATATTTCTGCTGTATTCCGGCACTGTATATTTAAATTCGACAAGAATTAATCATTTTTCAAGCCGGAGGTTGCGAAAATTGTTTGAATCTTGAAAAAAGACTCCTAAAGCATGGTTCCTAAAAAAAGTACTGCAAATAGTTGGTGATATACTGTAGCATAAAAATGAGATTATTTCTGAAAAAGGTTGAATAAACATTGGAAACAATGATGCTGTATTAAAAATGTAAGGCTAGGCGTACACCGGTTAGTCAAGACAAGACAAGACGTGATTAGTCACGTTTAGTCACAGTACTTCACATAGCTGCTTATGAAGCAACACACACCGATTAGTCATTGCATCAGTGTGTGCTGCTTCATAAGCAACTATGTGAATTACTGTGACTAATTGTGACAGTAAACTAAACCTAACATACAAACAGAAAATAAGAAAGGAATGAAGAATATTGCTACCTGTACGTACTTAACACAATCTTTGTACAACTGCCACCAGGCCGCATTTTATTTTATCCACCAAAACAAACTTTGTTTAAAGTTTAATGTTTGCAACTCATCAGTGTACACTCAACAAGTAGAGATGAAACAATACAACATTCCTTTTATTCAGATCGAGGTAGTCACAGCTGCACAAATATTGCAAGGTAAGTGAGACAATATTATTATGTGATGTGATTGAAGTTGAGGATATACAGAAATTTTATTGATGAGGATATACAGTGTAATGATGACGATGATGATATACAGTAATTAGTGGCGAACATAGGCGCCGACTCCATGGGGCCCGAGGGGCTCGAGCCCCCCCAAAAATTTAGTTGGGGGGCGGAGCCCCCCCAATAATTTGTTCGAGAATAGACAAATTATCGAGAAGGATAATTTCAGTTTGCTTGTAAGTTTAAAGCATTTCGTAATACGGTACTTTAACAGTACTTTAAGAGTACGTAACACAGTACTCTTTAAACAGTACTAAACCAATTACTCTCAACACAATGTCATACTGTGGTATGCTTTTGAAAATAGGTGACGATATGACTAGTTCATTTGGTAGATAAACCGATATTTCAAATCGTAGAGCTTGTAGAGAATTCAATTTTCAAATTAAAATGCTCAGGCACACAATAGTTTCGAAACCTAAAGTCCGCACAAATCTAGTATTTTATTACTCAAAACACTGGTTCTTCAAATTTGCTATTTCGATCTGTTTTGCCACCTGTATTTTGACGATTTCTGAGGTATGGAGTCATTTTGGATTATCTAAATTGGATATCTAAACAATTAATTATTTGAAAATGAAGTCTCTACAAAATCTAATGACTTTTAAAATATAGGTATAAATGAATCAATCACGGTAAGTGGACTAGGACTAGGATAATTCACCCAGTAGTATTTCTTATATAATGTAACTATTTACGTCATCTTTTTGTTCTCGATTTTTTCTTCTTCTCCTTCCTCATCTTCTTTTCCTCCTCCTCGTCACACTACTCCTTCTCCTCTGTTCTCCTCTACTTTATTTCTCTTCTTTGTCCATTCCTTTTGTTCTTATCCGAGAAGTCATGATTCAAAACGTGACGTATTTAGTGAAGTTTGTTCTCTCTCACTCACTCCAGTGTGCCACACTCCCATTGTTTCTTCTAATAGCTCCCAAGTCAAGAGTCACTTTTGTCGTTTTGTGAATATAAAAAGGGCTTCCAACTAGCGTAAACATTTTTCATTATTGTCACAGTGTGAGCTTTGCTTTTCTTCTTCATCATCAATGGAGAAGGAATGTTATAATTATTTATTCTGATCATACAAAATTACTAATTAGCGTGACAGGATGAGACATTTAAAGAGGATATTTTGACATTAAAAAGACAATAGAAAATTGCAAAAAAAAAGATATTTTGATACGAAATTATTAATCTTTATACTATAATAATTCCGGTAGGACCAGCTCAACCGAATATGAACAAGGGTCCCAAAAAGTACAGATTGGAGAGATCGTATGGAACAATCATAGCTCAACTGATATCAAGGCCAACTAATCCATAATCTTAATGCACACCTCAATAATTGTCAAGAGACATAATTCCTTATGAAAATTTGGCGAAATTCCAAATGAGCGCGCGACGGATGTTCAAGGAACTTTTTATCCAGAATTGGAAACTAAAAAACTTCCTCAGCTAGAACTGGTTTTTCACGATTGACGCATGTAGGAGGTGAAAGAAGGCATCGGAGATGAGCTGTGAATTCTAGAATTCCACACAGTCAACAGACGATAAATAATAAGGTTGATTGATTAATTGACTTAATTGATGAAGGCCACTGCGAATGACACAACTCGTATTAGTTGTTCTAAATTTAGATTTAAAGTTCATCATCACTCAAGTAATTTCAATTATATCATTGACCTGTGTTTTGGATATTGACGATTGAACATAAGATAGTATTGTTCCATTTTAACATTGACCGCATGCTGTGCAGCACACAAAATCGACCAAGTGTGGACATAGGGATCGGGCAACTAATTGAGGAGCTCGCTGTAAGGTGGCTACACACTGACGAGCATGTTCACTTCACACACTGCAAGTCTTCCACACGTCCCAGCCAGCTAGTTAAGTTCTTCAAACCTTTATTATAGAATACGCTTATAATACAGTATAAATCATTTGATCGGGTAACATCCACTTTAGAGCTCTGAGATTTCACTCTAGATTAATAATATATTAGTAATTCTTGATATTCAAATATACAAAATATACGATTATTATTTAGACCAGTCAAAACTAGTATTTACCACGCACAAGCCCCAGAGCTCATGTGGGCATCACCCTCACAAAAAAGCAGTAAAATTTTGAATGCAACTTGTTCCCAGTCGAGTCGACTTACTACTGCTTCATGATCGCAGCAATACTGGTATGAGAAAGAGAATTTTTCTCTGAAATTAATAACTAATATGCAGTAATAATAGAACAAAAACTACTCACAGTTTTCGACGAGATACAAGAGTCGTTGAGGTAGAGCCGATGGTTCTCCCAGCGACGTAGGAACTTGGAACTGAGTATTTTGCTAACAACCGTCCGCGTGTGGTTCAGATAGCAGCACTGCACTTCGCCCTCAGTGAGCAGTTTAAAGCGGGGTCCGGGACCACCGCCACGGGCGGCCGGGCTGGCGGGCGGCGAGTAAGGGACTTTGCCTAGGGCGGCCGGGCTCGGGGGCGGCGAAAACGGCACTTTGCCACCCATTGACGAGGTGGCGGGACTGTCGGGGGTGGTTGTCACGACACGGATGGAGGGGTCATCGAGGGTGAGGGGTGGGGGATGATCAGGGGAAGGGTTTGAGGACAGGGAGTGAGGAGGAGGATGATTGAAAGGGTGGGTAGGGGTAACTAATGGTTCCTTGCAGAGTGTGGAAGGGGGTGAGTGTGAGGGGGATTTGCTGGAGAGGGTGGGTGGTTCGTATTGGAGGGTAAGGGGTTCGTATGAGAGAGAGCGGGCCTTGATGGAAAGGGAGGGGGTTTCGTAAGATAGGGAGATGGGATTGTAGGAGTGCGAAGAGGGTTTGTAGGATTGGGAGAGGGGCTCGGATAGGAGGGAGGGGTGTTCGTGGGAGAGGGAAGGGGGGTCTCCCGCTTCACTGCTGCTGCAGCTGGAGCTGTCACTACTAGTGCAGTCACAGCAGCAGATCTGGTCTTCGGATGCTTTTTCTTCTTCTTCAGTCTGCTGCATCAAAATTGGGGACTAGGTTCAGGATACTCCATCATCTGCAACAAATAATTTGAAATTGTGTTACTGGAATTTATTCCCAAAAGTATCAATCTACTCATCCATGAATATTGTTATTTTCCAATTATAATTATCAAATTTAATGTATGTATTAATGTGAAAACGCTGGTGGTGGTTCGTAGCCAACCTGAAGCTGTAGGTCCAGGTCTATTCATCTCTGGTGATCATCATCACCAATGCCATTTCACGCACACGCCATGAGATTATAAATAAGGGAATAATTAATAATAAAAAAATTATATTATATGTTTCATTGCTAAAGTTTAGTACGAAAGCCAATGGAATTTGACCGCCGATAATCTACATTGTAAGAGAGCTCAATCATTGCACTGAATATTGATTCCGTCAAATGACGTAATTTTACGGCGGTTGAATTCAATTGGCTTTCGCATAATTAAATCGAATTGTACGAAATGAAAAATGGTTTCTGATCTGATACAGGTAACCAAATCAAATCAATCGAAACCAAATCAAATCATATTCTATTATTCTATTTCAAAATGAAACGTCGATTATCATTATTCTCCAACGAATTGTAGGCCTGAATACTAATTATTTATTCATATTAATATCATTTATTAATATCTCGCCTATTCAATACTATGAACTATAGGCTATGCTCATGTGAGCTTCTCATTTTTTCTATTTTGTATTATTTATTCATTATCGTTGAATATGTACGAAGTTATAAACTATACAAGTGAGTTGCATACTTTGAAACTGCATATATATTGTATTTATTTTGTATTATATTTGTGATTCATCGAGTAAATTTTTAACTGTCATCCAAGATTTCAGATATATTTTCTATTACATTTCACAGTATATTCAAAACGCGCTTGTCAAAGATCAAATTTTTCCCGTTTTCATCAGTTCAAGATAAACTTGAACTGAACAGATGGATTGTAAGGTACCCACAATCTAGATAGATATGCACTTTTTTGAAGCTGCAAACTATGATAGTCATGTCTAGTTTGTGGGTACGTTAGAAGTCAGCCGTTCAGTTCATGGTGTTTCATCGGGTGCTGGAATTCGATGCAAAATTTGATTTTGAACAAGTACAAATGTAGACCTTTTTGTGTAGCTACCTTTAAACATATTATTACTTCTCTTCTTACAATCTGTTGATAAAAATGATAGCATGAGAAAGCAACGAAAGTAGACTAGATCATGCGATTAGTTTGAAGGTAAACAAATTTAGCAATTACGTCACGCATAATGACGGGTAATAAAATATTTAAGGTGCCTGACGACATGAAAAGTGATCAAATGAGTGGCACATAACTATATTAAATTGGCTTCATGTCAAAAATACAATATCACTCTCAACAGCTCGGAGCTCTTCAAGTCAATTTATTTGTCAAATAAACCCAACATTTTTCGTTATTTTAAGAATTATTAATTGATGTTTACAGTTTGACAGTGATGGATTGGCATGAAAATTGAATGAATTCATTTTTCATTCTATAATTTCAGTTTTGTACAGTATTTGGCAACAAACATGGCGATTACCTGGTTGAAACAATGTTAAATTGCAATTATTGTATTTACGTCATTGATTTTGTATTTAACAGTATCTAATTTTAATAACTATCGAATTCATGAAAGATTATTGTGAGTTGTGAATGGAATAACAGTAAAAAATGAAGGGGAAACAAACAAATTTTGAGCCTGAAATTATTCTAGATCACTGGAGCGAATATTATTTATTTATTTTATTTATTCATTGAATCAATCATAATATTATAATCTGGGAGAGAAAAACTAGGCTGAGCCTGTACTATTTATCTATCAATGCTTTTTTAATATTAAATTTTATCTTTCCTACTGAAAATATATTTATTTAGTTTATAGGCCTACATGAATACATCATAAATTCATAAGTGTAAAAGTGAACTACAAGTTCTGTCAACAACGAAATATTATAATAGAAAAACAAACCAACTCAATCAACAAAATATGGGAGTGTTCAATTTTCAATCAATACTAACAGGTGAATTTTTCTGACAGGAACAACTTTTCAATTTTCATGTCTCCTATTTCATTGTTTCAAATTACAATTTTCTCCGCGAGGTCAATAAAATTGGATTATTCCTATCTCCTATTATAGGTAACACAGATTATAGCAGAAACAATAAAAATGTTGCAATAAGTTATTGGAAGACATTGATTACAATAAAAACTGCTGTTGCAATAGCACAATATATTATGGTCGTGTTTCAAGGATTTCCTTGAAAAGCATAATTTTACAATCGCACCTGATCATTCAAGGCTACCATACTTTTGAAACATTCAACTTTTAATCAATGAATGGTATTCAAATCAATACATACCTTGAGATATTACACAATTATCAACGTTATTTTGAATATTTTATATTTTCATTGTGTTTGAAGATTCAATGAAGCCTTGTATGATATGAGTAGGCCTACAATATAGTAAATCAGTTCACATAATTGTATATTGTTTACATAGAAGTAGAATAATTAGTGGCGAAGCGTGGTATACTTATTTACTTGGTATACTACTTGGTTGTAGACCAAATAAGTATACCACGCTTCGCCACGGAGAATAATTATTGTCAAATCATTAGAAATGAATTTTGGTAGTAAATAATATACAGAACCCTAATGTACTAAATTTTTAAAATAAGTTACAGTACATACAGTACTGTACTTCAGTGAAATAAGTGAAATGTGAGAAGGTTGTTTTTCTTCTGATACAGCTCTCCAATCAAAATGGATTATCCAATATACAGTACAGTGAGTATAGTATTAAGGTATGTAATTTTTCATGTTTATTTTTGAGTTTTGGCCTGTATTCAGCAGAAACCTGTCCAAAACGGAAAGTTTGTCCGGTCCCGTGCCTTTCCTTTGTAGGCAGGATCTTGTATGGTAATCGTTGAGTATATGCAGCTCGGAGTCTGACAAACCCATCATAAAAGTGGTCATACAATAAGGAAATACACCCAATTTCCGAGAACACTTTAACAAATCAAGAGGGAGTGGGGTGACGCCAATAGAGAATATGATTCGCAAAATCAGTGATTGGATGGAACTTGACGTCAGTTTGGCCGAAATAGGAGGATCACCAAGAACATATAAATAATAAAATAACAAGGATGCAATCAGGATATTCGCTGATAAGGATAACACACGAAAGTATTCACTTAACTTCATATTAACTCAACTATTCATATAACTTCCTTGGAATGGAGTTATGTGGGGGTGACGTATGAAGGGAGTTTCTATCTACCGTACATCACTGGTTTCTTAGTCCAAGATTAGACGAATAATTTCAAGAATTTCGCATAATTGAGGACATTAATGCCTTGAAACTTATCTGTAGAATTTTTGTTGATGTTGCTGAACTCTATGATCAAAGAAAGCATTTATTTTTTATTTGATGTAAATTCTACTACTTTCTATTTTCCATTACTACTTTTAGAAGTGGAATTGACAACATCAAATAGTGTTTTCATTTAAGGCTAGGCGTACACCGGTTAGTCAAGACAAGACAAGACGAGATTAGTCACAGTAATTCACATAGTTCCTTATGAAGCAGCACACATTGATGCAATGACTAATCGGTGTGTGTTGCTTCATAAGCAACTATGTGAAGTATTGTGACTAAACGTGACTAATCTCGTCTTGTCTTGTCTTGTCTTGACTAACCGGTGTACGCCTAGCTCAATGGTGCCTTGGTCGAACAATGCCAGTCGTTTCAGGGTTTATTAGTTATTACTAGTTTTCAGGGTTATTTCTAGAATTTCAGGTATGGGAACACTACTTTTATCTTCTTAAAGATAGTAGCCCATTGTTAGTGATATTCGTGTATTACGATTCAAAAAATGAGGTTATTTTTCGTTAAAAATTTCGGAGTTTCATAAAGTATATTTCAAACAAGATCCAACAGTGATTACATGTGTAAAATGGTTCACAATTATTGTAAATGAATGTCGGTCAAATATTTCTCTTCTACTTAGTATAGATCACACGTCCACTGTCCAGAGCTCATTAGTGCACTCACTCATCCACTGAGCTTTGAACACACGAGTATTATTAGTTCAAAGGTAATGAATGGACTCACTATAGACCTGTATGTAGGTGTAACGTGTACGAGTAAAATCGGTACCGTACTACAGAGAGAGACAGGGAGTGTGTGACAGAGAGAGAGAGAGATAGTGAGAGGTAGACAGAGAGATAGTGAGAGAGAAGAGCTTTGAAGATAGGTAAAAGAGAAAAAGAGAGAGAGAAGAGCTTTGAAGATAGGTAAAAGAGAAAACGAGAGAGACAGAAGAGCGTTGAAGATACATAAAAGAGAAAAGAGAGAGACAGAAAAGCTTTGAAGATAGAGGAAAAAAGGGACAGAAGATAGATAGAGAGAGAGAGTGAGTTAACAGGGTGATGAAGAATGACGTAGAACGAGATGTACCTTTTATCTCAGAAACTGTAGATATATACTGTATCATCTGTATTATATTATCAATTTTGATAATATTCAGTTTTATGAAAACATAACCTTATTTTTGACTTCATTAATCATCAAAATTCGGGAGAGATACAGTAAGGGCCTGGTCACATACGATTGTGGTTTGCTTTACTTTACTTCACTTCACTGGAAGAGCTACTTTGATTGTGGTTTGCTTTACTTCACTTACTATATACCATACGATTTATATAGATTTACTATGCGAGTAAGTGAAGTGAAGTGAAGTAAACCATGTAGCTTTGTTAGTGAAGTGAAGTAAAGTAAAGCAAACCACAATCGTATGTGACCAGGCCCTAAGGGCTGAGCCTGTTTTTACACTCTCAAATCATATTACATCTATGATTTTTGTGTATGTATCAAATGGATAAACAAATGAATTTCATAGATTAAGAATGGTTTTATTTAGGAATAGAAATGGTCAGGTTTCATGTGGAAATTGCTCTGGAATGGAAAAAAAGGTTTTTGAACTGCTGTGGTTGTTGATAGCAGAAGATAGACAAAATATTCTAAAAAGATGATATCTCAAGTTTGAATGGACACAACTCGATGTTTTGGTACAACACCTTGTTTTTCTAACTGATAGCCTTGTACACAGTTCTATTCTGAAGATAAAGGTTCAGTCAACCAATAGCCTAAAATACACCCAAACCTCAAAAATCATAAGTTTAAAGAAGTTAGAACAGACTAGATTTATCAAGAGCATTTGATAAATTCGTGAGTTTTGATCAATTGAATATCAGTTTTATGATACTTGAGTACGTTTTAAAAATTGGGTGACTGAACCCTTTATCTTCAGAATTGAATTCCACCCAAACTTGAGAAATCCCTATTTAACAAAATGGGTACTATTTATCTATTGAATTACTCCAGTTAAAAACCTCCAAATGGTTTTATTGGATTTCTGAACAAATTAAGAACCTATAGTCTGGCAACAGACAAAAGAACCTTCACGCATCGTATCACTAAAATGATACAGTATCACATAGTACCACTACTCTAGTGAGCGAGTGAGATAAACTGCTGCATTGCATAACGTGCGCTCTCTCTGCGCAGTAGAGTTCTTATTTTGGAGGCTCTTTTGTCTGTTGCCAGACTGTAGCCATAACCATACCCTAATAAACAACATTTTGTCATCTAATAGAATTGTATAACAATGGGACAAATCAGCTATCTTTCGCCTAGCTGTTTTTTGACAGCAAGAATATGCACGTTAATCCTACCTTGTATTCTAGTATAGGTGGACCATATTATACTTATAGAATACTATACTTTATTATAATATTATACACGGTATAGTTCAGGTAGTAGAATCACAGAGAACAGACTTAGTAACAGACTTACACAGAGAACAGACTTACAGCAGGATCCTTTTAACTTGTCAGAAAACATATGTTTTATGTAGCAATATCACAATACTTAACCTACAAATGCTGAATCTCGCAGATTATTGAAAAGGTCTTTTAAAAAGTTATTCTTAGAAAGGTCTTCTTTAAAAAGGTCTTTTAAAGACTTTAAAGGTCTTTAAGTATTACCGAAACAGCTGATTTCTGACAAGTTAAAAGGATCGTGCTATACTAGAGAGTATTGCTGCTCTATGGTAGAATACAGTACCGTACAGTATTATACATATATCTACGGCAGCCTACTTGAGCTTCAAAATTGCTACACACAGTCATCTAAATTACAGTCACAAGCTATATATATATCACAAATTTTGTATAGATGAATTCTACAACAGTGAGTATTTGATGGATACTTTTAGTACTAAAAAAGGCGGCTGTCACACGACAATTGACGTCACACAATTGGCGGTTTCAGTGGGCAAGTGTCTTGTTTTTCCTGTTTGCAAAGCACCAAGTAGCAGTGAATGTCTGCTTGTACAATACAAGCTTATGATGATGATGATGATGACGCTGCTGCGCTAAATATGTGTGAACATTGTGAAGGCTAAGGTCATCATTCCTAGCATCACCATCATCATCATCATTCCCATCTTAATTCAAAAGTTTCGTTTGTATGGTAGACTAATCGCGCACCTTCAGCCGCCTCCCACCATGATGACCTATCTCAACCATTTACACATTGTGTAGCCTAGTGCATTGCTGAATTACTATGATTAAGATAGTGTAATAATCAGGAGCGAAGTGCCCACTTGTACAATAATGTTATAAACTTAATATATAGTATGGTCCGTATAGTATGTTGCCAGAGTGGGATACTAAATTAATCCTTTGTAATCAATTAGGCTAGGCGTACACCGGTTAGTCAAGACAAGACAAGACGAGATTAGTCACGTTTAGTCACAGTACTTCACATAGTTGAAGCAACACACCGATTAGTCATTGCATCGGTGTGTGCTATAAGCAACTATGTGACTACTATTGACTTCTTGACTAACTGTTCAGAATTTAACACTTTCAAAGACAGTAGGCATAAATATATTGCTTTTTATAAAAGAGATAGCTGAGACATGCATTATGGTTACATTACAATAAAAACAAAAGAAACATAATTTATTGTAAAACTAGCAGGTCACCCGTGCTTCGCTACGGAGCCATAGAAATCCCGTTGAGGTTAAGGATATTTTTGTGAAATATTTAATCACTGCTGCGTGCAAGTTGTTGGAGGGAATTTAAACATAAATAAAAAATCCGCTATATTAATTTGCATAGAAATTTTATTAATTTGACACATAGAATCCAAAAAATGTACAAGATTAGGCCTATTCGATAGATGTGAATTCTCGTCCGAGTTTACTGATAGAAAATTTGGGGTACATTTTTGATGAATTGGGGGTCTCGATGTTTTTATCATCCTAGATCATACTTTTTAACATATAATTTATTTACTTTTTAACATAATATAATATCACAAAACCTCTAATAAGTTTGAAAAACTCATATTATGATTCTCAACATTACCTTATCAATGCTAGAGATGAGTTTCAAATCTTTTGAATCGATCTTTGAAATAATAGGCATTTGACACTCCTTGGTTTACTTACAGACAATCTTTGTGCAAAATTTCAACTTTATCAGTAAATTATTTTAGGCGTGATGGACCTACAGATAGACAGACACTATCTCATTTTGTGATATAATACCCCTCAAGCCAACAGTTGTGTTCTTTTGGAAAGGTTATTGAGAACAAAAAGCCTTTTAAAAAATGAAAGGAAATTGAGAGAAATATAGTCATGGCATATCTACAATAGCTCTTATATCTTGACCTTTCAATTCTTTCTCAGCAGGAGCGAAAACACAAAAATGCCAAGTGAAGTGGAAACTGATAAGATCAGCCTTAAAGGCAAGCAAACGGTGCAAATATCACAAAGTTTGGTAGTTGAAAGTGAAAACTGTTGGCAAAAATAAAGATCACGATCATGCAATAATTCACGGTCACGACGGTACCGTGGGTGGTTGTACCCCTATTATATTACATTAAAAGCTACCCTATGTAGCCCCATAATATTATACTGCTTAATTTCACGACGATCCTTCACGAGTAACTAAAAATAGCGTGTCACTAGAATAACGTCACGCCAAAATAACGTAGTCGGATACCGGAGACCGACCGGAGATCATTAGCATCATTATTTCGATCGCCCTTTGTCAAGGCGAAGGTTTCAAACAACCCCCCTTCCCCACTCCCACCACGATCCAAGAAATTCGCCCACCCGAGTGCAAGGAAGGAGGTCGCGTGATTCATGTTTCAATACACCTTTCCTAGCATTCTTCTGTTTATTTTACTTTTTACTATTCATATTTCTCCTATTCTATTCATATTACTTCAATATTCTATTCTTCCTGTTTCTCCCTATACTATTCATACTATTTAAATCCTACTCATATTTCCCCTATTCCATTCATATTACTTCAATTACACTCTTATTTCTCCTACTCTATTCATTCTACTTTCATTCATTTCTAATTCTATTCATTCTTTTAATATTACTGCAATTCAATTCATATATTTCTCCTATTCCATTCATACTCAGGTACCATTCGTACTTTAATTCTATTCATGTTATTCCAATTCACTGCTTTCTTAAAATTGATAGAATGTAAAGATTAAAAATTATGTAAACCAAAATCGAATGTTACAAGAAGTTTGAGCTATATGCTATATAGAATGTATTAGCGAAAAAAACAATAGATAAATAAGATAGCGAAGATAAAATATGGAGAGCCGATTGCATGAGACCCAATGAAATTCAACTGCCGCAAAATGACGTCAGTTGACAAAACCAATGCAACAAGATCGCTATTTAGCTACTTTATAAATGACGTCATTTTACAGCGGATAAATTTATTATCTTTTGTGCAATTGTCCGATAGATGTACAGAACAATATGTAACGAATAAAAGTAATTATACAAATGTAACAAGAGTTTAAAAAGGAGTCGTGACGTAAATAAACTCTTCTTTCGCAGGTAGAGCTGTAATCAAATATAAAATTAAAAATGTACTCGCTAGTAACGAATCAACAACGAAATCTCAACGAGAGTATTTTGTTGACTACAAAGAGAACATAATTAACATGTTCTAGGCTATCTCTATCATATTATCAAGTCAGGAAGATAATTTCGAAATATAATGTTGAATATCATACTAATCACCCAATTCAAAGTCAAAACAGTATCGTATCGCCTCGAGCAAAAGCTGATAGATAAACTGAGGCTCAATTTACTGGCTAACTTGTTTCCCGGTCAGCAAGATGTCTGTGGCTGGCTGTATGTCTGCCTCTTCAATCACTCCAGAAAAGGAGCTTGTTTGATATCACGCGGCGAATTACGTTCTAATATTATGATTTGCAAACCAGCTTATAACTTATAATCGTTATCAGTGCTGCGTTTCCTTTTGAGGACGGAAACGACATAAGCCACATCCACTTTCATTTTCTTTTAACGCAAAAAAATTACACGCAAAAAAACGAATTGAAATGTTATTGGACAAATCTTCAATTTACAATGTTGACCACATGATAATAAGTTTTTATGCTGATAAGTTTATCACATTATAGCAGGATTCTTTTAAATTGTCAGAGAACAGCTGATTGATGTACGCTCATTTACCATTGTTAAATCAGCTGTTTTCTGACAAGTTAAAAGAATCCTGCTATACTTCATGTATCATAGCATTCTAAAATAGTGAACAGAACAATCAATATTGACCTCGAAGGAAAACATCTTCAAGACTTACTTACTTATTATATTGATATTTTAGAAGTAAATGACAAGGCAATAAATGTTGCTCTTTTCTGGAGAGGAAAAATTTAAGGTGTTGGCCGGACACGGAAAGTAAGTAAGAAAGTAAGTATCTTCTATAGTGCGATTCACGTCAAGAAGTCAGCATTGCTTAGATATGGGAGTTTGCTATCCTTGCTCAGCACAAGGCAGTTGCTGATGTCTCTATCCTATTCGCACTGTAGATAGTATCGAGGCTAACATTGTTGTCGCACAGTGCCCAACAAACAGGTTTGGTGCAGTTTTCTCTTTCTCTCTCAGTGAAACTTGGCATCAATGCTCCTCATATAAACAATGCTGACTTCTTGACGTGAATCGGACTATAGAGACATTACATTCAGAATATGACATATTCTTTTCAGTCTGATACAGTTTTTAGAAATAGTAGATTGCATCAGAGAATTGGGTACCGTATCAATTTCAGATATCAATATTAAATAATAGCACAGAGAACAGATTAGAAGAGTATCGCTTCTCTATGCCGTGGCGAAGCGTGGTATACTTATTTGGTCATCGCCGGGTATGAAGATGACCAAATAAGTATACCACGCTTCGCCACTATCTCTATGATACTATGATAATAGTGAATAGCGAAGAAAAGATATTAGGTGAGAAGACAAAAGATAAAGGATTACTCACTACCAATTATCGATTACACGGTTACACATCGAAATCTTGATTTCCTGTTCATTTCCAATTTCTTCACTGAATTCGGGAGGGGAACAGTTAAGGGCTTAAAGCCATTTATTTCTCTCTCAAGTTATATTATGCGATACGCAGTAATATGTGCATGTATTAAAAAATGAATTGGAAATTGATATCATCTTAATTGCCTTGTAGACAAGTGGTAAGGAACCCACTTCAAACTGCATACTGATATTCCTTCGGTTTACTGATATTCCTCTTTTCAATGCTCAATCAAGTCGGTATACATTGATACAGGTACAATACTACAGTGACATTCATTTAATTTGACGCTTGACATTAGATAGATAGAGAGATATTATTTCTTGACGTTGCTGATGACCGTAGAGTACGATGGCAAAGAAATAATATCTCTCTATCTATCTAATGCCAAGCGTCAAATTAAATGAATCGCTGTGTACATAATAACTAGAAACTATAGTTACACACTCATAACACTTATAGCAGGATTAATTTAACTTGTCAGAAAACAGCTGTTTCGACAATCAATATCACAATACTCAACCTACAAATGCTGAATCTCGAGGATTATTGAAAAGGTCCTTTAAAAAGGTATTCTTTGAAAGATCTTCTTTAAAAGGTATCTTAAAAACCCTTAAGCCTTTGGATTATTGTGTCAAAGCTGCGTAAAATCACTGTTTACTGATTGCCGAAACAGCTGTTTTCTGACAAGTTAAATTAATCCTCCTATACACTCATAACGAGTAGCCTACATTATTGAAAAGAATTATTAATTTTTACAAAGCCTCAAAATAAGAACTCTACAGCGCAATGCAATGCAGCAGTTTATCTCACTCGCTCACTAGAGTAGTGGTGCTATGTGATACTGTATCACTACAGTGATACGATGCGCGAAGGTTCTTTTATCTGTTGCCAGACTATAAGAGTCCTTCATTCACGTTTACTATCATTTCAAGCAACTCAAGTATATTTGCTGGATCAGTTCATTTCTGAGCATCAAAATTCTCGTGTGGTATAAAGTTTCCATCATGGTATAAATCTTTCCATCAATTTATCAAGTTCTGGCAGTTCGGAACTCACGTAAACTTTGAATATATTTTTCAACATTCATTGCCACTAGTCCCGTTATACCCACGCAATTCAATTCAAATAGTTCATCAGACTCCCATAATTTTAATAATCAACATAAAAATATGCAGGCACGTGTGTGAATATTGCATGTAAAATTATTAATTGAGATGTTCTTTCGCAAAGAAAATATTTCATGGGTCATAATCTTATAACATAGCACGTACAGTGCACCTAGAAGTATGTTATGTGCATATTAATTATAGCAAAAAGCTATCTGTTTAATTAAAACGCGTTCCCTTGGCAACTACTGGAACATACTGGAGTAGGAACGAAGCCCTACCCTATGACGTAGGCCTATTCCGTTGACCTTGGGCGAAAAAAACATTAATTGAAGTTTGATGATAAAATGAACCAGCTAATTAAAATGTCTGGTTTTATGTCAATATCATCCACTCGTTTCCGGCGACTGTTGTAGGACTACTCTATTTTACGAGACAGTGCTAACAAGATCGATAAGTTGGTTCCAATGATTTTTTATTATTCAATGGGTTTGGAACCGTGGCGAAGCGTGGTATACTTATTTGGTCACTTAAATAAGTATACCACGCTTCGCCACTAATTTGGAACAATAGTTCAAATATACAGTGGTAAAAATCATGATGTAAATGGAGATTATAATTGAGAATACTATCGGCCTGACGCACGGAAATCCAATTATTGAATTTAACCGCCGTAAAATCTGTCATCTAATGAAAAAATCTGTCAAATCTGTCATCTAACTGAACAAATGCATTGAGAACCAATAAACAAATCGGATGTCAATGCCATGACGTCATCCAAGATTTAACGACGGTTCAATTTGATTGCATTTTCGTGCAACTACAATGAAAATGATACTAGAAAAAAATGATACACAATATTTTTTCACAAAAACTTAGAATAGAAGGCAATCTATTGATTAGATATTGTTTGTGATGACATTCCATTGGTAAATAATATTATCACTTTTTTGAAAAGTGATGTTGAAATGAATACGACTTGTGGGTAGTAAGGTGCAGTTGGTGGGTGATCCTGTAGTATCTCAAAGATAATCTATTGAATTTATTCTATATTGCTATTTTCTAACCCGATTTTGATGAAATAATAATGTGATTGAGAATGTCATAGGCCTAAATTCTCATTACTGTTCGACCAGAGAAAGAATGATCCTGGCGGAGTGATATATTTTAACATGCTCGACTGGCTATTGCTCCAGTTCGCCGGGGACATTCTTTCTCTGGTCAAACAATACGCTTAATCTTTATTTCACGATTGAGACAAATGTTGATAAAATAAATTATACAAGATATAGGTGGAATGGGACCCATTTATCTTAACAGAGATGTCTAATCAGAAACAGTCTATCTTCTTATCTATATACACCTCATGGGTGGACATAAGATAGTGTTGTAAGGGTGGGAAGGTACGGGGAGCATTACTTTTTATTTTGACACCTCTAAAACTCACGTTTTAAGCATTTTGAGCACTAAAATTTACAATTATTTAGGTTAGGCCTAAGTAGTATTTCCGTTTTGTATGGTGCCTAATATTTTTTATTAAACGCAATCAATAACTTACAATTTCTATTAGCCTATTTGCAGTATTCCTATTGTTTATTGGAGATTCCTGATTACCAATGCAAACCAAATAGAACTTGAACATAACATGTTGTACATTATACAATGTACATTATTTAAATTTCAATACGTGAGTTGAAAAAATAAGGTAATTTAATACAAAAAAGTCTGCTTATTGGAAGAAAGTTATTTACATTATATGCCTACATTAGTAATTTGATATTCCTGTTCTTTTTGTTTGCAAATCTGATAATAACGCTCTTATTATTTATGGGTTTGTCACGGTGGTGAATATAAGTTACATCATTGCCAGTCCATTGAGCCTTTCTTCTCCACTTCTCGAACGTACGTCTTCAGTAGCCTAGCCTAAAGTTGAGAATGAGTTAGAATATTAGAGTTGAATGAATGAATTAGAGTTGAATGAATGAACTAGAGTTGAATGAATGAATTAGAGTTGAATGAATGAACTAGAGTTGAATGAATGAACTAGAGTTGAATGAATGAATTAGAGTTGAATGAATAATCGTTCTGCACTTGCAATGCTGACTGGAAGAGTGAGAAAAATCTTGAGCAGAAATTTTATTAGTGGGAATAAAATCGGGTGGCAAAATTCAAACGCATCCACTGGAGTAGATGGGATACTATGGCCATTTTCAGCTTCACACTCCACTGACAATGCTCAGCTTGCAGTTTTGTTACAAAGTCTTCGACCACATAAAAATTGAAATATTCACCCTGGTCAAGGAGGGGGCTAACACCCCCCCCCTTTAAAACCACCACTGATACAGCTATAGCTAAGAATTAATCAGCTTGTGAATCAATGGTTATTTTCCATGATTAATAGAAAAATTACGATACCGTAGGCCAATAGGATTGCATAACAGTAATAAGAGGTAGGCCTACATAATATGATTCAAAATGAGATTTTCCATTGCGGAAAATTTCTATTGTGATGTGACTCATGACAAGTAACAAGTTCTCATTCTTTCTTCACTTTGCTTGAGTAATAAGAAAGAATGCATTAAAAATCATGCATATTCTATAGATTTCTACTGTATTATTCTAAGTTCAGTTACTTGTATGTCAAGCAATAAAATGTAAATACAGTATGATTTAATAATTCAAGCTTATTCACAAAAATTCAATTGCAGTATTGAAAGCTTATGGGACAAAATTAGACTGAGGTAGCCTACAATAAATTATCACTCCTTTTGAAACATCTCAATGATATTGTAATTAAGTTACATTTTAATTTTTTTAAATGAAAAAGAGAATTGATTAGTGGTAACTTGGAACTAATAAAACTGGAACCAGTAACTTTGATAAAATTATAAAAATTCCCATGTAAATTGCCATAGCCCCCTCTAATATTAGAGGAATATTACCCTCAAATATTAGAGTAATATTACCCTCTAATATTAGAGGTAGCCCCTTCTAATACAGAGCTGTTGAGCTATAAAATTTGCCAACTGATGAAAATTATTTTTGGGAGAGCATTGACATTTGGGTGAGTAACAGGCTATTGGAAAATTTCGAAATTCATTGAATAAGTTATTATCAATAAGAAGATTTTTTTCAACTTATATGCATTTTATATGTATGCTACCGACCAGATAAGGCTATATTATATTTCTTCATTTCAACCACAATCATTAGTCTTGAAATCTGTTATCAGCTCATTAGCTTTGAAATGATTCATCCCCTAATTATCTACCAACTCCGTTTATCCAGAATGACGATAAATTAAACAATCAAAAAGATAAGATTGTATACTAAATACTGGTACTACATAGAATGTTTATTATTAGTATAAATCTCCAGGCAATGAAAACTCAGAATCTTAGTGCATAGTCAATTGAAAAAAACCACACGAATATAAAAAGGTTATTTCACGAGATATTATCATGACATAAAATATAATTGTACAAAGTAATTCCTGAACTGTTTTCTACATTGTACTATACTAAAACTATGAATAGAATTATATTTTTAAAGGACAATTACCGAAAATTTGAACAGATGAAAACTAGAAGATTGATCAGGCGAATAAAAAATTATACTGTATAGCCTTATATGATGAGGAACACGGAGACTTACCATTACCGTGTAACCGGTGTAACATACGTAAACATTTGTAGGCCTACACCAACATCTACGTTACTCGAGAGAAGAAATAATAATGAGAAGAATAGAATAAAAAAATTAATGATAACTCCATCAATCTACCCATCAGAATCCTAATTTTTCCCAATGATTCATCTCATATTGGCGTGGGTGGGAGCAGACTCTCAGGGGACCTTTGTGGTTGCGGCTCTGAGATCATGCTCATGCATAATGTTCATTAATTCTTTACTCATTTTTCGTTCATCTCACACTCATATTGACGTGGGAGCAAACCCTCAGGGGATCTTTGCGGTTGGGGTTCCGATCCTCATGAATGTTCATCCATTCATCACACATTTTTCGAAATTCATTTTTTTCGTTCCTTAGCTACATTTTCGGGGACCCGAAGGGACTATGCTATTGACTATTGTCCAACTGACAATCAAAATGAGATGTGAACAATTGTAAAAAACAGAGATTGAATTGAAATGGAAACGTGATTTACCTTTATAGAATTTCCAGGAGAGACACATGAAATTCGAAAGAGAGCGCTATAATTCAACACCGTGCATTGTTATCGACTAACAGCATTTCAAATATCACAGATGAAGTTCGCACTCATTTGAAAAATCACTGGCAGTCTCAGCACATGACACTTGAATTACTCAGGTTTTAGCACGAAAGGGGGTGTGTTGATGTGAGAATTATTGAGTAAACGATTTCTAACTCATCAGCCTACAGGGTTGATAGAAGAAATTCGACAGCTACTGTCAAGACTGTTTCAGAAACTGATTCATTCGCCTAGTAAGAGTATGCAGAAAGATTTTTCTGCTGACAGTAAAAACCGCACAACTGTCACACCCTGCAGCACAAACACTGCACTGAAACTGAAACTGAGAACGGCGACGGCGAACTCTTCACTGAATGAAACATTTTATTCTAGAAATCAGCTGGCTCTCGCTTCCAGGGGACGTAAACAGGAGTCGATGATTCCGTGCATTTGCCCGCGCTCTAGCGGCGAAAATATCTACTACACACTTTCCTGCCGATAGGCGGTAACACGTTTCAAATTCAAAATGATCAAATATAATCACACGGCAAAGTCATATCAGGAATTTCGACTCTTTTGACTTCCCTGCGTGCTTCAAAGATTCCATTACTATCCTATTTTCGAATAAGAAGACAGCAATGAGCCAGAAAAGTTTTGAGAAATATCATTCTGCAATTCAGTGTACAAGCTGTTTATACTAGAACTCTGCTTGACAATATTAATTTAGAGAAATGTCTGTCTCAAGCTGCTTTTAGAAAGTCCTATTCCACAATAGATAATATAACATTTAATGTCAAGAGTAAACTGTGTAATCGGAGGACAGTATAAATGCCTTTTTTGATCTTTGTTAAATTTTCGTCCGCGTTTGACAGATTAGACAGGCAGACACTGTTCTATAAAAATATTGTCTGTACTGTGATTTAATTTGACGCTTGGCATTAGATAGATATATAGATCAGGGGCGGATTAAGAGGGGGGGGGGGGGGGGGGCGACCGCCCCCCCCCGTCCGCTACAAAGATTGAAAATTTTGCTTTCCAATTACTTATCAAAAACTAATATGTATAGTTTCAGTAGTTTTATTATTATTAAAGTAGAGATACGTTAGTATTATTTTGTAACATATAAGGATATGTTACAAAACATATCCACAATCCACATATGAGGATTTAAATGGTTATATTGATTTAAAAGGAACGTAGAAAACATTGCTTCTACTCAACGTCGGCAGTGCCGGTCCAAGGAGGTTTTTTGGTACATGCGAGCCGTGGATTTGGCGCAAATATATAGAGCAGCGGTGCCAGGCCATCCAAAATTTTTAAAATATTCATACAATATTTATTCTCAAATCAAAAATATTTATTTAGCATTGTACGATACAACATGAACAGTGTCAAAATAAATGAAACAAAAACAAATTTTTGCTGGAAACAATTATCTATCAATATTGATAGTTCAAATTTATTTATAGAACAATTATTGATGGTTCAAATTTAAACAATAGCTCCTTAAATATTCTAGTTGCAGTTGCAATATTACTGTCTTCTTGATTACGAAAAAAAGTACCAATGAGCAGTCACTCACTAATATTAAAACCTCTTCAATTCAAGTTCAGATGCCGTCCCTTCCTTTTGTCTGATGCTCGTTGGTAGTATGGTAGGCTCCCATACATAAGAGGGTCTTTTGGTAAAAAACCTCTATCCATGAATGCTGAGTACCATGAAATTATTAACATATTATTTCGAATCCATAATCCATAAGTTGGCTTCAAATCTCAATGTATCCAGATGGACTATTGAGGCTGTTTGTTTCATACTGAGGTTTTGTATTGAGGTTGACAGGTTGTTACATACTTTTCATCAGTGTGCGTGTTTTCATTTAAAAATTTGCTCATCTCATGTTAACTTGAACTTTTGATGTGATTTACACTGGAAAAATACTTAATTTTATAAAAATATCACATAATTTTAGTATTTATGTAAGAAAAACGTTGTAGTTTTAGAGCCTAGATTTTCGATTTTTCACTCTTAATTGTTGAAAAATTTACCGGGGGAGGCCCCCCGGACCCTTCCCCATCCCTGGGGGGTATTCCATACCCCCCAGACCCCCCGGAACTGACCTTCCTAAACCGCCCCCCCCAAAATACAGACCTTAATCCGCCCCTGATAAAAATGTGTCATAATAAAGGATGATACCTACTTTATCGAAATGAACACAATTGAAATGATGTATTAAAGAAATAATAATGTACCACAAATTAATTATTTATTGAAATTACAGTACCTCTATGTGTAAGGCACCTGGTTGATAGGGAATGAGAATAAACTCCTTAAAATTCAAAAGATACCCCCTTACTTCCTTGGCTCCTGACTGAAGGGAGGAAGCAACTAATGGAGTAACAAAGATTACTGTCCTTCAATTAAAATGCGTTGAGTAACCTAGATAAGCTCCTCAAAGTTTGTTTATTTCACTACATATTCTTTCCAGGGGTCATAATTCTTGGAGCAGTTTTACTGTTGAATATTGTTGTAATAGTGAATTATTGTACTATAGTAGAATTATTGGAATTATTTAAAGATAGGTTTACATTTGGATACGTGTATGAAATAGGTAATATTTCTTTTATAACCAGAAAAAATTGCTCACACACAAATTTCTGTGAGCCATGTGAAATACTAATAACAACATTTTGTTTCAAAATTTAAGAGGTGTTTATTCTTTCTCCAACACGAATCTTTCACATGTATCCAAATGTAAACGTACCTTGATGATAAAAGTATTGAATAAAGAGAATTTTTAAACAATACCTTTCATCTTATTTGAGATCCTGGTTACGGTACAGATGAAACAGCAAGCAAGCTTCAAGTTTGGAAGACAACTATTTAAAGTCTCAGCACTTACCTTATACTACTGTAATATCTTATACTGTACTACTGATACCGGTTATAAGATATCAAAATAAGATCTCAAATTATTGAGTTAATATGCTACCATAGGTTTTGTTCAACAACTTCTTAATAATAAACTCAGTCGTGACTGAAAATAATTATTGTATCACTGAAAAGGAAAATTTCAGTTTTCTCAAGAACCGAAGATGCAAATAATGAAAATAATAATTATTGTAACACTGGAAAGATAAAATTTCAGTTTTTCTCAAGAACTAAAGATGCAAATCTCTAGCAAATCTAGTGTATCAGAGTTAGAAGTTGATATTGACATAGTCAATACCCCCAGACCCCTGGAACTGACCTTCCTAAACCGCCCCCAAAATACAGACCTTAATCCGCCCCTGAACATCATTATTTTATTATTACATAGCCAGCTATATTGAACAATCCACAAGAAGAGAACTGCCCACAGCCTTCTGGGAGGGTGAATATGCAAAGATGAACAAAAAAAGGTTAAAAACGAGAAGGAAAGGAGAGTAATGTGTTCTATTATTTCATTGGAATGAAATATTCTTAAATATGGTATAAACACCATTTATTTATTATCATTAGCCAACTATATTAGACAATCCATGAAATGAGAGCTGCCTACAGCCACCTAAAAGGATGAAGATGCATAAATCGGATAAAAATGAGAAGGATAGGAGAGTAATGTATTCTATCATTTGATTCGACTGAAATATTGTTGAATATGGTATAAAAATTATTATTTTATAATTACATAGCCAGCTATATTGAACAATCCATAAAAAGAGATCTACCCACAGCCTTCTGGGAGGGTGAATATGCAAAGATGAACAAAAAAAGTATAGAAACGAGAAGGGAAGGAGAGTAATGTATTCTATTATTTTATTGGACTGAAATATTGTTAAATATAGCATGAACTTCATTATTTTATAATTACTAAGCCAGCTATTGTAGACAATCCACGAAATGAGATCTGACTTCAACAAGGCAAGAGGATGAAGATGCATAAACAGGATAAAAATGAGAAAGGAAGGGGAGTAGTGTATTCTATTATCTGATTAGACTGGAATATTGTTAAATATGGTATAAACATCATTATTTTATTATTACATAGCCAGCTATATTGAACAATCCACAAGAAGAGAACTGCCCATAGCCTTCTGGGAGGGTGAATATGCAAAGATGAACAAAAAGGTTAAAACGAGAAGGAAAAGAGAGTAATGTATTCTATTATTTCATTGGAATGAAATATTCTTAAATATGGTATAAACACCATTTATTTATTATCATTAAGCCAACTATATTAGACAATCCATGAAATGAGAGCTGCCTACAGCCACCTAAAAGGATGAAGATGCATAAATCGGATAAAAATGAGAAGGATAGGAGAGTAATGTATTCTATCATTTGATTCGACTGAAATATTGTTGAATATGGTATAAAAATCATTATTTTATAATTACAAAGCCAGCTATATCGAACAATCCATAAGAAGAGATCTACCCACAGCCTTCTGGGAGGGTGAAAATGCAAAGATGAACAGAAAAAGTGTAAAGACGAGAAGTGAAGTAGAGTAGTGTATTCTATTATTTCATTGGGCTGAAATATTGTTAAATATAGCATAAACGTCATTATTTTATTATTACTAAGCCAGCTATATAAGACAATCCATGAAATGAAATCTGATTTCAGCCACCTAAGAGGATGAAGATGCATAAACAGGATAAAAATGAGAAGGGAAGGCGAGTAATGTATTCTATTATTTGATTGGACTGGAATATTGTTAAATATGGTATAAACATCATTATTTTATTATAACAAAGCCAGCTATATTGAACAATCCACAAGAAGAGAACTGCCCACAGCCTTCTGGGAGGGTGAATATGCAAAGATGAACAAAAAAAGGTTAAAAACGAGAAGGAAAGGAGAGTAATGTATTCTATTATTTCATTGGACTGAAATATTGTTAAATATGGTATAAACACCATTTATTTATTATTATTAAGCCAACTATATTAGACAATCCATTAAATGAGAGCTGCCTACAGCCACCTAAAAGGATGAAGATGCATAAATCGGATAAAAATGAGAAGGATAGGAGAGTAATGTATTCTATCATTTGATTCGACTGAAATATTGTTGAATATGGTATAAACATCATTATTTTATAATTACAAAGCCAGCTATATTGAACAATCCATAAAAAGAGATCTGCCCACAGCCTTCTGAGAGGGTGAAAATGCAAAGATGAACAAAAAAAGTATAGAAACGAGCAGGGAAGGAGAGTAATGTATTCTATTATCTGATTGGACTGTAATATTAATAAATATAGCATGACCATCATTATTTTATTATTACTAAGCCAGCTATATTAGACAATCCATGAAATGAGATCTGACTTCAGCCACCTAAGAGGATGAAGATGCATAAACAGGATAAAAATGAGAAGGGAAGGAGAGTAATGTATTCTATTGTCTGATTGGACTGAAATATTGTTAAATATAGCATGAACATCATTATTTTATTATTACTAAGCCATCTATATTAGACAATCCATGAAATGAGATCTGACTTCAGCCACCTAAGAGGATGAAGATGCATAAACAGGATAAAAATGAGAAAGATAGGAGAGTAATGTATTCTATTATTTGATTGGACTGAAATATTGGTGAATATGGTATAAACATCATTATTTTATAATTACATAGCCAGCTATATTGAACAATCCATAAAAAGAGATCTACCCACAGCCTTCTGGGAGGGTGAATATGCAAAGATGAACAAAAAAAGTATAGAAACGAGAAGGGAAGGAGAGTAATGTATTCTATTATTTTATTGGACTGAAATATTGTTAAATATAGCATGAACATCATTATTTTATTATTACTAAGCCAGCTATATTAGACAATCCATGAAATGAGATCTGACTTCAGCCACCTAAGAGGATGAAGATGCATAAACAGGATAAAAATGAGAAGGGAAGGGGAGTAATGTATTCTATTATTTGATTGGACTGAAATATTGTTATATATGGATTAAACATCATTTTTTTATTATTACATAGCCAGCTATATTGAACAATCCATAAAAAGAGATCTAGCCACAGCCTTCTGGGAGGGTGAATATGCAAAGATGAACAAAAAAAGGTTAAAAACGAGAAGGAAAAGAGAGAAATGTATTCTATTATTTCATTGGAATGAAATATTCTTAAATATGGTATAAACACCATTTATTTATTATCATTAAGCCAACTATATTGGACAATCCATGAAATGAGAGCTGCCTACAGCCACCTAAAAGGATGAAGAAGCATAAATCGGATAAAAACGAGAAGGGAAGGAGAGTAATGTATTCTATTATTTCATTGGACTGAAATATTGTTAAATATAGCATAAACTTCATTATTTTATCATTACTAAGCCAGCTATATTAGACAATCCATAAAAAGAGATCTACCCACAGCCTTCTGGGAGGGTGAATATGCAAAGATGAACAAAAAAAGGTTAAAAACGAGAAGGAAGTAAGAGTAATGTATCCTTTTATTTGATTAGACTGAAATATTATTGAAAATTGCATGAACATCATTATTTTATTATTACTAAGCCAGCTATATTAGACAATCAATGAAATGAGATCTGCCTACAGCCACCTAAGAGAGAGAATATGCATAAACAGGATAAAATGAGAAGGAAAGGGGAGTAATGTATTCTATTATTTGATTGGACTGAAATATTGTTAAATATGGCATAAACATCATCATTTGATTATTACATAGCCAGCTATATTGAACAATCCATAAAAGAGATCTGCCCACAGCCTTCTGGGAGGGTGAATATGCAAAGATGAACAAAAAAGGTTAAAACGAGAAGGAAGGAGAGTAATGTATTCTATTATTTCATTGGACTGAAATATTCTTAAATATAGTATAAACATCATTATTTATCATCACTAAGCCAGCTATATTAGTCAATCCATGAAATGAGATCTGCCTACAGCCACCTAAAAGGATGAAGATGCATAAATCGGATAAAAATGAGAAGGATAGGAGAGTAATGTATTCTATTATTTGATTTGACTGAAATATAGTTGAATATGGTATAAACATCATTATTTTATAATTACAAAGCCAGCTATATTGAACAATCCATAAAAGAGATCTACCCACAGCCTTCTGGAAGGTGAATATGCAAAGATGAACAAAAAGTATAGAAACGAGAAGGGAAGGAGAGTAATGTATTCTATTATCTGATTGGACTGAAATATTGTAAAATATAGCATGAACATCATTATCTTTTATTATTACTAAGCCAGCTATATTAGACAATCCATGAAATGAGATCTGACTTCAGCCAGCCAAGAGGATGAAGATGCATAAACAGGATAAAAATGAGAAGGGAAGGCGAGTAATGTATTCTATTATTTGATTGGACTGAAATATTGTTAAATATGGTATAAACATCATTATTTTATTATTACATAGCCAGCTATATTGAACAATCCACAAGAAGAGAACTGCCCACAGCCTTCTGGGAGGGTGAATATGCAAAGATGAACAAAAAAAGTATAGAAACGAGAAGGAAAGGAGAGTAATGTATTCTATTATTTCATTGGAATGAAATATTCTTTAATATGGTATAAACACCATTTATTTATTATCATTAAGCCAACTATATTAGACAATCCATGAAATGAGAGCTGCCTACAGCCACCTAAAAGGATGAAGATGCATAAATCGGATAAAAATGAGAAGGATAGGAGAGTAATGTATTCTATCATTTGATTCGACTGAAATATTGTTGAATATGGTATAAACATCATTATTTTATAATTACAAAGCCAGCTATATTGAACAATCCATAAAAAGAGATCTACCCACAGCCTTCTGGAAGGGTGAAAATGCAAAGATGAACAAAAAAGTATAGAAACGAGAAGGGAAGGAGAGTAATGTATTCTATTATTTCATTGGACTGAAATATTGTTAAATATAGCATAAACTTCATTATTTTATCATTACTAAGCCAGCTATATTAGACAATCCATGAAATGAGATCTGACTTCAGCCACCTAAGAGGATGAAGATGCATAAACAGGATAAAATGAGAAGGAAGGGAGTAATGTATTCTATTATTTGATTGGACTGAAATATTGTTAAATATGGTATAAACATCATTATTTTATTATTACAAAGCCAGCTATATTGAACAATCCACAAAAAGAGAACTGCCCACAGCCTTCTGGGAGGATGAAGATGAACAAAAAGGTTAAAACGAGAAGGAAGGAGAGTAATGTATTCTATTATTTCATTGAACTGAAATATTGTTAAATATAGCATAAACACCATTTATTTATTATCACTAAGCCAACTATATCAGACAATCCATGAAATGAGATCTGCCTACAGCCACCTAAAAGGATGAAGATGCATAAATCGGATAAAAATGAGAAGGATAGGAGAGTAATGTATTCTATCATTTGATTCGACTGAAATATTTTTGAATATGGTATAAACATCATTATTTATTATTACATAGCCAGCTATATTGAACAATCCTTAAAAAGAGATCTAGCCACAGCCTGCTGGGAGGGTGAAAATGCAAAGATGAACAAAAAAAGTATAGAAACGAGAAGGAAGGAGAGTAATGTATTCTATTATTTCATTGGACTGAATATTGTCAAATATAGCATGACCATCATTATTTTATTATTACTAAGCCAGCTATATTAGACAATCCATGAAATGAGATCTGACTTCAGCCACCTAAGAGGATGAAGATGCATAAACAGGATAAAAATGAGAAGGGAAGGCGAGTAATGTATTCTATTATTTGATTGGACTGAAATATTGTTAAATATAGCATAAACATCATTAATTTATTATTACAAAGCCAGCTATATTGGACAATCCATGAAAAGAGATCTGCCCATAGCCTTCTGGGATGAATATGCAAAGATGATAAAAAAGGTTAAAGAAGGAGAGTAATGTATTCTATTATTTCATTGGAATGAAATATTCTTGAATATGGTATAAACACCATTTATTTATTTTTATTAAGCCAGCTATATTGGACAATCCATGAAATGAGATCTGACTTCAGCCATCCAAGAGGATGAAGATGCATAAAAAGGATAAAAATGAGAAGGGAAGGCGAGTAATGTATTCTATTATTTGATTGGACTGAAAAATTGTTAAATATGGTATAAACATCATTATTTTATAATTACAAAGCCAGCTATTTTGCACAATCCATAAAAGAGATCTACCCACAGCCTTCTGGGAGGGTGAATATGCAAAGATGAACAAAAAAGTATAGAAACGAGAAGGGAAGGAGAGTAATGTATTCTATTATTTCATTGGACTGAAATATTGTTAAATATAGCATGAACATCATTATTTTATTATTACTAAGCCAGCTATTTAAGACAATCCATGAAATGAGATCTGACTTCAGCCACCTAAGAGGATGAAGATGCATAAACAGGATAAAAATGAGAAAGGAAGGCGAGTAATGTATTCTATTATTTGATTGGACTGAAATATTGTTAAATATGGTATAAACATCATTATTTTATTATTACATAGCCAGCTATATTGAACAATCCACAAAAGAGATCTGCCCACAGCCTTCTGGGAGGGTGAATATGCAAAGATGAACAAAAAGTATAAAACGAGAAGGAAGGAGAGTAATGTATTCTATTATTTCATTGGACTGAAATATTGTTAAATATAGCATGAACATCATTATTTATTATTACTAAGCCAGCTATATTAGACAATCCATGAAATGAGATCTGACTTCAGCCACCTAAGAGGATGAAGATGCATAAACAGGATAAAAATGAGAAGGAAGGAGAGTAATGTATTCTATTATTTGATTGGACTGAAATATTGTTGAATATGGTATAAAATCATTATTTTATTATTACAAAGCCAGCTATATTGAACAATCCATAAAAGAGATCTACCCACAGCCTTCTGGGAGGTGAATATGCAAAGATGAACAAAAAAGGATAGAAACGAGAAGGGAAGGAGAGTAATGTATTCTATTATTTCATTGGACTGAAATATTGTTAAATATAGCATAAACATCATTATTTTATTATTACTAAGCCAGCTATATTAGACAATCCATGAAATGAGATCTGACTTCAGCCAGCTAAGAGGATGAAGATGCATAAACAGGATAAAAATGAGAAGGAAGGAGAGTAATGTATTCTATTATTTGATTGGACTGAAATATTGTTAAATATGGTATAAACATCATTATTTTATTATTACATAGCCAGCTATATTAGACAATCCATGAAAAGAGATCTGCCCACAGCCTTCTGGGAGGATGAAGATGCAAAGATGAACAAAAAGGATAAAACGAGAAGGAAGGAGAGTAATGTATTCTATTATTTCATTGGACTGAAATATTGTTAAATATGGTATAACAATCATTATTTTATTATTACTAAGCCAGCTATATTGAACAATCCATGAAAAGAGATCTACTCAGCCACAGCCTTCTGGGAGGGTGAATATGCAAAGATGAACAAAAAGTATAGAAACGAGAAGGAAGGAGAGTAATGTATTTTATAATTTGATTGGACTGGAGTATTGTTAAATATAGCATAAACATCATTATTTTATTATTACTAAGCCAGCTATATTGGACAATCCATGAAATGAGATCTGCCTACAGCCACCTAAGAGGAAGAAGATGCATAAACAGGATAAAAATGAGAATGAATGGGGAGTAATGTATTCTATTATTTGATTGGACTGGAATATTGTTAAATATGGTATAAACATCATTATTTGATTATTATATAGCCAGCTATATTGAACAATCCGTAAAAAGAGATCTACACACAGCCTCCTGAGAGGATGAATATGCAAAGATGAACAAATAAAGGTTAAAAACTAGAAGGGAAGGGGAGCAATGTATTCTATTATTTGATTGGACTTGAATATTGTTAAATATGGTATAAACATCATTTATTTATTATCATTACTAAGCCAACTATATTAGACAATCCATGAAATGAGATCTGACTACAGCCACCTAAGAGGATGAAGATGCATAAACAGGATAAAAATGAGAAGGAAGGAGAGTAATGTATTCTATTATTTGATTGGACTGAAATATTGTTAAATATGGTATAAACATCATTATTTTATTATTACTAAAGCCAGCTATATTGAACAATCCATAAAAAGAGATCTGCCCACAGCCTTCTGGGAGGATGAATATGCATAAACATATAAAAACGAGAAGGAAAGGAGAGTAATGTATTCTATTATTTCATTGGACTGAAATATTGTTAAATATGGTATAAACACCATTTATTTATTATCATTAAGCCAACTATATTAGACAATCCATGAAATGAGATCTGCCACAGCCACCTAAGAGGATGAAGATGCATAAACAGGATAAAAATGAGAAGGAAGGAGGTAATGTATTCTATTATTTGATTGGACTGAAATATTGTTAAATATGGTATAAACATCATTATTTTATAATTACAAAGCCAGCTATATTGAACAATCCATAAAAGAGATCTACCCACAGCCTTCTGGGAGGGTGAATATGCAAAGATGAACAAAAAGTATAGAAACGAGAAGGGAAGGAGAGTAATGTATTCTATTATTTCATTGGACTGAAATATTGTTAAATATAGCATAAACATCATTATTTTATTATTACTAAGCCAGCTATATTAGACAATCCATGAAATGAGATCTGACTTCAGCCACCTAAGAGGATGAAGATGCATAAACAGGATAAAAATGAGAAGGAAGGAGAGTAATGTATTCTATTATTTGATTGGACTGAAATATTGTTAAATATGGTATAAACATCATTATTTTATTATTACATAGCCAGCTATATTGAACAATCCATAAAAGAGATCTACCCACAGCCTTCTGGGAGGGTGAATATGCAAAGATGAACAAAAAAGGTATAGAAACGAGAAGGAAGGAAGTAATGTATTCTATTATTCGATTGGACTGAAATATTGTTAAATATGGTATAAACATCATTATTTTATAATTACATAGCCAGCTATATTGGACAATCCATGAAATGACAGCTGCCTACAGCCACCTAAAAGGAAGAAGATGCATAAAAAGGATAAAAATAAGATGAAAAGGGGAGTAATGTATTCAATTATTCGATTGGACTGAAATATTGTTAAATATGGTATAAACATCATTATTTTATAATTACTAAGTCAGCTATATTGGACAATCCATAAAAGAGATCTACCACAGCCTTCTGGGAGGGTGAATATGCAAAGATGAACAAAAAGGTTAAAAACGAGGAAGGAGAGTAATGTATTCTATTATTTAATTGTACTGGAATATTGTTAAATATAGCATGAACTTCATTATTTTATTATTACTAAGCCAGCTATATTAGAAAATCCATGAAATGAGATCTGACTTCAGTCAGCCAAGAGGATGAAGATGCATAAACAGGATAAAAATGAGAAGGAAGGGGAGTAATGTATTCTATTATTCGATTGGACTGAAATATTGTTGAATATGGTATAAACATCATTATTTTATTATTACATAGCCAGCTATATTGAACAATCCACAAGAAGAGAACTGCCCACAGCCTTCTGGGAGGGTGAATATGCAAAGATGAACAAAAAAAGTATAGAAACGAGAAGGAAAGGAGAGTAATGTATTCTATCATTCGATTGGACTGAAATATTGTTAAATATGGTATAAACATCATTATTTATTATCATTAAGCCAGCTATATTAGACAATCCATGAAATGAGATCTGACTACAGCCACCTAAAAGGATGAAGATGCATAAACAGGATAAAATGAGAAGGATAGGAGAGTAATGTATTCTATCATTTGATTGGACTGAAATATTGTTGAATATGGTATAAAAATCATTATTTTATAATTACAAAGCCAGCTATATTGAACAATCCATAAAAGAGATCTACCCACAGCCTTCTGGGAGGGTGAATATGCAAAGATGAACAAAAAGTATAGAAACGAGAAGGAAGGAGAGTAATGTATTCTATTATTTCATTGGACTGAAATATTGTTAAATATAGCATGAACATCATTATTTTATAATTACTAAGCCAGCTATATTAGACAATCCATGAAATGAGATCTGACTTCAGCCACCCAAGAGGATGAAGATGCATAAACAGGATAAAATGAGAAGGAAGGGGAGTAATGTATTCTATTATTTGATTGGACTGAAATATTGTTAAATATGGTATAAACATCATTATTTTATTATTACATAGCCAGCTATATTGAACAATCCATAAAAGAGATCTGCCCACAGCCTTCTGGGAGGTGAATATGCAAAGATGAACAAAAAAGGTTAAAACGAGAAGGAAAGGAGAGTAATGTATTCTATTATTTCATTGGACTGAAATATTGTTAAATATCATTATTTTATTATTATTAAGCCAGCTATATTGGACAATCCATAAAAGAGATCTACCCACAGCCTTCTGGGAGGGTGAAAATGCAAAGATGAACAAAAAGTATAGAAACGAGAAGGAAGGAGAGTAATGTATTCTATTATTTCATTGGACTGAAATATTGTTAAATATAGCATGAACTTTATTATTTTATAATTACTAAGCCAGCTATATTAGACAATCAATGAAATGAGATCTGACTTTAGCCACCTAAGAGGATGAAGATGCATAAACAGGATAAAATGAGAAGGAAGGGAGTAATGTATTCTATTATTTGATTGGACTGAAATATTGTTAAATATGGTATAAACATCATTATTTTATTATTACATAGCCAGCTATATTGAACAATCCACAAAGAGATCTGCCCACAGCCTTCTGGGAGGGTGAATATGCAAAGATGAACAAAAAGGTTAAAAACGAGAAGGAAGGAGAGAACTGTATTCTATTATTTAATTGGAATGGAATATTCTTAAATATGGTATAAACACCATTTATTTATTATCATTAAGCCAACTATATTAGACAATACATGAAATGAGAGCTGCCTACCGCCACCTAAAAGGATGAAGATGCATAAATCGGATAAAATGAGAAGGAAGAGAGTAATGTATTCTATTATTTGATTGGACTGAAATATTGTTGAATATGGTATAAACATCATTATTTTATTATTACATAGCCAGCTATATTAGACAATCCATAAAAGAGATCTACCCACAGCCTTCTGGGAGGGTGAATATGCAAAGATGAACAAAAAGGATAGAAACGAGAAGGAAGGAGAGTAATGTATTCTATTATTTCATTGGACTGAAATATTGTTAAATATGGTATGAACATCATTATTTTATTATTACTAAGCCAGCTATATTAGACAATCCATGAAATGAGAGCTGCCCACAGCCACCTAAGAGGATGAAGATGCATAAATCGGATAAAAATGAGAAGGAAGGAGAGTAATGTATTCTATTATTTGATTGGACTGAAATATTGTTGAATATGGTATAAACATCATTATTTTATAATTACAAAGCTATATTGAACAATCCATAAAGAGATCACCCACAGCCTTCTGGGAGGTGAATATGCAAAGATGAACAAAAAGTATAGAAACGAGAAGGGAAGGAGTAATGTATTCTATTATTTCATTGGACTGAAATATTGTTAAATATGGTATAAACATCATTATTTTATTATTACTAAGCCAGCTATATTAGACAATCCATGAAATGAGATCTGACTTCAGCCACCTAAGAGGATGAAGATGCATAAACAGGATAAAAATGAGAAGGAAGGGGAGTAATTTATTTCTATTATTTGATTGGACTGAACTATTGTTGAATATGATATAACCATCATTATTTTATTATCACAAAGCCAGCTATATTGAACAATCCATAAAAAGAGATCTAGCCACAGCCTTCTGGGAGGGTGAATATGCAAAGATGAACAAAAAGGTTAAAAACGAGAAGGAAGGAGAGTAATGTATTCTATTATTTCATTGGACTGAAATATTGTTAAATATGGTATAAACATCATTTATTTATTATCATTAAGCCAGCTATATTAGACAATCCATGAAATGAGATCTAACTTCAGCCAGTCACGAGGATGAAGATGCATAAACAGGATAAACATGAGAAGGGAAGGCGAGTAATGTATTCAATTATTTGATTGGACTGAAATATTGTTAAATATGGTATAAACATCATTATTTTATTATTACGAAGCCAGCTATATTGAACAATCCACAAAAGAGATCTGCCCACAGCCTTCTAGGAGGGTGAATATGCAAAGATGAACAAAAAAAGGTTAAAAACGAGAAGGAAAGGAGAGTAATGTATTCTATTATTTCATTGGAATGAAATATTCTTAAATATGGTATAAACACCATTTATTTATTATCATTAAGCCAACTATATTAGACAATCCATTAAATGAGAGCTCCCTACAGCCACCTAAGAGGATGAAGATCCATAAATCGGATAAAAATGAGAAAGATAAGAGAGTAATGTATTCCATTATTTGATTGGACCGAAATATTGGTGAATATGGTATAAACATCATTATTTTATTATTACATAGCCAGCTATATTGAACAATCCATAAAAGAGATTTACCCACAGCCTTCTGGGAGGGTGAATATGCAAAGATGAACAAAAAGTATAGAAACGAGAAGGAAGAGAGTAATGTATTCTATTATTTCATTGGACTGAAATATTGTTAAATATAGCATGAACTTCATTATTTTATTATTACTAAGCCAGCTATATTAGACAATCCATGAAATGAGATCTGACTTCAGCCACCTAAGAGGATGAAGATGCATAAACAGGATAAAAATGAGAAGGAAGGAGAGTAATGTATTCTATTATTTGATTGGACTGAAATATTGTTAAATATGGTATAAACATCATTATTTTATTATTACATAGCCAGCTATATTGAACAATCCACAAGAAGAGATCTGCCCACAGCCTTCTGGGAGGGTGAATATGCAAAGATGAACAAAAAGGTTAAAAACGAGAAGGAAAGGAGAGTAATGTATTCTATTATTTCATTAGAATGAAATATTGTTAAATATGGTATAAACTCGATTTATTTATTATCACTAAGCCAAGTATATTAGACGTTCCATGAAATGAGATCTGCCTACAGCGGCCTAGGAGGATGAAGATGCATAAATCGGATAAAAATGAGAAGGATAGGAGAGTAATGTATTCTATTATTTGATTGGACTGAAATATTGTTGAATATGGTATAAACATCATTATTTTATAATTACAAGCCAGCTATATTGAACAATCCATAAAAGAGATCTACCCACAGCCTTCTGGAAGGGTGAAAATGCAAAGATGAACAAAAAGTATAGAAACGAGAAGGAAGGAGAGTAATGTATTCTATTAGTTCATGGGACTGAAATATTGTTAAATATAGCATGAACATCATTATTTTATTAGTACTAAGCCAGCTATATTAGACAATCCATGAAATGAGATCTGACTTCAGCCACCTAAGAGGATGAAGATGCATAAACAGGATAAAAATGAGAAGGAAGGAGAGTAATGTATTCTATTATTTGATTGGACTGAAATATTGTTAAATATGGTATAAACATCATTATTTTATTATTACATAGCCAGCTATATTGAACAATCCACAAAAGAGATCTGCCCAGCCTTCTGGGAGGGTGAATATGCAAAGATGAACAAAAAGGTTAAAAAACGAGAAGGGAAGGAGAGTAATGTATTCTATTATTTCATTGGAATGAAATATTCTTAAATATGGTATAAACACCATTTATTTATTATCATTAAGCCAACTATATTAGACAATCCATGAAATGAGATCTGACTTCAGCCACCTAAGAGGATGAAGATGCATAAACAGGATAAAAATGAGAAGGGAAGGGGAGTAATGTATTTTATTATTTGATTGGACTGAAATATTGTTAAATATGGTATAAACATCATTATTTTATTATTACATAGCCAGCTATATTGAACAATCCATAGGAAGAGATCTGTCCACAGCCTTCTGGGAGGATGAATATGCAAAGATGAAGAAAAAAAGGTTAAAAACGAGAAGGGAAGTAGAGTAATGTATTTTATTATTTCATTGGATTGGAATATTGTTCAATATAGCATAAACGTCATTTTATTATTACTAAGCCAGCTATATTAGACAATCCATGGAATGAGATCTGACTTCAGCAAGAGGATGAAGATGCAAAACAGGATAAAAATGAGAAGGGAAGGAGAGTAATGTATTCTATTGTCTGATTGGACTGAAATATTGTTAAATATAGCATGAACATCATTATTTTATTATTACTAAGCCATCTATATTAGACAATCCATGAAATGAGATCTGACTTCAGCCACCTAAGAGGATGTAGATGCATAAACAGGATAAAATGAGAAAGATAGGAGAGTAATGTATTCTATTATTTGATTGGACTGAAATATTGGTGAATATGGTATAAACATCATTATTTTATAATTACATAGCCAGCTATATTGAACAATCCATAAAAGAGATCTACCCACAGCCTTCTGGGAGGGTGAATATGCAAAGATGAACAAAAAGTATAGAAACGAGAAGGGAAGGAGAGTAATGTATTCTATTATTTTATTGACTGAAATATTGTTAAATATAGCATGAACATCATTATTTTATTATTACTAAGCCAGCTATATTAGACAATCCATGAAATGAGATCTGACTTCAGCCACCTAAGAGGATGAAGATGCATAAACAGGATAAAATGAGAAGGGAAGGGGAGTAATGTATTCTACTATGTGATTGGACTGAAATATTGTTACATATGGATTAAACATCATTTTTTATTATTACATAGCCAGCTATATTGAACAATCCATAAAAGAGATCTAGCCACAGCCTTCTGGGAGGGTGAATATGCAAAGATGAACAAAAAGGTTAAAAACGAGAAGGAAAGAGAGTAATGTATTCTATTATTTCATTGGAATGAAATATTTTTAAATATGGTATGAACACCATTTATTTATTATCATTAAGCCAACTATATTGGACAATCCATGAAATGAGAGCTGCCTACAGCCACCTAAAGGGATGAAGAAGCATAAATCGGATAAAAACGAGAAGGGAAGGAGAGTAATGTATTCTATTATTTCATTGGACTGAAATATTGTTAAATATAGCATAAACTTCATTATTTTATCATTACTAAGCCAGCTATATTAGACAATCCATGAAATGAGATCTGACTTCAGCCAGCCAAGAGGATGAAGATGCATAAACAGGATAAAATGAGAAGGGAAGGCGAGTAATGTATTCTATTATTTGATTGGACTGAAATATTGTTAAATATGGTAAACATCATTATTTTATAATTACAAAGCCAGCTATATTGAACAATCCATAAAAAGAGATCTACCCACAGCCTTCTGGGAGGGTGAATATGCAAAGATGAACAAAAAAAGGTTAAAAACGAGAAGGAAAGGAGAGTAATGTATTCTATTATTTCATTGGAATGAAATATTCTTAAATATGGTATAAACACCATTTATTTATTATCATTAAGCCAACTATATTAGACAATCCATGAAATGAGAGCTGCCTACAGCCACCTAAAAGGATGAAGATGCATAAATCGGATAAAAATGAGAAGGATAGGAGAGTAATGTATTCTATCATTTGATTCGACTGAAATATTGTTGAATATGGTATAAACATCATTATTTTATTATTACATAGCCAGCTATATTGAACAATCCATAAAAAGAGATCTGCCCACAGCCTTCTGGGAGGATGAAAATGCAAAGATGAACAAAAAAAGTATAGAAACGAGAAGGGAAGGAGAGTAATGTATTCTATTATCTGATTGGACTGAAATATTGTTAAATATAGCATGAACATCATTATTTTATTATTACTAAGCCAGCTATATTAGACAATCCATGAAATGAGATCTGACTTCAGCCACCTAAGAGGATGAAGATGCATAAACAGGATAAAAATGAGAAGGGAAGGGGAGTAATGTATTCTATTATTTGATTGGACTGAAATATTGTTAAATATGGTATAAACATCATTATTTTATTATTACATAGCCAGCTATATTGAACAATCCATAAAAAGAGATCTGCCCACAGCCTTCTGGGAGGGTGAATATGCAAAGATGAACAAAAAAAGGTTAAAAACGAGAAGGAAAGGAGAGTAATGTATTCTATTATTTCATTGGAATGAAATATTCTTAAATATGGTATAAACACCATTTATTTATTATCATTCAGCCAACTATATTGGACAATCCATGAAATGAGAGCTGCCTACAGCCACCTAAAAGGATGAAGAAGCATAAATCGGATAAAAACGAGAAGGGAAGGAGAGTAATGTATTCTATTATTTCATTGGACTGAAATATTGTTAAATATAGCATAAACTTCATTATTTTATCATTACTAAGCCAGCTATATTAGACAATCCATGAAATGAGAGCTGCCTACAGCCACCTAAAAGGATGAAGATGCATAAATCGGATAAAATGAGAAGGATAGGAGAGTAATGTATTCTATCATTTGATTCGACTGAAATATTGTTGAATATGGTATAAAAATCATTATTTTATAATTACATAGCCAGCTATATTGAACAATCCATAAAAAGAGATCTACCCACAGCCTTCTGGGAGGGTGAATATGCAAAGATGAACAAAAAGTATAGAAACGAGAAAGGAAAGAGAGAAAAGAATTATATTATTTTATTAGACTGAAATATTGTTAAAAATAGCATAAAATTCATTTATTTATTATCACTAAGCCAGCTATATTAGACAATCCATGAAACGATCTCTGACTTCAGCCAGCCAAGAGGATGAAGATGCATAAACAGGATAAAATGAGAAAGGAAGGGGAGTAATGTATTCTATTATTTGATTGGACTGAAATATTGTTAAATATGGTATAAACATCATTTTTATTATTACATAGCCAGCTATATTGAACAATCCACAAGAAGAGAACTGCCCATAGCCTTCTGGGAGGGTGAATATGCAAAGATGAACAAGAAAAGGCGACAAACGAGAAGGAAAGGAGAGTAATGTATTCTATTATTTCATTGGAATGAAATATTCTTAAATATGGTATAAACACCATTTATTTATTATCATTAAGCCAACTATATTAGACAATCCATGAAATGAGAGCTGCCTACAGCCACCTAAAAGGATGAAGATGCATAAATCGGATAAAAATGAGAAGGATAGGAGAGTAATGTATTCTATCATTTGATTCGACTGAAATATTGTTGAATATGGTATAAACATCATTATTTAATAATTACAAAGCCAGCTATATTGAACAATCCATAAAAAGAGATCTGCCCACAGCCTTCTGAGAGGGTGAAAATGCAAAGATGAACAAAAAAAGTATAGAAACGAGCAGGGAAGGAGAGTAATGTATTCTATTATCTGATTGGACTGTAATATTAATAAATATAGCATGACCATCATTATTTTATTATTACTAAGCCAGCTATATTAGACAATCCATGAAATGAGATCTGACTTCAGCCACCTAAGAGGATGAAGATGCATAAACAGGATAAAAATGAGAGGGAAAGGGGAGTTATGTATTCTATTATTTGATTGGACTGAAATATTGTTATATATGGATTAAACATCATTTTTTTATTATTACATAGCCAGCTATATTGAACAATCCATAAAAAGAGATCTAGCCACAGCCTTCTGGGAGGGTGAATATGCAAAGATGAACCAAAAAAGGTTAAAACGAGAAGGAAAGGAGAGTAATGTATTCTATTATTTCATTGGAATGAAATATTGTTGTATATGGTATAAACACCATTTATTTATTATCATTCAGCCAACTATATTGGACAATCCATGAAATGAGAGCTGCCTACAGCCACCTAAAAGGATGAAGAAGCATAAATCGGATAAAAACGAGAAGGGAAGGAGAGTAATGTATTCTATTATTTCATTGGACTGAAATATTGTTAAATATAGCATAAACTTCATTATTTTATCATTACTAAGCCAGCTATATTAGACAATCCATGAAATGAGAGCTGCCTACAGCCACCTAAAAGGATGAAGATGCATAAATCGGATAAAAATGAGAAGGATAGGAGAGTAATGTATTCTATTATTTCATTGGAATGAAATATTCTTAAATATGGTATAAAAATCATTATTTTATAATTACATAGCCAGCTATATTGAACAATCCATAAAAAGAGATCTACCCACAGCCTTCTGGGAGGGTGAATATGCAAAGATGAACAAAAAAAGTATAGAAACGAGAAGGGAAGGAGAGTAATGTATTCTATTATTTTATTGGACTGAAATATTGTTAAATATAGCATGAACTTCATTATTTTATAATTACTAAGCCAGCTATTGTAGACAATCCACGAAATGAGATCTGACTTCAGCCAGCCAAGAGGATGAAGATGCATAAACAGTATTAAATGAGAAAGGAAGGGAGTAGTGTATTCTATTATCTGATTAGACTGAAATATTGTTAAATATGGTATAAACATCATTATTTTATTATTACATAGCCAGCTATATTGAACAATCCACAAGAAGAGAACTGCCCATAGCCTTCTGGGAGGGTGAATATGCAAAGATGAACAAAAAAAGGTTAAAAACGAAAAGGAAAGGAGAGTAATGTATTCTATTATTTCATTGGAATGAAATATTCTTAAATATGGTATAAACACCATTTATTTATTATCATTAAGCCAACTATATTAGACAATCCATGAAATGAGAGCTGCCTACAGCCACCTAAAAGGATGAAGATGCATAAATCGGATAAAAATGAGAAGGATAGGAGAGTAATGTATTCCATCATTTGATTCGACTGAAATATTGTTGAATATGGTAAAAAATCATCATTTTATAATTACAAAGCCAGCTATATTGAACAATCCATAAAGAGATCTACCCACAGCCTTCTGCAAGGGTGAACATGCAAAGATGAACAAAAAGTATAGAAACGAGAAGGAAGGAGAGTAATGTATTCTATTATTTCATTGGACTGAAATATTGTTAAATATAGCATGAACTTCATTATTTTATAATTACTAAGCCAGCTATATTAGACAATCCATGAAATGAGATCTGACTTCAGCCAAGAGGATGAAGATGCATAAACAGTATTAAAATGAGAAGGAAGGCGAGTAATGTATTCTATTATTTGATTGGACTGAAATATTGTTAAATATGTTATAAACATCATTATTTTATAATTACATAGCCAGCTATATTGAACAATCCATAAGAAGAAATCTACCCACAGCCTTCTGGGAGGGTGAATATGCAAAGATGAACAACAAACGTATAGAAACGAGAAGGAAAGGAGAGTAATGTATTCTATTATTTCATTGGACTGAAATATTGTTAAATATAGCATAAACATCATTATTTTATTATTACTAAGCCAGCTATATTAGACAATCCATGAAATGAGATCTGACTTCAGCCACCTGAGAGGATGAAGATGCATAAACAGGATAAAAATGAGAAGGGAAGGGAAGTAATGTATTCTATTATTTGATTGGACTGAAATATTGTTATATATGGATTAAACATCATTTTTTTAATTATTACATAGCCAGCTATATTGAACAATCCATAAAAAGAGATCTAGCCACAGCCTTCTGGGAGGGTGAATATGCAAAGATGAACAAAAAAAGGTTAAAAACGAGAAGGAAAAGAGAGTAATGTATTCTATTATTTCATTGGAATGAAATATTCTTAAATATGGTATAAACACCATTTATTTATTATCATTAAGCCAACTATATTGGACAATCCATGAAATGAGAGCTGCCTACAGCCACCTAAAAGGATGAAGAAGCATAAATCGGATAAAAACGAGAAGGGAAGGAGAGTAATGTATTCTATTATTTCATTGGACTGAAATATTGTTAAATATAGCATGAACTTCATTATTTTATCATTACTAAGCCAGCTATATTAGACAATCCATGAAATGAGATCTGACTTCAGCCAGCCAAGAGGATGAAGATGCATAAAAAGGATAAAAATGAGAAGGGAAGGCGAGTAATGTATTCTATTATTTGATTGGACTGAAATATTGTTAAATATGGTATGAACATCATTATTTTATTATTACATAGCCAGCTATATTGAACAATCCACAAGAAGAGAACTGCCCACAGCCTTCTGGGAGGGTGAATATGCAAAGATGAACAAAAAAAGGTTAAAAACGAGGAGGAAAGGAGAGTAATGTATTCTATTATTTCATTGGAATGAAATATTCTTAAATATGGTATAAACACCATTTATTTATTATCATTAAGCCAACTATATTAGACAATCCATGAAATGAGAGCTGCCTACAGCCACCAAAAAGGATGAAGATGCATAAATCGGATAAAAATGAGATGGATATTAGAGTAATGTATTCTATCATTTGATTCGACTGAAATATTGTTGAATATGGTATAAAAATCATTATTTTATAATTACATAGCCAGCTATATTGAACAATCCATAAAAAGAGATCTACCCACAGCCTTCTGGGAGGGTGAATATGCAAAGATGAACAAAAAGTATAGAAACGAGAAGGAAGGAGAGTAATGTATTCTATTATTTCATTGGACTGAAATATTGTTAAATATAGCATGAACTTCATTATTTTATAATTACTAAGCCAGCTATTGTAGACAATCCACGAAATGAGATCTGACTTCAGCCAGCCAAGAGGATGAAGATGCATAAACAGGATAAAAATGAGAAAGGAAGGGGAGTGTATTCTATTATCTGATTAGACTGAAATATTGTTAAATATGGTATAAACATCATTATTTTATTATTACATAGCCAGCTATATTGAACAATCCACAAGAAGAGAACTGCCCATAGCCTTCTGGGAGGGTGAATATGCAAAGATGAACAAAAAAAGGTCAACAACGATAATGAAGGGAGAGTAATATATTCTATAATTTCATTGGAATGAAATATTCTTAAATATGGTATAAACACCATTTATTTATTAGTATTATTATTATTATTGGATGATAGAACTCCTAGAGGAAGACGCTAAGTATTTATGATTCGTGGTGAATGGTATTCATTTTTTCTTCCACCATTTATTTATTATTATTAAACCAGCTATATTAGACAATCCATGAAATGAGAGCTGCCTACAGCCACCTAAAAGGATGAAGATGCATAAATCGGACAAAACGAGAAGGATAGGAGAGGAATGTATGCCATCAGTTGATTCGACTGAAATAGTGTTGAAGATGGTATAAAAATCATTAATTTATAATTACGAAGCCAGCAACAGTGCACAATCCATAAAAGAGATCTACCCACAGCCTTCTGGAAGGTGAAAATGCAAAGATGAACAAAAAGTATAGAAACGAGAAGGAAGGAGAGTGATGTATTCTATTATTTCATTGGACTGAAATATTGTTAAATATAGCATGAACTTCATTTTTTTATAATTACTAAGCCAGCTATATTAGACAATCCATGAAATGAGATCTGACTTCAGCCAGCCAAGAGGATGAAGATGCATAAACAGGATAAAATGAGAAAGGAAGGCGAGTAATGTATTCTATTATTTGATTGGACTGAAATATTGTTAAATATGGTATAAACATCATTATTTTATAATTACATAGCCAGCTATATTGAACAATCCACAAGAAGAACTGCCCACAGCCTTCTGGGAAGGTGAATATGCAAAGATGAACAAAAAGGTTAAAAACGAGAAGGAAAGGAGAGTAATGTATTCTATTATTTCATTGGAATGAAATATTCTTAAATAGTATAAACATCATTATTTTATCAGTACTAAGCCAGCTATATTAGACAATCCATGAAATGAAATCTGATTTTAGCCACCTAAGAATATGAAGATGCATAAACAGGATAAAAATGAGAAAGGAAGGGGAGTAACGTATTCTATTATTTGATTGGACTGAAATATTGTTATATATGGAATAAACATCGTCATTTTATAATTACATAGCCAGCTATATTGAACAATCCATAAAAAGAGATTCACCCACAGCCTTCTGGGAGGGTGAATATGCAAAGATGAACAAAAAAGGTTAAAAACGAGAAGGAAAGGAGAGTAATGTATCCTATTATTTCATTGGAATGAAATATTCTTAAATATGGTATAAACACCATTTATTTATTATCATTAAGCCAACTATATTAGACAATCCATGAAATGAGAGCTGCCTACAGCCACCTAAAAGGATGAAGAAGCATAAATCGGATAAAAACGAGAAGGGAAGGAGAGTAATGTATTCTATTATTTCATTGGACTGAAATATTGTTAAATATAGCATAAACTTCATTATTTTATCATTACTAAGCCAGCTATATTAGACAATCCATGAAATGAGATCTGACTTCAGCCAGCCAAGAGGATGAAGATGCATAAAAGGATAAAATGAAAAGGAAGGCGAGTAATGTATTCTATTATTTGATTGGACTGAAATATTGTTAAATATGGTATGAACATCATTATTTTATTATTACATAGCCAGCTATATTGAACAATCCACAAGAAGAGAACTGCCCACAGCCTTCTGGGAGGGTGAATATGCAAAGATGAACAAAAAAAGGTTAAAAACGAGAAGGAAAGGAGAGTAATGTATTCTATTATTTCATTGGAATGAAATATTCTTAAATATGGTATAAACACCATTTATTTATTATCATTAAGCCAACTATATTAGACAATCCATGAAATGAGAGCTGCCTACAGCCACCTAAAGGATGAAGATGCATAAATCGGATAAAAATGAGAAGGATAGGAGAGTAATGTATTCTATCATTTGATTCGACTGAAATATTGTTGAATATGGTATAAAAATCATTATTTTATAATTACATAGCCAGCTATATTGAACAATCCATAAAAAGAGATCTACCCACAGCCTTCTGGGAGGGTGAATATGCAAAGATGAACAAAAAAAGTATAGAAACGAGAAGGGAAGGAGAGTAATGTATTCTATTATTTTATTGGACTGAAATATTGTTAAATATAGCATGAACTTCATTATTTTATAATTACTAAGCCAGCTATTGTAGACAATCCACGAAATGAGATCTGACTTCAGCCAGCCAAGAGGATGAAGATGCATAAACAGGATAAAAATGAGGAAGGGGAGTAGTGTATTCTATTATCTGATTAGACTGAAATATTGTTAAATATGGTATAAACATCATTATTTTATTATTACATAGCCAGCTATATTGAACAATCCACAAGAAGAGAACTGCCCATAGCCTTCTGGGAGGGTGAATATGCAAAGATGAACAAAAAAAAAAAGGAAAAAAGAGTAATGTATTCTATTATTTCATTGGAATGAAATATTCTTAAATATGGTATAAACACCATTTATTTATTATCATTAAGCCAACTATATTAGACAATCCATGAAATGAGAGCTGCCTACAGCCACCTAAAAGGATGAAGATGCATAAATCGGATAAAAATGAGAAGGATAGGAGTAATGTATTCCATCATTTGATTCGACTGAAATATTGTTGAATATGGTATAAAATCATTATTTTATAATTACAAAGCCAGCTATATTGAACAATCCATAAAAGAGATCTACCCACAGCCTTCTGGAATGGTGAAAATGCAAAGATCAACAACAAAGGAAAGAAACGAGAACGGAAGGAGAGTAATGTATTCTATTATTCCATTGGACTGGAATATTGTTAAATATAGCATGAACTTCTATATTTTATAATTACTAAGCCAGCTGTATTAGACAATCCATGAAATGAGATCTGACTTCAGCCAGCCAAGAGGATGAAGATGCATAAACAGTATTAAAATGAGAAGGGAAGGCGAGTAATGTATTCTATTATTTGATTGGACTGAAATATTGTTAAATATGTTATAAAAATCATTATTTTATAATTACATAGCCAGCTATATTGAACAATCCACAAGAAGAGAACTGCCCATAGCCTTCTGGAAAGGTGAATATGCAAAGATGAACAAAAAAAGGTTAAAAACGAAAAGGAAAGGAGAGTAATGTATTCTATTATTTCATTGGAATGAAATATTCTTAAATATGGTATAAACATCATTATTTTATTATTACTAAGCCAGCTATATTAGACAATCCATGAAATGAGATCTGACTTCAGCCACCTAAGAGGATGAAGATGCATAAACAGGATAAAAATGAGAAGGGAAGGGGAGTAATGTATTCTATTATTTGATTGGACTGAAATATTGTTATATATGGATTAAACATCATTTTTTTATTATTACATAGCCAGCTATATTGAACAATCCATAAAAAGAGATCTACCCACAGCCTTCTGGGAGGGTGAATATGCAAAGATGAACAAAAAAAGGTTAAAAACGAGAAGGAAAGGAGAGTAATGTATTCTATTATTTCATTGGAATGAAATATTCTTAAATATGGTATAAACACCATTTATTTATTATCATTAAGCCAACTATATTGGACAATCCATGAAATGAGAGCTGCCTACAGCCACCTAAAAGGATGAAGAAGCATAAATCGGATAAAAACGAGAAGGGAAGGAGAGTAATGTATTCTATTATTTCATTGGACTGAAATATTGTTAAATATAGCATGAACTTCATTATTTTATCATTACTAAGCCAGCTATATTAGACAATCCATGAAATGAGATCTGACTTCAGCCAGCCAAGAGGATGAAGATGCATAAACAGGATAAAAATGAGAAGGGAAGGCGAGTAATGTATTCTATTATTTGATTGGACTGAAATATTGTTAAATATGGTATGAACATCATTATTTTATTATTACATAGCCAGCTATATTGAACAATCCACAAAAGAGAACTGCCCACAGCCTTCTGCGAGGGTGAATATGCAAAGATGAACAAAAACAGGTTAAAAACGACGAGGAACGGAGAGTACTGTATTCTATTATTTCATTGGAATGAAATATTCTTAAATATGGTATAAACACCATTTATTTATTATCATTAAGCCAACTATATTAGACAATCCATGAAATGAGAGCTGCCTACAGCCACCAAAAGGATGAAGATGCATAAATCGGATAAAATGAGAAGGATAGGGAGTAATGTATTCTATCATTTGATTCGACTGAAATATTGTTGAATATGGTATAAAATCATTATTTTATAATTACATAGCCAGCTATATTGAACAATCCATAAAAAGAGATCTACCCACAGCCTTCTGGGAGGGTGAATATGCAAAGATGAACAAAAAAAGTATAGAAACGAGAAGGGAAGGAGAGTAATGTATTCTATTATTTTATTTGACTGAAATATTGTTGAATATAGCATGTAACAGCCCCACGTTATGGTGCCATGTGTAACATTACTATGTTGTGGGTCATGTGTGTAACGCTATTATTTTTATGTTGTATGTCCCGTGACGTCAGGATCAAGCAAATATAGTCAAATGTGTCACAAGATAAGGGAGAGCTATGTGATGGACGATAGTCACGCATCAAAGACAAGATCTCAATCCACTTACGTAACACACTTGGCTAAGCATACTCCTTACGTGACTGGGCATGTCAAAATTTGGCCTTGCAAGGGCTCATCCAGGATACTGATATTTTCATAAATTAAATAAATTTAAAGTATCAATTGGGATTGCCAAGACAGGTACAAGAACGACTAGAAACCAGTAATTAGGTGAAAACTTGGAGTATATTCTCCTGTTCCTTTAGAACACACAACTTGAACAATTAAATGAATTTTACAAATTTCGTTAATAATTAATAATAAATAAATAGCTTGTTACAAAATTTATATTTTCGGTAGAGCGTGTGGGTATTTTGCCTGGCAAATAAGATAGTACAAACTCTCTAAAATTATGAATGCCTTAACTACTAGACCATGAGCTCATGTTTCTATGCTTCACGCAGTATGATAATTTTTCCCCACTATTTCACTTTAAAAGAGGCTTTTCGCGCCTTTGGCCAAAGGATTAATAAAACGTATCACTCACAGTATTGGCGATGCTTTGACGTCGGTTACCGTATCCTGGTTTAGGCAGCCATCTCAGGGGTAGATTGGATTCCGTGTGTCATCTCACGATACTGCTTGGCTCTGGACCATGGTTTATAACATTTCCGCGACTTTACATGAATTTAATCAATTATACATTGCCACAGCTTAATATATCACAGCTTGAAAACATTAAGATTGAAAAATGAAACTGATTACATTTTAAAACAGTTAAACTGCACGTATGTGCTCAAAAGCAACTGCTCTCTGAGGAGTCTCAAACGGAAGAGAGTTACCCTTGCTAAAATTCAAGGAAACAGACTTTTCAATAGAACATTCTAGAATTTCTAATGAAATGCTGGGCTGTGATTGGTCAATTTAATATCGTGTTTTTTGACGTCAGTACAATGCACAAAGTAGTTCCAACATTTAGCAACAATAACCATTTAAATAATATACGATATATTATATATAATACAGAATAACATATAGGACATTAAAATCCTTTCAATTTTTATTTTATTTTGGAAGATGCCTTTAAAAATATTCTTTACTTTTCAACTCCACTGCCAAATTCAAAAAGTGAACTGAAAGTTTATTGCTAAATTAATATACATCCAAATATTTTATGCCATAAAATAACTGACTCCTAAAATAGTATAATCCCATATACAACAAATATTTCCAAAATATATTGCTATGTTCGTGAAACCACCGAAGACATGAGACCTGTATATATCATTTCACCGGCTTGGGATGATACTTTTGGTGAGTACAAATAATAATATGCATTATTTAATAGCAAGTTAACATATGAGGATTAAGTATTTATACATTTTATAAATAATTGATGAATCATAATTTTCCAATGATTTTATTGGCATTGACATCTTTCAGTAGATGATCCATATAGGCAGTGGTGTGTTTTGATATTTTTGGATGAAGGTTATGGCCATCTTCAAGATTTGGATTTTTCGATTACATAAATTAACATCAAAGAATACAAATAAATATACAATGTGATATGAGTCAGAGACTTTTGGTGGTGAGTCGGAGCTCGCTTCCTTGTTATCATTATTTTATCAATATTGAGTACTGCTAAATTAGGTCAGCTTACCGTTAATTGTGCTATCTATTATAATACCAGCACTTAGTGGTCATTGACAATATTTTATTGAGGCTTTATTTGGTTGCCAGAATTTGTATCGTGACAGAAGCCCCCTATAGTTATATAAATGAGCGAATAAATAAGCTTTTAATAAGCTGCAGATAGAGCGAGTTTGTATAACTATACAAAGAAAACGAGGCAAATTTTCTAAGATCTCACATAACATAAAGAAGGCTCTAAAAAATATGTGAACACAACTGTCTCATGTTAGTTTACCTCCCGACTCGAATTCGGTACGGAAACATTCTACGCTACCTACTCATAAGATTTACAGAAGCGTAACATCTAATCATGGCAGTGATTTACACAAAAAATCAAGCATTTAGCTGAGAAAAAATAGAGCAAAGATAATACATCTAAAAGAGCAATATGAGAATTCAAAAGTTGGCGGCTAAAACAATACTATGATGACGACATGTCAAACCAAAGAGTATGCCAGGTGCCGAAGGAATCTCTACAAGCGCTGATGCACAAAAGGTATGTGAGGTTATCTCAGATGACACTCGAAAATACAATACAATTCAAACTCATAAGTTCTGCTAGACAATAAATGACATAAATAAAGCTCTCAAACAATTTACATAGATAGATGCACAATAACTCTGGTAACTGATCTGAAGGAAATAGCAGGTAACTTAAATGGGTGCCGACTTGTTTTATCGATTGACAAAGTTATTAGCCTAGGGCTCACAATCGTAATCTGTGGTTTCACCACTTGACTCAATATTCAGTGCCATGCAAACACTTATGGTTACAAATAAATAAACATTCAATAATAATATCAAAATATGTGTTAATCTTAGTTTTAACAAAATTTACTTAATAATACTGGCTACGTTATACAATTTGATTATAAACTTTCACAGCTGTGAAGTATGGAATATATACATGCTGTTTGATTTATGTGGCCTTGGCCTATCGTATGTGTACAATATATCGTCTACGCACACAAGTAGACATCATAACATATGTGTTTTTTGGTTATGTGCATAACGTATGACTTCGTAGAAGCTAACAAAAAATTCAGATATTTACTAATACTAACAAATATATGATATAATAACATAGTAAGTCTTGGAAAAGAAGGTAATTTCTTACTAATATTTGAAGTTGGTAATAATTTACCGTTAGGATTCCGTTTGGTTTGATTAGAAACTATGGCGATCGTTGGCCATCAATTATTTTATTAACAGAACTGTGTATTTTTCTAAAAAGTTCAATATCACTTATTTTGCGTAATTAATACGGTCAGGCGTCGTAGTACATCCTTGGGACGATTTCTGGCTCATGTTAGTTTGAATCCTGTTGTAGAAAAATCACTTTTTTCGTTTATCTCCAAACCGGAAGCATGTGGTTCTTAGGAATGATATTGTTCATTCTCTATAGTAGGGTTTAATGTTGGCGAGGTTCTCGTACCAAATAGACGAAGTGTTTTCAGGGTCCTGAAGCTGCTCTTATTAACCTTTCGTATACCAGATGTAGGCGATTTAGGTTATGTTGGCCGGTTGGTTGTGGGTAGTTGATCAACGTCTCAAGAGAGGTTAGGTTTTGGTGTCCAAATTTTACAATCTCCTGACTTTATGGCGGGCTTGAAGCGAGTATGCCGCCGATGAAAACATGCATAATGCTCGAAAACTGTCGGCTTTTTATATTGAGCATGCTTTTTACAATCTCTTGGCTTTAGGGCGGGCTTGAAGCGAGTGTGCCGCCGATGAAAACATGCATAATGCTCAAAAGCTGTCGGCTTTTTATATCGAGCATGCTTCCGATGAAAGCCTGAGTTGTGATACACTTTACTGTTTATTTTGCTGGACTGCCGTTTAGCTTTGCTCTGGGCTGCCGGAATTTGAACCGTCAGAGTCTTATAAGTTTTCTCTCCTCCTAGTCTTGCGTGATGGTCACCGCTGGAATTTTTCCCTGATGGATTATTTGGCTTTCCATTTGTATTTGATGGCGTACTAGTAGAAGGTGGTGGGTTATTATCTTTATCTGTATTAAAAGTGGTATTTGGTGATGTGTCTGTTAGACTTAGTTGAGTGTTAACTTCCTGTACAGATTTTTCTAGTGGCTGGGTGGAATCTCTAATTTGCTTTTCCAAATTCTTGCAGGTGGTGACACACTCTGTCTTCTGTTTCTCTACTGCCTGTTGTATGTCGGTTTTGGTTTGTTTTTCAAGATTTTCTAGTTTTTTGTTTAATCCATCAGTGTGTTCACTTACGTTTTGCATGACCTTGTTCTCCAGTTCAATCGCATGCTTGCTCCAATCTTCACTCAGTTCCTTCCTCAAATTCATCTGCATATCATCCATTCTTTTGTTGAGACATACAGTAGTGTCATCTAACTACTTTCTCATATCCTTCATTTCCCCTTGATGCCCCTGATCTCTTCATTAGCTTTTCTAATTTCTCCTCTCAATCCTCCATCCATTTTTTCTATTTGGTTATTCATTTGTTTCATGTCCTCTTTCAACTCCTATCCATCTTCTCCATTCGACTATCCATTCGACTACCCAGTTTCTCTTGGGAATCTTTGAGGTCATTACTTAGTTTGAGCATGAGGGTGACCAAATCGGTTGGAGTGTCATTCATTAATCTGGAAGTCAGTGGACTCAGTTCATCTGGCGAGTTGCGTAGTATGATTGACAGTGGTAGGTGACGGTGTGCGTGGAGGCACTTCCGTCGGGACGACCTCTGGTTCCAGGCGGGTGGAAGACAGCTGACGAAGATTTTCAGGGTCGAAGTTGGCGCTAGTGATACTTCCTGCGTCTCGCTCCCTGGGCGCTGTCTCATCAGTGTTGTTTGTTGCCTCGGGGTTAGGTGTGGTCACTTCGCAAAGTGTTGTTGTCTCCCAGCTCCATGTAGGACACAGATGAGTTGGCTGGAAAGGTTCTCCAGGAGGGTGAATTAGGATTTGGACAGCTGGGCTAGTGATGAAATTCAAGGATGTCGCGGTCCGATGGTGGGAACGCGGCGTGAAGGGTGTAGACGCGGCGTGGAAATAGATGCGCGGCGCGAAGGGTGTATGCGCGGCGTGGAAATGAATGCGCGGCGCGAGTGCGACAGTGACTCAAGTGCAGTGAAATGTTGACCAAACGGATTAAGTGACAAGTGATATATACAGTGAGACAATAAATTTTCCAAGACTTATTACAAATAAACATGCACAAAATAAACATGCAATGATAGTTAAATCAATAGATATCTGGTAATTACCAGTAAATAAATTTTTATATATGGTAACTATTAATAAATAGCCCTATATTCAATGCTCATTAATAATCTTGCGATTTTCACACTATCACAGATAAACAATAAATAAACAATTAATACTCCTAATATCTTGCCTATGAGATCAATTCTGGGGATTTTGCTTAAATTAATAGATTAATTAACAAATTAATAAGCCCCCAAGACCTTAATGCTCTTGGTAAACTAATAATATTTTGGTACCTTTAAAGCTTTAATTTCAAGGTTAAATAAGCTAGCTTTCTTAATAGGCTACCTAAAATAATTATTCAAATGATCACAGAGTGTGATTCATAGCAATAGGTGCGTATATCTCTTTAAATTGTTGGCGATATATCTGAGTATACTCTTCCTCGACGTCTCTTCAGGAATAATTTAATAATGAAATCAATATTCAAATTAATTAATTGCTTTATTAAAGCTTGGCAATTCCATAAGGTATATTTTCAATTTCAAAAAGTTTTCAACCATCAACTCTGTGATTTCTGAGTTCAAATTTTTGGCTTTCTTAATAAAGAAATTTTGTACATCTCCGTCAGGCCGCCATGTTGGGTGCCATGTGTAACAGCCCCACGTTATGGTGCCATGTGTAACATTACTATGTTGTGGGTCATGTGTGTAACGCTATTATTTTTATGTTGTATGTCCCGTGACGTCAGGATCAAGCAAATATAGTCAAATGTGTCACAAGATAAGGGAGAGCTATGTGATGGACGATAGTCACGCATCAAAGACAAGATCTCAACTACGTAACACACTTGGCTAAGCATACTCCTTACGTGACTGGGCATGTCAAAATTTGCCTTGCAAGGGCTCATCCAGGATACTGATATTTTCATAAATTAAATAAATTTAAAGTATCAATTGGGATTGCCAAGACAGGTGCAAGAACGACTAGAAAACCCAGTAATTAGGTGAAAAACTTGGAGTATATTCTCCTGTTCCTTTAGAACACACAACTTGAACAATTAAATGAATTTTACAAATTTCGTTAATAATTGTTAATAACAATAAATAGCTTGTTACAAAATTTATATTTTCGGTAGAGCGTAGGTGTGGGTATTTTGCCTGGCAAATAAGATAGTACAAACTCTCTAAAATTATGAATGCCTTAACTACTAGACCATGAGCTCATGTTTCTATGCTTCACGCAGTATGATAATTTTTCCCCACTATTTCACTTTAAAAGAGGCTTTTCGCGCCTTTGGCCAAAGGATTAATAAAACGTATCACTCACAGTATTGGCGATGCTTTGACGTCGGTTACCGTATCCTGGTTTAGGCAGCCATCTCAGGGGTAGATTGGATTCCGTGTGTCATCCCACGATACTGCTTGGCTCTGGACCATGGTTTATAACATTTCCGCGACTTTACATGAATTTAATCAATTATACATTGCCACAGCTCAATATATCACAGCTTGAAAACATTAAAATTGAAAAATGAAACTGATTACATTTTAAAACAGTTAAACTGCACGTATGTGCTCAAAAGTGACTGCTCTCTAAGGAGTCTCAAACGGAAGAGAATTACCCTTGCTAAAATTCAAGGAAACAGACTTTTCAATAGAACATTCTAGAATTTCTAATGAAATGCTGGGCTGTGATTGGTCAATTTAATATCGTGTTTTTTGACGTCAGTACAATGCACAAAGTAGTTCCAACATTTAGCAACAATAACCATTTAAATAATATACGATATATTATATATAATACAGAATAACATATAGGACATTAAAATCCTTTCAATCTTATTTTTATTTTGGAAGATGCCTTTAAAAATATTCTTTACTTTTCAACTCCACTGCCAAATTCAAAAGGTGAACTGAAAGTTTATTGCTAAATTAATATACATCCAAATATTTTATGCCATAAAATAACTGACTCCTAAAATAGTATAATCTCATATACAACAAATATTTCCAAAATATATTGCTATGTTCGTGAAACCACCGAAGACATGAGACCTGTATATATATCATTTCACCGGCTTGGGATGATACTTTTGGTGAGTACAAATAATAATATGCATTATTTAATAGCAAGTTAACATATGAGGATTAAGTATTTATACATTTTATAAATAATTGATGAATCATAATTTTTCCAATGATTTTATTGGCATTGACATCTTTCAGTAGATGATCCATATAGGCAGTGGTGTGTTTTGATATTTTTGGATGAAGGTTATGGCCATCTTCAAGATTTGGATTTTTCGATTACATAAATTAACATCAAAGAATACAAATAAATATACAATGTGATATGAGTCAGAGACTTTTGGTGGTGAGTCGGAGCTCGCTTCCTTGTTATCATTATTTTATCAATATTGAGTACTGCTAAATTAGGTCAGCTTACCGTTAATTGTGCTATCTATTATAATACCAGCACTTAGTGGTCATTGACAATATTTTATTGAGGCTTTATTTGGTTGCCAGAATTTGTATCGTGACAAGCATGAACTTTATTATTTTATAATTACTAAGCCAGCTATTGTAGACAATCCACGAAATGAGATCTGACTTCAGCCAGCCAAGAGGATGAAGATGCATAAACAGGATAAAAATGAGAAAGGAAGGGGAGTAGTGTATTCTATTATCTGATTAGACTGAAATATTGTTAAATATGGTATAAACATCATTATTTTATTATTACATAGCCAGCTATATTGAACAATCCACAAGAAGAGAACTGCCCATAGCCTTCTGGGAGGGTGAATATGCAAAGATGAACAAAAAAAGGTTAAAAACGAAAAGGAAAGGAGAGTAATGTATTCTATTATTTCATTGGAATGAAATATTCTTAAATATGGTATAAACACCATTTATTTATTATTATTAAGCCAACTATATTAGACAATCCGCTAAATGAGAGCTGCCTACAGCCACCTAAAAGGATGAAGATGCATAAATCGGATAAAAATGAGAAGGATAGGAGAGTAATGTATTCCATCATTTGATTCGACTGAAATATTGTTGAATATGGTATAAAAATCATCATTTTATAATTACAAAGCCAGCTATATTGAACAATCCATAAAAAGAGATCTACCCACAGCCTTCTGGAAGGGTGAAAATGCAAAGATGAACAAAAAAAGTATAGAAACGAGAAGGGAAGGAGAGTAATGTATTCTATTATTTCATTGGACTGAAATATTGTTAAATATAGCATGAACTTCATTATTTTATAATTACTAAGCCAGCTATATTAGACAATCCATGAAATGAGATCTGACTTCAGCCAGCCAAGAGGATGAAGATGCATAAACAGTATTAAAATGAGAAGGGAAGGCGAGTAATGTATTCTATTATTTGATTGGACTGAAATATTGTTAAATATGTTATAAACATCATGATTTTATTATTACATAGCCAGCTATATTGAACAATCCACAAGAAGAGAACTGCCCATAGCCTTCTGGGAGGGTGAATATGCAAAGATGAACAAAAAAAGGTTAAAAACGAGAAGGAAAGGAGAGTAATGTATTCTATAATTTCATTGGAATGAAATATTCTTAAATATGGTATAAACACCATTCATTTATTATTATTAAGCCAACTATATCAGACAATCCATTAAATGAGAGCTGCCTACAGCCACCTAAAAGGATGAAGATGCATAAATCGGATAAAAATGAGAAGGATAGGAGAGTAATGTATTCTATCAGTTGATTCGACTGAAATATTGTTGAATATGATATAAACATCATTATTTAATAATTACAAAGCCAGCTATATTGAACAATCCATAAAAAGAGATCTGCCCACAGCCTTCTGAGAGGGTGAAAATGCAAAGATGAACAAAAAAAGTATAGAAACGAGCAGGGAAGGAGAGTAATGTATTCTATTATCTGATTGGACTGTAATATCAATAAATATAGCATGACCATCAATATTTTATTATTACTAAGCCAGCTATATTAGACAATCCATGAAATGAGATCTGACTTCAGCCACCTAAGAGGATGAAGATGCATAAACAGGATAAAAATGAGAAGGGAAGGAGAGTAATGTATTCTATTGTCTGATTGGACTGAAATATTGTAAAATATAGCATGAACATCATTATTTTATTATTACTAAGCCATCTATATTAGACAATCCATGAAATGATATCTGACTTCAGCCACCTAAGAGGATGAAGATGCATAAACAGGATAAAAATGAGAAAGATAGGAGAGTAATGTATTCCATCATTTGATTCGACTGAAATATTGTTGAATATGGTATAAAAATCATCATTTTATAATTACAAAGCCAGCTATATTGAACAATCCAAAAAAAGAGATCTACCCACAGCCTACTGGGAGGGTGAATATGCAAAGATGAACAAAAAAAGGTTAAAAACAAGAAGGAAAGGAGAGTAATGTATTCTATTATTTCATTGGAATGAAATATTCTTAAATATGGTATAAACACCATTTATTTATTATCATTCAGCCAACTATATTGGACAATCCATGAAATGAGAGCTGCCTACAGCCACCTAAAAGGATGAAGAAGCATAAATCGGATAAAAACGAGAAGGGAAGGAGAGTAATGTATTCTATTATTTCATTGGACTGAAATATTGTTAAATATAGCATAAACTTCATTATTTTATCATTACTAAGCCAGCTATATTAGACAATCCATGAAATGAGATCTGACTTCAGCCACGTAAGAGGATGAAAATGCATAAACAGGATAAAAATGAGAAGGGAAGGGGAGTAATGTATTCTATTATTCGATTGGACTAAAATATTGTTATATATGGATTAAACATCATTATTTTATTATTACATAGCCAGCTATATTGAACAATCCATAAAAAGAGATCTAGCCACAGCCTACTGGGAGGGTGAATATGCAAAGATGAACAAAAAAAGGTTAAAAACAAGAAGGGAAGGAGAGTAATGTATTCTATTATTTCATTGGACTGAAATATTGTTAAATATAGCATGAACTTCATTATTTTATAATTACTAAGCCAGCTATTGTAGACAATCCACGAAATGAGATCTGACTTCAGCCAGCCAAGAGGATGAAGATGCATAAACAGGATAAAAATGAGAAAGGAAGGGGAGTAGTGTATTCTATTATCTGATTCGACTGAAATATTGTTGAATATGGTATAAAAATCATTATTTTATAATTACATAGCCAGCTATATTGAACAATCCACAAGAAGAGAACTGCCCATAGCCTTCTGGGAGGGTGAATATGCAAAGATGAACAAAAAAAGGTTAAAAACGAAAAGGAAAGGAGAGTAATGTATTCTATTATTTCATTGGAATGAAATATTCTTAAATATGGTATAAACACCATTTATTTATTATCATTAAGCCAACTATATTAGACAATCCATGAAATGAGAGCTGCCTACAGCCACCTAAAAGGTTGAAGATGCATAAATCGGATAAAAATGAGAAGGATAGGAGAGTAATGTATTCTATCATTTGATTCGACTGAAATATTGTTGAATATGGTATAAAAATCATTATTTTATAATTACATAGCCAGCTATATTGAACAATCCATAAAAAGAGATCTACCCACAGCCTTCTGGGAGGGTGAATATGCAAAGATGAACAAAAAATGTATAGAAACGAGAAGGGAAGGAGAGTAATGTATTCTATTATTTTATTGGACTGAAATATTGTTAAATATAGCATGAACTTCATTATTTTATAATTACTAAGCCAGCTATTGTAGACAATCCACGAAATGAGATCTGACTTCAGCCAGCCAAGAGGATGAAGATGCATAAACAGGATAAAAATGAGAAAGGAAGGGGAGTAGTGTATTCTATTATCTGATTAGACTGAAATATTGTTGAATATGGTATAAACATCATTATTTTATTATTACATAGCCAGCTATATTGAACAATCCACAAGAAGAGAACTGCCCATAGCCTTCTGGGAGGGTGAATATGCAAAGATGAACAAAAAAAGGTTAAAAACGAAAAGGAAAGGAGAGTAATGTATTCTATTATTTCATTGGAATGGAATATTCTTTAATATGATATAAACACCATTGATTTATTATCATTAAGCCAACTATATTAGACAATCCATGAAATGAGAGCTGCCTACAGCCACCTAAAAGGATGAAGATGCATAAATCGGATAGAAATGAGAAGGATAGGAGAGTAATGTATTCTATCATTTGATTCGACTGAAATATTGTTGAATATGGTATAAACATCATTATTTTATAATTACAAAGCCAGCTATGTTGAACAATCCATAAAAAGAGATCTACCCACAGCCTTCTCGGAGGATGAAAATGCAAAGATGAACAGAAAAAGGATAAAAACGAGAAGGGAAGGAGAGTAATGTATCCTATTATTTCATTGGACTGAAATATTGTTAAATATAGCATGAACTTCATTTTTTTATAATTACTAAGCCAGCTATATTAGACAATCCATAAAATGAGATCTGACTTCAGCCACCTATGAGGATGAAGATGCATAAACAGGATAAAATGAGAAGGGAAGGCGAGTAATGTATTCTATTATTTGATTGGACTGAAATATTGTTAATATGGTATAAACATCATTATTTTATTATTACATAGCCAGCTATATTGAACAATCCACAAGAAGAGAACTGCCCATAGCCTTCTGGGAGGGTGAATATGCAAAGATGAACAAAAAAGGTTAAAAACGAGAAGAAAAGGAGAGTAATGTATTCTATTATTTCATTGGAATGAAATATTCTTAAATATGGTATAAACACCATTTATTTATTATCATTAAGCCAACTATATTGGACAATCCATGAAATGAGAGCTGCCTACAGCCACCTAAAAGGATGAAGATGCATAAATCGGATAAAAATTAGAAAGGAAGGGGAGTAGTGTATTCTATTATCTGATTCGACTGAAATATTGTTGAATATGGTATAAAAATCATTATTTTATAATTACATAGCCAGCTATATTGAACAATCCATAAAAAGAGATCTACCCACAGCCTTCTGGGAGGGGGAATATGCAGATGAACAAAAAGTATAGAAACGAGCAGGGAAGGAGAGTAATGTATTCTATTATTTCATTGGACTGAAATATTGTTAAATATAGCATAAACGTCATTATTTTATTAATTACTAAGCCAACTATATTAGACAATCCATGAAATGAGATCTGATTTCAGCCACCTAAGAGGATGAAGATGCATAAACAGGATTAAAATGAGAAGGAAGGAGAGTAATGTATTCTATTATTTGATTGGACTGAAATATTGTTAAATATGGTATAAACATCATTATTTTATTATAACAAAGCCAGCTATATTGAACAATCCACAAAAGAGATCTGCCCACAGCCTTCTGGGAGGATGAAAATGCAAAGATGAACAAAAAAGGATAAAAACGAGAAGGATAGGAGAGTAATGTATTCTATTATTTCATTGGACTGAAATATTGTTAAATATAGCATAAACGTCATTATTTTATTATTACTAAGCCAGCTATATTAGACAATCCATGAAATGAGATCTGACTTCAGCAACCTAAGAGGATGAAGAGGCATAAACAGGATAAAAATGAGAAGGGAAGGAGAGTAATGTATTCTATTGTCTGATTGGACTGAAATATTGTTGAATATGGTATAAACATAATTATTTTATTATTACATAGCCAGCTATTTTGAACAATCCACAAGAAGAGAACTGCCCATAGCCTTCTGGGAGGGTGAATATGCAAAGATGAACAAAAAAAGGTTAAAAACGATAAGGAAAGGAGAGTAATGTATTCTATTATTTCATTGGAATGAAATATTGTTAAATATAGCATAAACTTCATTATTTTATTATTACTAAGCCAGCTATATTAGACAATCCATGAAATGAGATCTGACTTCACAGCCTAAGAGATGATGAAGATGCATAAACAGGATAAAATGAGAAGGAAGGAGAGTAATGTATTCTATTATTTGATTGGACTGAAATATTGTTAAATATGGTATAAACATCATTATTTTATTATTACTAAGCCAGCTATATTAGACAATCCATAAATGAGATCTGACTTCAGCCACCTAAGAGGATGAAGATGCATATACAGGATAAAAATGAGAAAGATAGGAGAGTAATGTATTCTATTATTTCATTGGAATGAAATATTCTCAAATATGGTATAAACACCATTTATTTATTATCATTCAGCCAACTATATTAGACAATCCATGAAATGAGAGCTGCCTACAGCCACCTAGAGGATGAAGATGCATAAATCGGATAAAACGAGAAGGGAAGGAGAGTAATGTATTCTATTATTTCATTGGACTGAAATATTGTTAAATATAGCATAAACTTCATTATTTTATCATTACTAAGCCAGCTATATTAGACAATCCATGAAATGAGAGCTGCCTACAGCCACCTAAAAGGATGAAGATGCATAAATCGGATAAAAATGAGAAGGATAGGAGAGTAATGTATTCTATCATTTGATTCGACTGAAATATTGTTGAATATGGTATAAACATCATTATTTTATAATTACATAGCCAGCTATATTGAACAATCCATAAAAAGAGATCTACCCACAGCCTTCTGAGAGGGTGAATATGCAAAGATGAACAAAAAAAGTATAGAAACGAGAAGGGAAGGAGAGTAATGTATTCTATTATTTTATTGGACTGAAATATTGTTAAATATAGCATGAACTTCATTATTTTATAATTACTAAGCCAGCTATTGTAGACAATCCACGAAATGAGATCTGACTTCAGCCACCTAAGAGGATGAAGATGCATAAACAGGATAAAAATGAGAAGGGAAGGGGAGTAATGTATTCTATTATTTGATTGGACTGAAATATTGTTATATATGGATTAAACATCATTTTTTTATTATTACATAGCCAGCTATATTGAACAATCCATAAAAAGAGATCTAGCCACAGCCTTCTGGGAGGGTGAATATGCAAAGATGAACAAAAAAAGGTTAAAAACGAGAAGGAAAGGAGAGTAATGTATTCTATTATTTCATTTGAATGAAATATTCTTAAATATGGTATAAACACCATTTATTTATTATCATTAAGCCAACTATATTGGACAATCCATGAAATGAGAGCTGCCTACAGCCACCTAAAAGGATGAAGAAGCATAAATCGGATAAAAACGAGAAGGGAAGGAGAGTAATGTATTCTATTATTTCATTGGACTGAAATATTGTTAAATATAGCATAAACTTCATTATTTTATCATTACTAAGCCAGCTATATTAAACAATCCATGAAATGAGATTTGACTTCAGCCACCTAAGAGGATGAAGATGCATAAACAGGATAAAAATGAGAAAGATAGGAGTAATGTATTCTATCATTTGATTCGACTGAAATATTGTTGAATATGGTATAAAAATCATTTTTTTATAATTACAAAGCCAGCTATATTGAACAATCCATAAAAAGAGATCTGCCCACAGCCTTCTGAGAGGGTGAAAATGCAAAGATGAACAAAAAAAGTATAGAAACGAGAAGGAAGGAGAGTAATGTATTCTATTATTTCATTGGACTGAAATATTGTTAAATATAGCATGAACTTCATTATTTTATTAATTACTAAGCCAGCTATATTAGACAATCCATGAAATGAGATCTGACTTCAGCCACCTAAAAGGATGAAGATGCATAAACAGGATAAAAATGAGAAAGGAAGGGGAGTAGTGTATTCTATTATCTGATTCGACTGAAATATTGTTGAATATGGTATAAAAATCATTATTTTATAATTACATAGCCAGCTATATTGAACAATCCATAAGAAGAGAACTGCCCATAGCCTTCTGGGAGGGTGAATATGCAAAGATGAACAAAAAAAGGTTAAAAACGAAAAGGAAAGGAGAGTAATGTATTCTATTATTTGATTGGAATGAGATATTCTTAAATATGGTATAAACACCATTTATTTATTATCATTAAGCCAACTATATTAGACAATCCATGAAATGAGAGCTGCCTACAGCCACCTAAAAGGATGAAGATGCATAAATCGGATAGAAATGAGAAGGATAGGAGAGTAATGTATTCTATCATTTGATTCGACTGAAATATTGTTGAATATGGTATAAAAATCATTATTTTATAATTACTAAGCCAGCTATATTAGACAATCCATGAAATGAGATCTGACTTCAGCCAGCCAAGAGGATGAAGATGCATAAACAGGATAAAAATGAGAAAGGAAGGGGAGTAGTGTATTCTATCATCTGATTCGACTGAAATATTGTTGAATATGGTATAAAAATCATTATTTTATAATTACATAGCCAGCTATATTGAACAATCCACAAGAAGAGAACCGTCCATAGCCTTCTGGGAGGGTGAATATGCAAAGATGAACAAAAAGGTTAAAACGAGAAGGAAAGGAGAGAAATGTATTCTATAATTTCATTGGAATGAAATATTCTTAAATATGGTATAAACACCATTTATTTATTATCATTAAGCCAACTATATTAGACAATCCATGAAATGAGAGCTGCCTACAGCCACCTAAAAGGATGAAGAAGCATAAATCGGATAAAAATGAGAAGGATAGGAGAGTAATGTATTCTATCATTTGATTCGACTGAAACATTGTTGAATATGGTATAGAAATCATTATTTTATAATTACATAGCCAGCTATATTGAACAATCCATAAAAAGACATCTACCCACAGCCTTCTGGGAGGGTGAATATGCAAAGATGAACAAAAAATGTATAGAAACGAGAAGGGAAGGAGAGTAATGTATTCTTTTATTTTATTGGACTGAAATATTGTTAAATATAGCATGAACTTCATTATTTTATGATTACTAAGCCAGCTATTGTAGACAATCCACGAAATGAGATCTGACTTCAGCCAGCCAAGAGGATGAAGATGCATAAACAGGATAAAAATGAGAAAGGAAGGGGAGTAGTGTATTCTATTATCTGATTAGACTGAAATATTGTTAAATATGGTATAAACATCATTATTTTATTATTACATAGCCAGCTATATTGAACAATCCACAAGAAGAGAACTGCCCATAGCCTTCTGGGAGGGTGAATATGCAAAGATGAACAAAAAAAGGTTAAAAACGAAAAGGAAAGGAGAGTAATGTATTCTATTATTTCATTGGAATGAAATATTCTTAAATATGGTATAAACACCATTTATTTATTATCATTAAGCCAACTATATTAGACAATCCATGAAATGAGAGCTGCCTACAGCCACCCAAAAGGATGAATATGCACAAATCGGATAAAAATGAGAAGGATAGGAGAGTAATGTATTCTATCATTTGATTCGACTGAAATATTGTTGAATATGGTATAAACATCATAATTTTATAATTACAAAGCCAGCTATATTGAACAATCCATAAAAGAGATCTACCCACAGCCTTCTGAAGGGTGAAATGCAAAGATGAACAAAAAGTATAGAAACGAGAAGGAAGGAGAGTAATGTATTCTATTATTTCATTGGACTGAAATATTGTTAAATATAGCATGAACTTCATTATTTTATAATTACTAAGCCAGCTATATTAGACAATCCATGAAATGAGATCTGACTTCAGCCAGCCTAAGAGGATGAAGATGCATAAACAGGATAAAATGAGAAGGAAGGAGAGTAATGTATTCTATTATTTGATTGGACTGAAATATTGTTAAATATGGTATAAACATCATGATTTTATTATTACATAGCCAGCTATATTGAACAATCCACAAGAAGAGAACCGCCCATAGCCTTCTGGGAGGGTGAATATGCAAAGATGAACAAAAAAAGGTTAAAAACGAGAAGGAAAGGAGAGTAATGTATTCTATTATTTCATTGGAATAAAATTTTCTTAAATATGGTATAAACACCATTTATTTATTATCATTCAGCCAACTATATTGGACAATCCATGAAATGAGAGCTGCCTACAGCCACCTAAAAGGATGAAGATGCATAAATCGGATAAAAATGAGAAGGATAGGAGAGTAATGTATTCTATCATTTGATTCGACTGAAATATTGTTGAATATGGTATAAACATCATTATTTAATAATTACAAAGCCAGCTATATTGAACAATCCATAAAAGAGAGATCTACCCACAGCCTTCTGAGGAGGGTGAATATGCAAAGATGAACAAAAAGTATAGAAACGAGAAGGAAGGAGAGTAATGTATTCTATTATTTTATTGGACTGGAAATATTAATAAATATGGCATGAACTTCATTATTTTATTATTACTAAGCCAGCTATATGTAGACAATCCATGAAATGAGATCTGACTTCAGCCACCTAAGAGGATGAAGATGCATAAACAGGATAAAATGAGAAGGAAGGAGAGTAATGTATTCTATTATTTGATTGGACTGAAATATTGTTAAATATAGCATAAACATCATTATTTTATTATTACATAGCCAGCTATATTAGACAATCCATAAATGAGATCTAGCCACAGCCACCTAAGAGGATGAAGATGCAAAACAGGATAAAATGAGAAGGAAGGAGAGTAATGTATTCTATTATTTCATTGGACTGAAATATTCTTGAAATATGGTATAAACACCATTTATTTTTATCATTACACAGCCAGCTATATTGGACAATCCATGAAATGAGAGCTACCCACAGCCACCTAAAAGGATGAATATGCAAAGATGAACGGATAGAAACGAGAAGGAAAGGAGAGTAATGTATTCTATTATTTTATTGGACTGAAATATTGTTAAATATAGCATAAACTTCATTATTTTATAATTACTAATCCAGCTATATTAGACAATCCATGAAATGAGATCTGACTTCAGCCACCTAAGAGGATGAAGATGCATAAACAGGATAAAAATGAGAAAGTTAGGAGAGTAATGTATTCTATCATTTGATTCGACTGAAATATTGTTGAATATGGTATAAAAATCATTATTTTATAATTACATAGCCAGCTATATTGAACAATCCACAAGAAGAGAACTGCCCATAGCCTTCTGGGAGGGTGAATATGCAAAGATGAACAAAAAAAGGTTAAAAACGAGAAGGAAAGGAGAGTAATGTATTCTATTATTTCATTGGAATGAAATATTCTTAAATATGGTATAAACACCATTTATTTATTATCATTAAGCCAACTATATTAGACAATCCATGAAATGAGAGCTGCCTACAGCCACCTAAAAGGATGAAGATGCATAAATCGGATAAAATGAGAAAGGATAGGAGAGTAATGTATCCTCTCATCTGATTCGACTGTCATACTGTTGAATATGGTATAAAAATCATTATTTTATAATTACATAGCATGCTATATTGAACAATCCATACAACGAGATCTACCCACAGCCTTCTGGGAGGGTGAATATGCAAAGATGAACAAAAAAAGTATAGAAACGAGAAGGGAAGGAGAGTAATGTATTCTATTATTTTATTGGACTGAAATATTGTTAAATATAGCATGAACTTCATTATTTTATAATTACTAAGCCAGCTATTGTAGACAATCCATGAAATGAGATCTGACTTCAGCCAGCCAAGAGGATGAAGATGCATAAACAGGATAAAAATGAGAAAGGAAGGGGAGTAGTGTATTCTATTATCTGATTAGACTGAAATATTGTTGAATATGGTATAAACATCATTATTTTATTATTACATAGCCAGCTATATTGAACAATCCACAAGAAGAGAACTGCCCATAGCCTTCTGGGAGGGTGAATATGCAAAGATGAACAAAAAAAGGTTAAGAACGAAAAGGAAAGGAGAGTAATGTATTCTATTATTTCATTGGAATGAAATATTCTTAAATATGGTATAAACACCATTTATTTATTATCATTAAGCCAACTATATTAGACAATCCATGAAATGAGAGCTGCCTACAGCCACCTAAAAGGATGAAGATGCATAAATCGGATAAAAATGAGAAGGATAGGAGAGTAATGTATTCTATCATTTGATTCGACTGAAATATTGTTGAATATGGTATAAAAATCATTATTTTATAATTACAAAGCCAGCTATATTGAACAATCCATAAAAAGAGATCTACCCATAGCCTTCTGGAAGGGTGAAAATGCAAAGATGAACAAAAAAAGTATAGAAACGAGAAGGGAAGGAGAGTAATGTATTCTATTATTTCATTGGACTGAAATATTGTTAAATATAGCATGACCATCATTATTTTATTATTACTAAGCCAGCTATATTAGACAATCCATGAAATGAGATCTGACTTCAGCCACCTAAGAGGATGAAGATGCATAAACAGGATAAAAATGAGAAGGGAAGGCGAGAGTAATGAATTCTATTATTTGATTGGACTGAAATATTGTTATATATGGATTAAACATCATTTTTTTATTATTACATAGCCAGCTATATTGAACAATCCATAAAAAGAGATCTAGCCACAGCCTTCTGGGAGGGTGAATATGCAAAGATGAACAAAAAAAGGTTAAAAACGAGAAGGAAAGGAGAGTAATGTATTCTATTATTTCATTGGAATGAAATATTCTTAAATATGGTATAAACACCATTTATTTATTATCATTCAGCCAACTATATTGGACAATCCATGAAATGAGAGCTGCCTACAGCCACCTAAAAGGATGAAGAAGCATAAATCGGATAAAAACGAGAAGGGAAGGAGAGTAATGTATTCTATTATTTCATTGGACTGAAATATTGTTGAATATGGTATAAAAATCATTATTTTATAATTACAAAGCCAGCTATATTGAACAATCCATAAAAAGAGATCTACCCACAGCCTTCTGGAAGGGTGAAAATGCAAAGATGAACAAAAAAAGTATAGAAACGAGAAGGAAAGGAGAGTAATGTATTCTATTATTTCATTGACTGAAATATTGTTAAATATAGCATAAACGTCATTATTTTATTAGTACTAAGCCAGCTATATTGGACAATCCATGTAATGAGATGTGATTTCAGCCACCTAAGAGGATGAAGAGGCATAAACAGGATTAAAATGAGAAGGGAAGGGGAGTAATGTATTCTATTATTTGATTGGACTGACATAATGTTAAATATGGTATGAACATCATTATTTTATTATAACGAAGCCAGCTATATTGAACAATCCACAAAAGAGATCCGCCCACAGCCTTCTGGGAGGATGAAATGCAAAGATAAACAGAAAAAGGATAAAACGAGAAGGGAAGGAGAGTAATGTATTCTATTATTTCATTGATTGAAATATTGTTAAATATAGTATAATCGTCATTATTTTTATTACTAAGCCAGCTATATTAGCCACTCCATTGAATAATATCTTACTTCAGCCACCTACGAGGATGAAGAGGCATAAACAGGATAAAAATGAGAAGGTAATGTGAGTAATTTATTCTATTATATGATTGGACTGAAATATTGTTGAATATGATATAAACATCATTATTTTATTATAACAAAGCCAGCTATATCGAACAATCCACAAAAAGAGATCTGCCCACAGCCTTCTGGGAGGATGAAATGAAAGATGAACAAAAAAGGATAAAAACGAGAAGGAAGGAGAGTAATGTATTCTATTATTTCATTGATTGAAATATTGTTAAATATAGCATAAACGTCATTATTTTATTATTACTAAGCCAGCTATATTAGACAATCCATGAAATGAGATCTAACTTCAGCCACCTAAGAGGATGAAGATGCATAAACAGGATGAAAATGAGAAAGATAGGAGAGTAATGTATTCTATTATTTGATTGGACTGAAATATTGGTGAATATGGTATAAACATCATTATTTTATAATTACATAGCCAGCTATATTGAACAATCCATAAAAAGAGATCTACCCACAGCCTTCTGGGAGGGTGAATATGCAAAGATGAACAAAAAAAGTATAGAAAGGAGAAGGGAAGGAGAGTAATGTATTCTATTATTTTATTGGACTGAAATATTGTTAAATATAGCATGAACTTCATTATTTTATAATTACTAAGCCAGCTATTGTAGACAATCCACGAAATGAGATCTGACTTCAGCCAGCCAGGAGGATGAAGATGCATAAACAGTATTAAAATGAGAAGGGAAGGCGAGTAATGCATTCTATTATTTGATTGGACTGAAATATTGTTAAATATGGTATAAACATCATCAGTGGCGGATTAGAGGGCGGGGGCGACCGCCCCCGTCCGCTACAAAGATTGAAAATTTTGCTTTCCAATTACTTATCAACAAAACTAATATGTATAGTTTCAGTAGTTTTATTATTATTAAAGTAGAGATACGTTAGTATTATTTTTGTAACATATAAGGATATGTTACAAAACATATCCACAATCCACATATGAGGATTTAAATGGTTATATTGATTTAAAAGGAACGTAGAAAACATTGCTTCTACTCAACGTCGGCAGTGCCGGTCCAAGGAGGTTTTTGGTACATGCGAGCTGTGGATTTGGCGCAGATATATAGAGCAGCGGTGCTAGGCCATCCAAAATTTTTAAAATATTCATACAATATTTATTCTCAAATCAAAAATATTTATTTAGCATTGTACGATACAACATGAACAGTGTCAATATAAATGAAACAAAACAAATTTTTGTTGAAACAATTATCTATCAATATTGATAGTTCAAATTTATTTATAGAACAATTATTGATGGTTCAAATTTAAACAATAGCTCCTTAAATATTCTAGTTGCAGTTGCAATATTACTGTCTTCTTGATTACGAAAGTACCAATGAGCAGTCACTCACTAATATTAAAAACCTCTTCAATTCAAGTTCAGATGCCGTCCTTCCTTTTGTCTGATGCTCGTTGGTAGTATGGTAGGCCCATACATAAGAGGGTCTTTTGGTAAAAACCTCTATCCATGAATGCTGAGTACCATGAAATTATTAATATATTATTTCGAATCCATAATCCATAAGTTGGCTTCACATCTCAATGTATACAGATGGATTATTGAGGCTGTTTGTTTCATACTGAGGTTTTGTATTGAGGTTGACAGGTTGTTACATACTTTTCATTAGTGTGCGTGTTTTCATTTAAAAATTTGCTCATCTCATGTTAACTTGAACTTTTGATGTGATTTACACTGGAAAAATACTTAATTTTATAAAAATATCACATAATTTTAGTATTTATGTAAGAAAAACGTTGTAGTTTTAGAGCCTAGATTTTCGGTTTTTCACTCTTAATTGTTCAATTTGAGGGGGAGGCCCCTGACCCCATGCCTGGGGGGTATTCCATACCCCCCAGACCCCCCGAAACTGACCTTCCTAAACCGCCCCCCCCAAAATACAGACCTTAATCCGCCCCTGACTCATGTTATCGAGGCGTTATATTCCATTATGTACCGGTTCATTTTCCCACCTTGAAAGGCTTATTATCATTGATCAGGGAAATCCTCGCCTCGAGCGAAATTCAGATTTCTATTGCTATTCAATAACAACAAATTAAGACATTTCTGCTTTCACTGAGACGAAAAACACGGACCCCTACTTCATCAGGAAATTTTCAGCGCGCTATTGTGTATGACTACAAAAGATGGATTAAGAAAAGCAGAGCGACACTATGCTGCAGTCTAGCTCATTCATCCATGGAGCATTTCATTTTGGTATTCAGTCAATCTTCAAGTGCCAATGGGAATAATAATGCTTGGCATTATGAGAAATAAATTTCGCCCCGAAGGAGAAAAATCTGTCTATATTACATCGATTGTAGACCGACTGAATGGTGGAATATTTTTTCGTGGGAGACAAAAAGTGAGTGAAAGGTTTGCAGATGGGATGCTGGTCGATATTCTATTGTGTTGTGCCTCTGAGCATTTTTAAATATAGCCAGTAAATCTTCAAAAGCGTGATGCGCGGGCGTACTTCAGGCAACAGTCTTTGAAAAAGATTGTTGTGTTTTCTGCGGCTTGGCCCACTTTTCCGGCAGTTTAATGCTTTGCTATATTCACTCTCAATAATATTATGTTGCTGTAGCTTTCATGTAGAATAAAAGAGTCTTGTAGGTGGATAATTATGTTGAGATTCAATAAGCTATAGGCCTATCATAGTTTTAGGCTAGGCGCACACCGGTTGTCAAGACAAGACAAGACGAAATTCAGTCACACGGTCACAGTAATTCACATAGCTTGCTTATGAAGCAGCACACCGATGCAAATGACCAATCGGTGTGATGCTTCATACGCAACTATGTGAAGTACTGTGACTAAACGTGACTAATCGCGTCTTGTCTTGACTAACTGGTGTTCGCCTAGCTCACAGTTTTACATAGTCATTACAGTACTCATTTTCGTTAGATGATGCTCACATAAGCTTTTATTGCTTGTGCGTGGGTAATTAAGCGATGATGGTGAGAGATAAATGGACGTACAGCTTTAGGTGGGTTTCGAACCATCGGGATTCAATTTTTTACATTTGGAGGAGCCGGTCATCGTTACAACGGGAGTGGTTGGCGCTGTCTCTTATCTAATCTCACCGATTAGAGGCGACTAGCCTCGCCTCTGCCACTGGGACCAACTGCTTCCCTAAATTCAATTCCTTGAATTCCTAGTTCAATTGGATAGACGATAGTTAGATTAGTTACATCAGATTGACACAGTTCAATTCATTCCTTTATCCATCAATAAACAGGATAATAATTTACAGTAAATACAGTAGCCTATCATTTTATACTCACATAAAATGTGATATAAATACTCATATACCCACATACATACCTATTTTATTATGCCTCTATCTATTTTTGGTCATGCTTGTAGATGAATCAAAATTTATTGATAGTCTAGTCTAGAAAGATAATCTGGATATATTCCCTGCTAGAGGTATATGTATGTGTCTCTGTGCTCAGAGAGGAGACCCATTGAGAAAAAAAAAATTATAAATGTAACTAGCACAAGCAATGTAACAGATTCCACTATAATTCCACAGATTCCACTATTATAGTACTATTATAGGATTCCCACTATTATAGTATTCCACTTTTCTATTATAGGATTTCGCAGGCTGATTCTACTACAATTTTTACAGAGTAATTTGCTATAATAATTTCGCCAGGTTTCTCAGTTTACTGGTTCAGTAAGGTTAATCTATCGAAGAGTCTTTCCAGAACGTTCACCAAACAGGCTTCTTCGATTTACCTACTGAGAGTAGGGCCCTAATAGAATATTCAACACTGGTTTAATGAAGGACTGAGCAACTAAGAACTACAGCTTGTTATACGAAAATGCAATTAACCTGCAATAAAAATTATGTCATCTAATGGAACTAATTGATGATAATTTCATTGAACTGAAATTCCTAATTAATAATGTCATGAAATACTCAGAAGACCTCCTGTTAATTAGGAATTTTGTTCAGTAAATTATTATGATTTAAAGTAAATCTGAATAGTTGCAATATCTCCAACTCCTTCTATCCTGGAACCAATTCAACTAGCAGCACCAAATTAACGACTGTGCAGTAACTGTCGATTTATGTTGGTTAAATTCTAATTGGATTTTTCTGCAACTGAATTTGTGCAATTTGACGAAAATTTCGCTGGTTCATGAGTTTATTCTGGTT